>OX376375.1:82795558-82993058 GCA_947369275.1 Nemotelus nigrinus
TCGGTAAAAAAAAAAGTATTGAGTTAATTACTAACTAATTATCTTCTAATTACTAAGTTAATTTTAGCTATATATATATATATATATATATATATATATATATATATATATATATATATATATATATATATATATATATATATATATATATATATATATATATATATATATATATATATATATATATATATATATATATATATATATATATATATATATATATATATATATATATTAATTACATTTTTTCTATTCATTTGGTTCCTAACGATAAAATGTCTGTGCAAATCAACCAACAATGGTAATGCACAGTTTCGCTGGACTGAGCTTAGTCATGTATTCATCGAAGTTTTTCACATGTTTCTCGTACCCATCTGGTTTGCATACCTAACTTGCTGTACCTTCTTGACCACGTTGTCCTATGTAGTGTTGTGGGTGGATTTCGCTACTGCTGATCGTACTAATTTTGTGTTCCTTATCCTCACTGAGGCTGCTTCTCGCTTATGTTCCGTTAGTATAACAACAACTAGCCATTCCTTTTTTGGCCGATGTATACTTTTTCGCATTTTGGGCAAGTAATTCTGTATTTTCCACATTTTTCCTTCTCTTCTGGCTGTTTTTTTATTGTCTTGTATAAAGAGCGTCATTAACAGATCACGCTGTATTTTGTCTTGTTTGTCTTTATTTTGATAAGATTTTCAGTCATTTTCTCATCAAATCCTTTTTTTCTCGCGGTTTCTTTACTTTATTTAACTTCTGAGTTAAATCTTTCGTGATACCCGGTAAATCATTGAATTATAGGTCGCCATTTTATGGGAATGCCAACGATCAGACGTAGATTTTGTTACTCTCTGGATGCGTGCTGGCTTTCGGTAAATATTCTTTCCTGATTATCATCAGATCCAAAAAGGGTATTCTTTCGACTTCGATTGAAAATTGGATATTCTTATGTGCAGCTTCTTTGAAGTTTCTGCCAAAGCATATTTTTTTTACGATAGCCAGGATGTCGTCTATATATCTCATTCATACACGGGGAAGCGAACCTTCTTCATGAAATTGATTTTCTAGTCTGTCCATAAATATCTCACTCATAAGTGAGATATATGTATATTAAGAATTTCTCATAGTGACATCTTTAATAGTTTTCAAGTACTTTCGTGCGAAAGTAAAGTAACTTTTGTTGTGTTATGTAACTTCTTTATTTTACAGTTCTCTTTCAGACTCTTGCATGTACAGTTCCCCTAATATTACTAATGCAAGTACTGTGCGGTTTTTAAGTATTAATGCTATTTGATTCACAATGTCTTATAGAACAGCTTTCACTCATGGAAACCGATTGAAGTCTCAAATAGTCTTTAACCCTCTTTCTCCCCTCCTTCTCGAATAGTCCTTAAAGTCATTAAAGAACGCGAGTGCTTGTTTTACCGGCTCGCTTGTGAACAGAGCCTTTGCATCAAAAAAGATACAACTAACTCAGCTTCCTCTATTGCTGCCACTCTTCCAAACCATTTTGTCACCTCATCTCGATTTTTGACTATTCTATCACTAATCTGCCCTAAGACCCTACATTCGTCTACAATCCATTTTGCGATTTTTCTTGTTGGACTGTTTCTAGCGGTGAAAATTTCTCTTAGCTCATTTTCTTCTTTGTGTATTTTCGGAAGGCGCTTAATTTTTGGTAACGCTGGGTTTGAGTCCCGTAGCTTGTTGGCTCTTCAATAGTTCCTTAGCACTCTTTCAAGATTCTTTCCACTCGTTTGGTTTCCTTGGCTCATGGTAATCTCCATTGTTGAGTTTTTCCATAATTAATCCGTCATATTCATCCTTATCTATTATAATCAGGGTGTTTCCTTTATCTCCTTTGGTATAGAAGACCGGTTTTATAGCCAACACGCTTTGTGCTTTACCAGCGTTTCGTATTTTACTGCTTTCCTTCCTGATGAGCTTAGCCACATTGCCTTTAGTCTGTGCGTTCTTTTCATCGAGAACATTTTTTTAACGTTGCTTCCATGTCTACTATCAAGTCTTCTGTTGGAAATTTTGGCTCTTCCGTGAATTTGACCGTGGACTAGTCCACCACATAGCTTGGGATAGTTTCTATGACAGTCTTTTTAATGGCATCCTTTCCTCTCGTCAGTTCCTTCAGTTTGCCCGTGTGAATTTTCCTATTTCTATCTTTCACATATTTAGCTTTTTCCAAAATGTCCCTTTTTCTACAAGAAGTATCAAACGCCATTTTTAAATGAAGGGAACAAACTTTGATTGTTATTTCCCCTAATCTCTTGTAAACTCTATTAGACAGTATTTATGTTACACACTAATAATACTACCCAACCTGTACAAGTACTGGGGTCACGTAGACAATACTTGACTTAAAACCTACCTTAAACTTCAATTAAGTTCTAACCTATGCCTGATTATAACTAACCTAACCTAATTAGACCTAACACTTAACCTAGGTCTTACATTTAGCCCCTTCTGTTCGACTGAAGGCCTACATAGCTAAATAGCGCATCCATGTGCTGCCGTTGATACGCTGACTTCGCGGGGCGATTAAATGGCTCATTGGAGCCAACTGTACACCCTATTGACCGAATCAGTCCGTTATCATGTCCGTCTGTTTGTCCGTTGAATCTTGGTGTTAATTCTACAACCCGGTCCCTAAGTGGCTTCAGTCCCGACTCCTGATGTAGGAGAAGGTTCTTCGGCCACTTATTAGTTACCGGGTTGTAGAACCTGCCTGTGCAGAAGCGGAAGATTCTTTTTTCGAATATCTTCGCTTCGACCAAGACAGTTTTTGAACAGGTAATCCAGGATGGAGAAGCATAGGCAGGATAAAAGCCGGATCAGGGTCTGATAGCAAATGAATGTAACTGTGGTGGTCTGGTCATGCCCATCTTTTTGGCGAAAAGATGTTTGATGCGTTGAAATGCGAATTTGGCAGCTTTAATTTTACGCGGTACGTAAGGATTATTCTTCAGAAATATGTGAAAATCAACACCTTAGACACGAGCTAGGAGTAATCTTAGAAGTTTCCAATGAAACAGCGAGTTGTTTGATCTTGTTGCGAATAGTTTGCGATCCCCGATACTTTGCGAAATACACAAAGCTGTGTTTTACTGCTATTTGGTTTGATGCCCCATTCGTCAAAGTAAAGACTTCATTCTGCTTATTACTATTCCAGACTGCTCGCTGCTTTGATCTTAGCTCGACGTAAATATGAGCGTGTCATCGCCGAAAAGTCGAAGAAAATATTTCAAATTTTTTGAAAATGTGTCTAGCTTTAACGGCTCTTATCTTGCTAAAACGCTGTCTGATTATTTAAAATGGTGTTTTGTTTCTAATATATCGAACCAAAACAGAATAAAATCTCTAGCAAATGAATTATTCAATACACTAAACTCAATGTCCCCACATTGGGCGCTTGAATTGTTCCTTCAATTTATACAATTTTTTGATGAATTTGTTACGATTCTGATTTATTTGCATATTGTTATTTCTATTGGAAAGTCATATTTATCAATTTTAGTCACTTTCTGCCAAAAATATATACAATCCTAGATTTATCGTCGACTGAAGGAGGCAGTGCATTTAGACAAGTGTTAATCCTATTATTCACGATCCAATGCAATCAACTGACTCCATGTCGAACCCTGCTGTCTTGCAGTGTGGATTAAGCAAACATTGTCATCGTGCAGTTTATTGTTATGCATTAGTCTGCAAATTATCTATGTATCAAATTGAAAACGAAAAATCCTTTAGAATAAATTTCATTGTATGCATTCTCATTGTCATCTCATCTCGTTTTCTCCGTGTTCCTTGCTTCTTGCCCCTATCCATTACTTTACGTTTCGATTTGTTCCGTATCGTCATACCGGTCTCGGAATAATTCATGTAGAAAAGTCGGCTTTGTGCCATGTACTTTAGCTCTACGTTTTGCAGCTTCTCGGCCTGTTCGCCTCTTAGCCAGAATGCGCTCGGCTCCACAACGTTATCAACTGCTGTGTGCCCCTAATTTGCATTAATTCCAGGTCTTTTCCCAACATGATTACGAGCGAATGAGTCCACAGTGTGAACGGAACGTCGCGTCGTCGGCAAGAAGTGTGCAATTGTAGACGAGGCGAAAGCGTTTTTCCAATTATAGCTCTGCTTGTTCTCCTTGCATTCATGTCAGCTGTATGTACTTTTTTCTGTTGCTAGTTTCTTATTGAAAGGAGTCCACCACAGCCCCACATCAACTCCCGTATGCGATCATACCCACTAAACGTCCTTGTAAGGACATGTCGAATTTCGTTGGTCCTCTCTTGTTCTCGCTCATCTCATCAGTGCCAAGTCAGTGGTGGGATGTCGTGTCATCCTCCTCAAGCCCTAAAGACACTTTTCAAGTCACGAAGCGGCGGAGTAGATCTCTGGTAAAGCGCAAATTCATCCTTGAAAATCCACCTTTTTGGCAGCAGCGACGGTAACAGCAAAAGTAGTAGCGATGGAATGACGATGATGACGACAACGAAAAAAAAATGGCTTTTTCTTCGTGTGGACGGAATTAGTATTGTGTATAGATATTTGCGATGGAAGAAAATGTCCTGGCTAAAATGGGCTTTTTGTTAGGGAATGGCTAGTGGGGATGATGCACAGCGGTAGATGAAAGTTTTTGTAGATTTTAAGTGGATTTTCGAGAGCGGAAATGTAGGTTTCCTTTAATTTAAGGATCCTTATCGTGAATTTGCCGTTTACACTGATGTAAAATTTTATTTCCTTTTGATTAAGGACTTAAAGTGGATGTCGTCTGACTCGAGATTTTTTATGAGTATCTTCACAAAGAATGGGAAATGAAATAAGTCTGCTAATGAATATTGGTCGGGTTTGTTAGAATTCGAAAACAAAAAATCAGAACTTATGACAGGTCAAACACAATAACGGCTCCATTTGATTTTAGATTTAAATTCATATTCTGGCCCATTAGTACTCCTTCAAAGTTAAAAGTAGCTGTTGCAGCATTTAAAAAGTTAATCTCGAACACTTTTTCAGCGCTGAAAATAATTTGGCGTGCCAAGAATGATTTTTGTGCGTAGAATATTTGTAAAAGTCAAGAGCATTTCAGTAGATAAAATTTTGCTTATCAAGTTTCTTGTGTTTTATCGGTCCCATTTACCGAAAAGTTTCATCTTAATCGGACCCCCTATCTCACGAAAATTTAATTTTTGCAAGCTTCATTTACCATTCAGTTTCCCACTTTTCCTTTCCTTTCATCTCTAGCCACTGAAATTGTACCTACTTCTCATTCCTGCCTCCTACGGCAGTATCTGTACCTGGTTGTCTCGTCAAACGGACGAACGAACATACGGAAACTTTTTTTGTCTGACAATCGTCTTGTCGAGAAATCTCTGTTCATTCTATTTTAACAATTCTCGGCAAAACAAAAAAAAATCTCTTCACTCTCAGTCAGTCAGTATGACGACAACGGCTGGAAGAAAAACTACACCAGCTTAAGGACGAGTAAAAAGCCGATCGAAATTGCAAAAGAAACGGCAAAACATGGAAGACGTAGATTTTTTTCATATCTGTACAGCACTTTTCTCATCCATTGACTGTCTGCCTGCATCTCGAAATGTTCCCGAATGTTGTGTACCATTCGAACTAGTAGGACTACACTGCTCCTACCATGTCATAGTCGTTATCCACGGCTTCGATTTCGGAATGAAGTGAACCTTACCGAGCAGAAAATAGCGGATTCGAGCCACTTAAGCTGTTTTTGTTTTGTGTGCTTCCAAAAAGCTAACGCGAAAGAATTCTTCTCTCGACTCGGGTCGATCAAAAGGAATAAAGCGGGCGAGATCCCCAAGAGGAAAAAAATCTGGCCCAAAGCCTATAAAGCGTACATGGGCGAATATTCTACATGAACGAAATGGAACGAGTTCTCTTGGATTGTTATATAATTTTTTTCTTGGTAAATTTGCGGTTAGCGGGAGAACGGAGAACAGAGATAACACCCGCTTAAGTGGTTCGAGTGGAAACCGAACTTGAGCCAAGAGCGAAATGAGGAAAACCACATACTACTGAGAGAAATTATAGGCTGCTTTTTCCAGGACAACGAATATTGTCGAAGGAGGCTTTTTAACAAGATAAACGGATTATCTAAATCCGAACTTAATTTCTTGAGAGGTTATCAAGAATGGAGATCGTATTTTAATACTTAAGCCGCTCTCTCGTCCTCATTACCCCCGCTCTCACCAGAATCGACAATAAAGTCCACTTTCCGCTCCATTTTTCTTATTCCACAATTCCTTTTCCACCCCAGCCGCCAGCATGTACATATTCCAATTCGTTCTAGTTAGTGATTACTCGCGGAATTTTTCGAATATTTAGTTCGGTACGGTAAGCGGCGCATCGAAGTTTATTTTAATCGTGCCAGGATTTGCGAGACAAAAGGGAAATTAAAAATGTCGTTTTTTCGGTGAATTTAAATCAGTTTTTTTTTCTTTGCTGTCACAAGGAGATTTATCAGCATGACAATGGTATTAAATTCACGAATAATAAAGAATAACGGCTCGAGGAAGATAACGGAGATTGGAATAAAAGAGAAAATATGCAGTGGGATTTGATTTAATTGCAACATAGTTGATCTGACTTTGTTGATGTAGTCGTTTTGTTGTCTTGACAACGAATTCTTGGTTACGATTAAAGTACTAATTGCAAATTAAATTTAACGGATCGATTTAATTTGTGGAGTTTGATTGTCTAGCTTGAGGAAAATTAGGATTTTAGTTTTTCTTTACTTAATTTGCAGTAAATATCGAAACACATGTTTAAAATTTTTGATTGATACTAGGTTTCATTCACAACTGGTACATTTCAAGAGAGAAAATTAAAAAATGAAATGAGACCAGAAAAACTGATTTCAAGAGCTATAAACTGAAAAAGAAAATACATAATTATTACATAAATTTCATTCTAATAACGGCTTTATCTCTAAAAAAAAATCGTATCTTTGATACAACATTAAGTTAAATTATAGAAAAGAGCTGTCGTGTACGCAGGTTGTATTTAATTTTATAACACAAAGTAAGGGATGTTGAATTTGTGAAAATGAATCGGACACCTAGGTTGGACGGATTTTAAGATACGCACAAGGCATGGGTAAAGGAGGCACCATATTTCTTGAAATTAGTCTTCCAGAACACTACGAACAAACGAAAGGAAAATATGCAATCAGGTGGAGAGGTTAACGGAGGGTTTCGAGGATCTAAAGATAAAGACAGACCTTTTAGAGGCGCTGACATTGATCGAATTTTAATATTACGCCAAGGTTCTTAAAATTGGCAGCCTCATTAAGGGTGGAATATAGAACAGAGCAAGAGAAAGTAATAGATGTAGTTTGAAACGTATACCACATTTGATGATACATTGCTCCATTCAGAGTAAGTGCTTTAGCAATACAACAACTATTCAACGTATAAAGATCATTTTGTAGCTGATAACAATCGTCAAATATCTGGATTAGTTTGAATATCTTAAAGCTATAAACATAAAGAAGACAGGGAGAATGTATACAGGGTGCTAGATCATTGATAAACAACAGTAACAACAGAGGGCCAAGAATTGAACATTGCGGAACCCCTAAGATAGGAAAAAATGCAACAAAGGTGCAGGAATTGACAGTTATGGCACAAGTATGGTCCAGATCATAAGAAGTGAACCAGAAAAATATGTTGATGCTTCAGAAGAAGAAGATCATGGTTCACAGAGCCAAAACTTTAGAGAAATCCGCATATATTACATCTGCCTGCTTTTGCTTATTCAAGGCAGATGCAACGGCATTGACGAAAGAAGGCAAACTAGTTAATGCCTTCTATGAACCCGTTCCGCTCTGGAACTACAAAAACTTGGACGGAAGTGTAGACTCTATGTTCAAGCAGTTTACTAAATCAGGAAAGGAAGCAAATGGGGCAATAATATCGAATATTCGGAACGGTGTAATCGAATATTCGGGGTCAATATAGGTATTTTCACAGATAGCCAAGCGGCTGTTACATCCCTTGCTTTTCCTTGTACAGTGTCCATGATTGTTGCTGAATGCCGTGCATTTCCTAGGGAGATATCGAGACATTTGGCTGTTCAATTGATTTGGCACCTGGGCATAAAGGATTTTCAGGGCAATTGTAAGGCCGGTAAACTAGGAAGGCTTGGTACCTTTCTACCGTGGGTATCATGCTCCTTCTCAATAGGTATACCGATGACGCCGGTCAAATTGGCCATCAGATGAAACTATCTTGAGGACGCTAGGAAGTCCTGGGCAGATGAATCAGCCTGTGCGATAACAAGGCAGTCTTGGGTATCCATTGATGCGCATCGCTTCAAGCTGGTATAAGGCTTAGCTCGAAGAGCTCTGCGTTGCACTTACGGGCCTCACTTGTGCCTATGTGTGTCTGTTGACAGGTTTCTGTCAATCGGCAGCCTTTTCAACCTAGCCTAAACTAAAAGCGCATTGCGAGCTTTCCACATTTTTGCGCTTCGGGACGGGGAGCCTCTTATATTTAGTAAGATCATTTTCGGAACCTGTAATTTTGTATATAGTACGTGCATCGTTATAAGCTTCAAGAGCGGTAGCAGTGTCAGCGTTAGACGAGATATAAATTGGGGTAGAACGAAATACGTTAAAAAATTCTTGGGGTAGAAGAAAATGCGTTGAGGTTCGAAGGGAATGCGTTAAAATTTTATAAAGCATTATCAATATCGAGACCACGAAAGAAAGGGAACCAATTAATTTCATTTATTTTAGTAGCAATGGCTGAGAAGTTTGTTTTACGATAATTGTAGCATTAGCAATTTTCCTTTGCGTACGACAATTGAGGGATGTTTCTAAGAAAATTGGAAGATGATGAAGATCAGCAGGTACACATAAAAAAGGTCCTAATAGGAGAAATATATGTATTTACCGTAACCGAACCCTTAGGAACATTCGACAAAACAAGATCAAGGATTTTATTATTAGAATTTGAGACGGTATTGAATTGAGAAAAGGAAGGAAAAGGCAAGCAATGATATACTGCTAGTAGATATGACAGTCAAAACTGCTGCATCCCATTCTGCAGTTGGGAGCTGAAATTTACTACATAACACTAAGAACGCAGTCGGAAACTGATTGTTCCGAAAAAAAAACGTTCTTCAACTAAAAAAAACTCAGCTACAAAGGATGTGGACGGACGCAACAACTTAAGTGTTAGATATAGCTAAGCTCACGTAATGTAATGGGTAGAGGCTTTTAGTGCCGGGTCCCTGGCTCAAAATCAGGTTCGGACAAGAGACCACACACCGAGCTTTGGGTTCCTTAGCTCTGAATAGATACCTGAGGTAATAAATAGTATGTCAACCCATAACGGACCTGACGTCATCACTGCATCTGTAGATGTGACTTTTTCGCAAGTAAAATTCTTACAATGACCCTTGGTCTATAAACCAAGGACCAAACTGTTACATAACCCTTAATTTTTTTTGTCATTTACGTCAAAAAACTGGAATTGGAATTGTTTTTGCGGGATGATTAAAATTGAAAAATTGTTTATTTATGTTGAAAATTTTTATTTGACAAAGTGGTTTCGAAAGCATGGACTGATTTTCATACTTGACTCTGACATACTTGACTGGTGTGACCACTTGCAGTTGGAAATCATTAATTTTTATTTACGGTAGTTGTCACAAATTTTACGGTAGTTGTCACATCTCCGACTTATATCCATCGATATAATTTACTTATAAAGGTTATTTAATTGTGATCATGGTTCCCTTTTTGTCTATAAATCAGCGTAGACAACGTATATCGTCTCTAAAGCTTATCAAAGCAGGGAATAATTGATACGGGAAACTCGATCGTTTTGCGGAATAAGCTTCCGAAAGCAGAATCAAATTTCAATTGTTTTTGCGGGATGATTAAAATTAAAAATGTGTTATTTATGTTTGAATCTGCTGACAACTTTAAAGGTTAGGTAGAGTATCTTGCGAATTTTAGTAAATCAACCAAATACTGGATTGAGCACTTTACGATTCTAAAAGCTTCAAATATAATATTTTACTTTAGATCTTTTTCAATAGCATTTCTACAAAAATCACCATATCTAGAATGCCATCCGAAATCAGTCAAACGGCCCAGAAATCGTCAAGTCAGTAGCAAAAGGTCGAAGCGAAATTGCCATTTGAATTTCTTTATTGTCTCTGTTGTTGCGTTTTTGTTTTTCCCCAATATTGACTTCAAAATACATAACCAAACAAACCGCCTTGACTAGGTCATTGCCTTAATCCCCTCAGTCCGCCCATAAAAAATAAACAATCTTAACTTACCTGAACGATAAAATCAATATCAACCCTTTTTCTGTGTTTTTTTTCTTTTCGCGTTTGTCTACTATTGTACCTGTCCAAACCTGAAATCCAAATGCCACGACTGGCTGGGTACGGCAAAATCCACCACTGAGCCGCAGCCATTTCGAAAATTACATAAATTTCCAGCAAACATGTAAGCTGCGCAGAACGGAAAGGGAACGCAAAGCGAAAGGAGATGAATTTAAATCTTCTTTCTGACAACGAGCTACTATTTTCAAATTCACAACATTCCCACAATAAATAAATAAGTTCGAAATGTTTAGCGTAGTTGCGGTTGGCAGCAGTGGCGGCGGGGGTGCGATGATGGCACAAAAGTGCAGGCGGACTATCGATGGGAATAGCATTCGAGCAGGTACTTTGAATAAAGTAATAATTCTTGTAGTCGATATCCTTGCCTCAGCATATTCCCTACATTGTCGGTATTTGCATTCTCGGCGGAAGATAAAAAAAAACATTCTTTTCGACGTATTTTCTCTTTGCTCCTTTAGAACTTGAGAATGAGCGCAGCTGTGGCGCTAGCTAGTATGGATACGGGCGATCTGTCTGGAAGCGCACGCTTTCGTGCACGAGTGGAAGGTGGTCAGGATTTGCAAGAGCTGGGAATTGGAGGGACTTGTGCAGAAGAAACCTTTTACGAAATCATTTTAAAATTTCTATTGGCCAAAGGAGTGAACAATGTATATGTTAATTCGACCATTTCCTTCGTTGGAGTTTATTTGGCTGTGCGGCTAGGGACAGCATATCTTCAAAAGGTCGACAGTAACCGGATTTTTTCAAGTCATTCCAAGTCTTGCATAAGAAATCAAGTGTCTTCGCTTGGTGGACTGTTGGACGACTCGGGTTTGGCAGTGTTTACTTAACGAATTAGGAACCTTAAAAAATTATTTATTCGGGATCCTGTGGTAAGTATTTATCTTATTTCATTTATTCCGCGATCGACTTACTCACTTTAGGCTGACAGTAGGTTTATGCATTGAAATTGCGATTTTACTTGCGTATCCACTGGAATGCACCAAATCAGATTTACGTTTCCAAATATCAGTTCCAAAAGATCAAAGTATCTGCGAGCGTAACAAAAATGAATCGTATGCTCCCCTAACCGAAAACAGATACCGATTGTGGAAAAGACGCGGAGCAATAAGTAATAAGGAGTTGAAATAAAAATTCAAAGTTTCGTATGGAATAGCAAAACGACTTCCATTTCTCAGTTTTTATGTGTTCACAAAACCCGGGGAAAATACAGACAGGAAACCACGCGGGTGGAAAACATGTTAAGCATGAGAAACGAAAACGCGAAACTGAACTAAAGACGTCTTGCGCCTATCTCTGAAAGTTTGTTTGGGCACCCTCCAGTTTTCGCCATGAATTTGATTTATTGCCAGTTCGAGGGTAAGTTGCTTTCTTTACATCCTCCTCGTACATAAATCTGTTTTATTAGCAACCACGAAAATGTGTATTCCACCTATGTCAAACGTTTGCAAGGATTGTTTGTATCCATCGAATACGGCAGCCAAACCGTGGCTGTTTGTCAGAGCTCGGCAAAGATAATCTTGACCTGCTTCAACTGTTTCCAGTCTGCCATCAGTCTCCGCATCTCCTGTCCGCCCAGGATACGGTAGCACCATTCGACAGTGAATTTCAGATTGTTTACAATATTATCCAGCACATATATTTATCACACTTCTACGATAAAGTGCGCATAGGTCGTTCGAACAGTTTGTGGTGGAGGCGACAAGTTGGCATCGAGTTATTGATAGTATCCCCTAAATCACTTTTCTGTGGACCATAAAGTGTTCGACAGTGCGCGTATGTATGCGTTGCGTGTGAATTTGGTATGATTGGGATGTGATATGCGATCATTTCTCTCTGTGTTATAATTCGATATCATAATTCATTGTCATAAAAACAAATAGAAACGGAAAAAAATGAAGTTTTTTATTAAACTAGATTCTGAGTGGTTTTCGTGTTATTTATTTTGGCTATTTTTTCATGTTTGTATTGCAGGCTCTGAAGATCTTTTGCGATTCGCTGGAAATGAATCGGCCATTGATCATTTCAAATTGGTACTACGAGATGGAAATAGTTTGCTGGTCGGAGCCAGGTAAGATATTTGTAATATATTTTGATTGCATTTTGATCCTAGACACGTACATTTATTCATTCTTTACATCCTGATCCGTTCCTCGCACCTTTTTTTTTGAACAGAAACCGTTGATCTCAGAGGCTAAGTATGTTATATCGTGTGTTTTCTATATGGTGGAAAACAAGAATAATACAATGAAGCAATACAACTACCAAAAGAAAATCAGTTGTAATGTGCTCTCTCAAGAACATCAAACATTTTTACCAGAACTGTATTTTATGAAAAACAAATCAATTAAACTCTTTCTCAATACTGCCATGGGAAAGCACTCCTCTTCACGGAATCGTTGTTAAATGACTACCATGTCAATCTGTTCTGTGGTATCTGGGCCATCTTTAAAAATAATGATGACTCGTTTAGTCAGAAGAGATGTAGTAGTGTCATAATTTTCGACAGTTTAGAAATAGTGAAAGTGTATTAATATATTTACACTGAAGCCAAATAATGTGGTTTCAATCAGTTGGTCGATTTGAGTCCATACCAGCCTTCAATTGACCAAATTTTCTAACGCCATAATTTATAGACTTCAGGCGCCATGTACATAGTCGATTTGGGGATTGTGATAAAATATAGCGCCACACGCCATAATACATGGCGAAAAGTACATAGGAGCAGGCGCTATGCTTATAGCCCTCTACGCCATATACTATAGTCCTCCACGCCATGTAACATAGTCCTCCACGCCATGCAGATGTAGTGGAGGGCTATAATACATGGCGTGGACGACTATGGTACATGGCATGGAGGACTATAGTACATGGCGTCTGGCGCTATGTGTTTTTTCAGTGCAGAGCTAATTTTCTTCAAGAAATTTTGTGCGCGGTATTTTTATAGTTCGATTGTTCAAGTGGTTCGATGTGTCCCGATTAATAGGTTTTAAGTATGGCCCAAATATAGTTTTTCCAAACAATATACAGCCCAAATTAAGTTTTTCACACACATTATATAGTCCTAAGGCCACCAACCCGCGAAATAAAAAATGTTCCGCCGCCAATTCAACGTTTAGATAGCACAATTGGCGGGAATTAGCCAAATCTGGCCACAGTGCTTCTATTCTTGATACTCACTGTTCAGATTATGTTTATATAAAACACCTCCCAATATTCGTTAATGTAGAAAAACATGTATATCTAGTATGTCATGAAAATTAAAAAGGAAAAGAACCATTCGCACTCGCTCTTCTCACGCTCGTTTTTCTCAGACGTTGTCGCGTGCGGACGTGTCTTTCCTTCTTGCTGTGGTCGCCATGTTTTCCGCATATTTCACATATTATTTTAGTGAATAAAGATTTTCGTTCTTCTTGTAAAATAACGAAACGATTTTTTCTAACACTCACATTTATAAGTTCCCTCACACAGGATGGCTGCGAGTTATATTTTAAGTTATTTTCTTCAACTGAAGCCATATTACATGGATCATAGTACTATGTAATATGGCGTGCGGAGCCATAATTTCTGCGCCATGTAATTATGGCGCTAGGAGCCATACTGTATGGCTCAAGGTACTATGTACATAGCGTGTGGGACCATAAATGCTGCATCATATTACATAGGACCACGCGCTATGTAGATTCTGACATTATGGCGCGGCGAGCCATATTGCATAGCTCAGAGTACTATGCACATAGCGTATGGCGCCATAAATAATGCGCTGTGTTACATAGCTCTGGGCGCCATGTGGATTTTTTTCAGTGCATTTGTCTTCCCTTTCAAATTGTCCTAATTTCGGTGAATATTGGGTGTTATTGTGTATCCTTTGCCAGTTAAATTTAATTCAGGGTAATGGTAAGGTCGCACTGCACTTTTAAATTTATATGGTGTTCACACTACACTCTAAATCAGGTAGATTTAGGAGTTATCAAGTTAATCAGTTGATGCGTTCACACTAGCCGAAGTGATTTGGAGCGAGAAATTCATTCAAATTTATGTATACAATTTTTTGGCGTAAAAATTGTTGAAAATATTGCAGGAACATGCAAGAACATTTTCTTTTCACATTGTACAACTCACATTTTCCTTTTTTGTTCAATTTTCGCTGTTTTAGAATGAAATTCGAATGACATTTCATTGAAATTTACTCTTCCTCTCGTGGATGGAATTCAGCACGCTCTGAGAAAAAATTAGCCCGGACAAAATAGCTTTCGACTGTCGAAAGCCGAGGCAAATGTATTGTATAGGTAAATCAGGTAGATTTGTAATTGATTTAGCTCTAAATCTATCATCTGATCGAAATCATGTGCTTTAGGCTCAGTGCGAACGGATTATAAGGCGAGTTGCATCCATGAGAGGAAAAGTATGTTTGAACTGTAGTTTGACAGTTCTTTTAAAACAGCTGCAAAATAAGTAGAAAACGAAAATATAAAACCAATGCCTTCTAGAAGTACGGGCCGTCATGCTACGTAATCGTTGTCGTTGTGACGTAATGGTGTCAGGCCATTTTGACATTTCCACCTGCCAGTGCCGATATACACCTAGAATTCACCTACGCATTTGTAGCTAAAATCTAAATAAAACGTTGTAATAATAATATTTAGTCATAACTTGCATTTTGACTAAGGTTTTTCCTTACACCGGGGTGTAGCACATAACCTAACAACAACTGATACACATTTCGTAGCGAATTTATCACATTATACGGCACGCACCGCATTAATTTTCGTTTTAGCTGTTCACTAGCACTGTTGCGCAGATCTCACTTTATTTTCACTTGACTCACTTTAACACAACCTGTACAATTAACATTTTGCCGCGGACGTCCCATAAGACTGCTTGTGTTTTTAGCGACATTTTGCTCTGTTACTGTGACGTCATCATTCTGTTTGACGGCCCGTACTTCTAGAAGGCATTGATAAAACGCACAAGAAGAAAAAGCGTTAATAAACGTGTGAAAGCTGAGGTTTACTGCACTACACGTTGCACGAAAACAAGTATTTCGTTTAAGAAATGAGCCTGCAGCTAGAAGAGGCAAACGTGAAACTTCTGCGGGGAAAATTTTACGTGTTGCTCTCTGTATCAGAATTAAGGAATCGCGTTTTTAGTAAAAAAAAATATATTTCCTTATGTGCTAATTCACTTTAAAGCCATTCATAATCTCGTAGTGCGCGCAACTAAACCAAACTGAGCGGAAAGTATGCAAGAAGAAAAAGCAGTATTTTTATGTTTGGACTTGAAATGGCCAACAATATAGTACCTAACGGCCGCAAATAAAATTAAAAAATCGAAGAAGTTTGTTGTAAAATAGAACATGCGATTTAAAGTGTACTATTGTGACACTAAACAAAAACAGCTCGGTTAATACGAAATGTAATAAAGAAACAAAAATCTACTTACCAAAAATTCCCATCTGTTTATTATCAGTGTTATCACTTTGACAGGTTGTCTGTCATGGCTGACAGACGAGATGTATCGCATGTTTCACAATAGCTCAAAAAATATTCTATCAGCTGGTATTTGGAGCATAGAGCTTCAGGCATGGCCTTCATATAAAAGGCCTATCGCAAAATCAATTAACGTACAAGATGGCGGCCCTAAGCTACTTTTCCCAACCAGTCCGCACAGTTACGTTTTTTATGGTTATAAAAAATTCACGAGATCCACCTACAGGAGATATGAGGAAACTCATATGTCATGCTAATCAATGTTGTTTTGGGATCTTTCACAAGCAATTTAGGTCTTAAAGTCTTTAACATCAGACCTCAATTCATCGGGACACTTATCCGATATCGTTTCTATTAGTAGGGGAGCCCGGGATGCTAAATTTGCAGTTACTAAAGCGTCATGGAGACCTATTGGATTGTGAAGATTAGGTTCTAAAATGAAAAAAAGTTTATGTCAAGTTTTCCATTTTAGTGGGGGGGAGAGCGTGTAAAAATGTTCAAAAACGTAAAAAAAAACAGTTACATGGAAATACTCGAGCGCGTCAGACATTCATAGTGTATACGCGCTTTGTCTTTCTGATAGCCGATAGATATTTATCTGACGATTAACTGGTGGGGGGTGGCCGTAAAAAGAGGTAAAAAAACACCAAAAAAAAAAGTTATTCGAGCGTGTCAGATATTCAGAGGGAATGTTAAGTGAACTCAAAAAAGTGTCCTATTTAAACGACTGACGATTTGGACGTGACCGAAAGTCATGACTGATTTTTAAAAATGTAAAAAAAAACGTGTGAATTTGAAATACTCGAGCGCGTCAGATTTTCATATAGAGGATTCAGCTTGATGTGTTAGTTGTCCTAAATGATAATCTGACAATTATATGGAGGGATATTGTTAATCTGACAATTTGAAAAAAAAAATCGTTTCTTCTTTTTATTACTGGATGAAATTACTGGATGAAATATATATATATATATATATATATATATATATATATATATATATATATATATATATATATATATATATATATATTAATATATATATATATATATATATATATATATATATATATATATATATATATATATATATATATATATATATATATATATATATATATATATATATATATATTTATATATATCGTTTAAAAATGTTACATCCGAAATTACGACCGTAGCATAAGCGTTGCTAGATTTTCTTCGAACACGTTTCACTCTACGATATTGCAAGATATTCATAAATTTTTTTAATGTTTCATGTGTAAACTTTTTAGTTTTTTCACAAGTTTCTTTTTCACAAAATACACATTTCACACTTACATCACTCATTATTAATTCACAAAATTATTTAAAAAAAACACAACAAACAAACCAACGCGTCTGGTCCAGTGAAATCCGACATAAAAAAGGCGTAACTTCGGAAAAATTAAGGCAAAGCTGAATTTTGGTGTGAACCTTGGCACTGGCGTATTGAACAAAATGTCAAAAGTGCCCATCGATCCGAGTGCTGCGTTACTTTTTATACGTGGTCAAAGGTCACCAAAAGCGACCTTTCCTAAATATCACAGTAACGGTCACGTCTTCAGAAAACAAAGTATGACGAATTTGTAGCTTAACAAATTTCCAACAAAAAATATCTGCTAACTTTTTCTTGTAACTATAACCGTTTTGGAGACATATTGATCTAAACATTTGCTACTAACAGCATCTTCTTTCTCAACGGAATGTTGATATCCGATTTTGACTACGACTTGGAATGTTTGTGAGTTTATTTTTCTATGTTTAAGAAGCGCAGAAAAAAAACATGCAAACAAACTTATCTACCACACTCCAGGGTAGATGGAAAAGTTTGCTCCGAAAAGTTATCCCCCCCTTTCCATAAAATGGTATCCCTCAGCTTCCATCTGAAATATTCAGAAATGAGCTCGTTGCCTGCTTGTGGCCCACTGTTAAACAAGATAAGATCAGTTTTTATCCTGCAATTTTTTTCATTTATTGATGATTTTAGCTAGATCGCCCCATGAAAACCGTCAGATTATATGTTTTTCGCAATCCTGATAGGATTTTCTTCAAAATAAAAAAAAAATTAATCGCGCTCGAGTATTTCGAGGTGAGGTTTTTTTTTACAACTTTGTGACTCGCCCATTTCCTTAAGCCACGCTCAAATTGTCAGATTATTGAAATATACTCTTTTCTGGATGTACTTAACTTACCTTGTCTTAATCTGACGCGCTCGAGTTTTTCTGAGGATCATTTTTTTTTTACTAATCTGACGGGCTTCCCTCACCGCACCCCACTATATTAAGGGCTCATATATGGTAGGGTACATTGCAGGGTGCAGGGCTTCTCCTCATATGATTTTCTGACGCGCTCGAGTAACGCGAGAAATCCCCGCTTGGGCTCCCCTACTATATGTAAGAATTTGCAGATTATCAAAATTTGATGATTTTTAAAGTGGAATAAATCCTACCAACCACAAACGGCAATTGTTTACATTTCACATTGCCGAGAGTAGGTGGCAGGTATTCCAAATTGCAAAGCTCTAGCGTATACAGCACAATAAACACATCACTTTCACGACACTTATCCGAAATATCTTTTACGCGACAAAAACTTCGAAACCGGTCTCCGGATAGTAGGAAAATAGACTCTATTCCCTGATTCAACCGAGCAGCACCATTCACATTACTAATTGTCAGAGAAATGTCAAACAATTGTCATTGTGCAATTCCCAATAAATCTTAATAACGAGAGGACTACACCATTTTAAAAAGTAGCTTAATACCTGTCAGATTGCAAGTCGCGATAGGCCTTTTATATGAAGGCCATGCTTCAGGCCTGTACCAGGAATTTAGGGATGCCCTAATGGTGTGGAAAGAAGCAAATATGCGGAAAATTTGGAAGAGAACCAATCTTGCGGTTGACTGAAAAATGTTTCGTTGGGAAGACAAAGAATTGGGGATTCAAATTTTGAATTGACAAGAAGAAAGGTGTGTAAAGTTTGTTCCTGAAAAGACAAAATGAAAGTTTGAAATATTAAGAAGAAAGTTGTATAGAGTTTGAAAGGACAAAGTGAAAATCAAAAATATTAAGAAGAAAAACCAAAGGAAACGAGTGATTAGATAAGCCGGATGAACTCTAAAGCTTAGTGTGCCGTCCTTTTAATCCAAAAAATATATTCCATAAAACTAGAAGAAGTCTTAAAGAAAGAAGACTGCGAAGAAATTGTTCTATGGTGGGCTAGCGAATGAAGAAGAAGAATCGAGTTGGCTTGATTGAAAATTACGATTGTTGGTTTAAGCTCCAGGTAAGTACCTTTTAAAAGTTTACTTTTCGATTGGCAAACGTTGCGCTAACATTAGAAAAACAATTTCTGAAATAATTGAAGAATACGAAACAACCACAAGCACGAAAGTTTGCAATGATCAAATACGAGAATAGAATGCAAGATATTTTGGATTTTGAAAAATCATTGATTTTCTATTAGATTACGTTTGCTTATTTTTATTTTTATTTCTTACAATTCATGGTGTGGGTCTGTTGCATAAAAATTTGGCCATTAGGTGCATATTATTTATATTTATTTCTACAATTTCGATTTTGTCCTTAATTGCATATTATTTATATATATTTCTAACACTTTTAATTTGGTCATTGTATAAATTTATTTATTAGCTTTTATCTATTTTACTTGAAGTACTATATGAATTGTTATGATCACTGTAAACTGATCCCGGCCGGGGTTAAGTACGAATATACCCACCCAAATTAATCAACCATTCTTATGGCTACATACTTTTTGGTTATTCCTTGAATTAATGTTTTTTTTTTTGTTTTTTTTTTATTATCATTCTCGGTACATTTCTTTTGTTCATTTTTATTAGTAAAGCAAAAAACAACTCTAATGAACTGTGAATAAATTATATTTTTAATGATTCTTACGGAGTCCTTTTTTTCCTTTTCATTGTTTTTGTTTTTTTTATGTGCAGTATAATATTTAAAATTTCGTGTTGACTGGGAGTAAGCACGTAGATTTTTTGCCCGCAACCCACGCCAGATTGAGCTAGTCGGCTGGGAAAAGGTAAAGGAAAAGGGCAAGTAAAGGAAAACCTTTTAACTAAATTTTCATGCTGCACTTTTCATGCTGCTCGACTGAGTTTCAGTCAGTCGAAACAGTATTTATGTCAATGATTTCTCGAAACAAAGTTTAAAGCAAGCGACTATGAACAATCAGAATAGGCCGCTTCTCTACTCCATCTGTTTCAGCTGGATTCTTCACTGCTACTACGCCAGGCTCGCATTGTTTTCGCTAAGAGGGGAATAGATGCCGGCATCAAGATTGTTGAACGGCATTTGAAGAAAACAAAAGGATCTTAGCGTCCCACGATTTCGAATCCTCTGCTTTCTAAGAAACATCGAAAAACGCAAGGATGTTTTTTCCAATGAAGCAAATTTCTGGCCGTGGGTTCAGTGGAACCAAGCTTGGGTAATCTGCAGTACAAATAATATCCAGCGCATTGTAAATTATCCAGTTAAGGTGAATGTTTGGTGATGTTTCTCCGAGCACGGTTTCTGATGTTTGAGACTCTTTTTCAGATTTTTAGGCTCTATTTTCTGATGTGTGGGCCCTTTTTGTGATGTTTGAAGCTCACTCAAAATAAGAAAAAATGGACCAGATATACAAGCGTGGTGTTTAAAAATCAGTAAGAAATATGTTTCCACTTTCAAGATGATAACGACCTAAAATATCAAATGCAACTCTGGAAGTCCGAAGGAGAACAAAATGGCGTCACAGCAATAGACTCACCTTGAAAGTCCCCAGATGCTAACCCGATCGAAAATATGTGGGGAATTATGAAAAGCTATCTCGCCAGACATTTTGTCTACAATCCGAAGCAAATGATGCACGCTATCCGCGAAATTTGGCCCTCTTTGTCCAAGGACTACGCAGAAAGTCTGGTTGAAAATATGCCAAGAAAATGTCAGGCTATATTTGACAACTATGGAGATAACACGGCATATTAAATATTGCGACTTGTCATTCGGAATATTTTTTAATAAAAATAAAAACAAATATCTTTTATACTTTTCGAAAAATCATGCTCTCCTTTTCTGGCACACTGCATATGCATATTTCAGTTAAAGTTACAGTAGAAACCAAGAGCTCGCCGATATTCTTCTACGTTTTTCAACAAATACAAGAAATTTCACACGAAATTTATGTTCATATTAATATAAATAACATCTCCTGTTCAAACTCAAACCAGCTCAGCCAGTGCGAATGGCTCACCTGATTTCATTGGAAAGTAAACTTTTACACTCGTCATCTCAATATGATAAACTCTTATGGATTCTCTTTTAAAGTTAATCTTACCATCAAGATCATCTGTTCGGGCATTTTATGAAATTTTTGAGTTTCGACGGTGAGTCAGTAAACTTGTTTCACTAAAAAATCAGTAAAAATTTGATAGTACACGCATTATCGCACTTAACTCCTTTATCGAAACGGCAGAAAATACCGCAGCAATCAACTTCTCGTCCAGGAAATAATTTCTGATTACTGTATGTTGGTGCTCAAATAAACCTGTGTCTTTTGCATTAACATAAATTAGTTGCTTAAAAGGTGAGATTGAGTTATTTATTTTCCTTCCCTAAGCGAAACATATCTTATCGCAATCCCTATTTGTTAGACCCAAGCGTGACCGTAAGTAAGATGAAATTTTTATTAACTTATATGGCGCATCGGAAATCGTCGGCGAATAAATTGGCGCATAGTATACAAAAGGTTGGCTATCCCTGCTTTAAACCATATATTTACGAGCTTGAGAAAAATCAGGGCGATCTAGCAAAAATACTTGAAATTTTTGCAAAAACCACAGAATCGACGAAAAAATCGAAGGGGCTAGAGAAAAATCAGGGTGGTCTAAAAAAAATAATGAAAAACTTGAAAAAATCACAGGATCGTAGAAAAAGTCCTCCGAGTCTCTCTTTAGTGGGTGATGATTTGCTGAGGACCCTCTGACCGCAGTTGCTTTTGGAGAGAAAACAATCAACGCCTGCTTCCCGCAGGCAAGCCTTAACAAACTCGCGGAAGCGGCTGAAAAAGTTGCTGAGGTTTTTGGATCGCCACAATGAAACTAGGTCGTCGTTTCCACATTGCAGTCAGAGGCTGCCAGGCTAACGAAACAAGTAGCCATCCTCATTCGTCTGGTTAACCACCAAAATTGGATACGGTCGCAATCTGGGTCCTGCTTCCGATCACTTGCCGATGACTTTTAACTCATTTTAGGCGCAAAGTTCCTCGGCCACTATAGGCTAGTTTCCATATTGTTAAATGCTATCGTAGTTTGTCCTCTCGCTTTACTTTCTACTAAAGGCACATATGCGTAATACAATTTGCCAAACTCTAGTTAGCATTTTAATTGAGACATCCACTGATCCACGGATGCATGCTCTTCTCCAAAAACACTATGCCATCGCGGTCAGCACAGGGTTCTATCTAACAAAATGTGATATTCCACATTTGATAGCAGGCCTTGTGTCAAATTCACGCCGACTTGCATCTAGTATACTTGCAATAGCTGAATCGAAGAATTTGATTCGCTGTTATAAGAAAGTTTATGCCGATACTTGAAATGTCGTCATGTGGAGTTGACTTACATGG
This sequence comes from Nemotelus nigrinus, assembly GCA_947369275.1. Lineage (NCBI taxonomy): Eukaryota > Metazoa > Arthropoda > Insecta > Diptera > Stratiomyidae > Nemotelus > Nemotelus nigrinus. The sequence continues at coordinate 82,818,118 of OX376375.1, forward strand.
TCCGTAAGGCCAATGATAAATGGTACCAAGAAGTCCCAAACGAACTGAAACTCTTCTGCATCTACCTTGATGACATTCTCGTAGCTTCGACTTCCGAAGGTAAGCACATTCTTCACTTTAAACAACTATTACAATGTTTTGCAGACAATAGCCTCATTATCAACTCGAAGGAAGGTCACTTCTTTCTACCTTGACTTCAATTCTTAGGTCATGAGTTTTTGCCAAAAGGCATTAAGCTATCTTCAGATAGGGTTAAAGCTTAACCATAGCTTAAGAACTATATATAGCTCGGAAAGTACGTGAATTTCGATACAATTTGCGATATTTCCCCACTGATTGCGAGAAGTAGATAGCAATAACCAAGCCCAAGTTGAAACAAGACAAGCAACGCCGCTACGATACGTTTCTCATTCCCACTAGGCAATATGCATATGCTTTGCCAAAGATACTATTTTAACGAATGGCAATTTATGCAATATTGATTTTCTGAAAACCTATTCTGAGTATAAAAATGGTAAGTGATAAGATAATTAACGCGGAATACTACACTCAGAAAAATTTCACCACTTAAAATTTTTTAGAATCAAATTTAAATCAAAAGTTGAAACACTTTTAAATAAAAAACGAATCTTATTTGAATTCCACTTTATTATAAAAATTTTATTTTCATTTCAAAATTTTTCATCATTGGATGAAAAATAAAACACTAAAACAAACAAGACACACTTTGATACAGCGTTATTGAAATGAGGTCAGATTATTTGAATTAAAAAGAAACGTATATTTATTTATAAAAATTTTCAAATTTGATTTGGCGCCATATACGTTTCTTTTTCCGACCTCATTTCAATAACGCTGTATCAAAGTGTGTCTTGATTGTTTGAATGTTTTATTTTTCATTCAATGCTGAAAAATTTTCATATAAAAATAAAATTTTTATAATAAAGTGGAATTCAAATAAGATTCGGTTTTTATTTAAGTGTTTCAACTTTTAATTTAAATTTGATTCTATTAAATGAAATTTTTCTGAGTGTACTTTCGGTACAATTTGGCGAGTAAAACGAATATCTCCGACGCTTTTATGCAATCCACTACATAGAATTTCGTTTGTCGCCATGTAATGTTTGCTGCGCTTACTATTTCTTGATGGGATTATACGCACTTCAACACGTTCGCACCTATCAGCTAACACGGATATATACATTCTCACCTGTCGTTTGAGAGTGTGCTTTTCTCACTTTTGCATATGATAAAGTGAACTTATTTTGGTTTTTGTTCTTCTTAAGTGCCAGCTGATGGTAAATCCTTCACTCCCTGCCAATCTCTTCCATCAATCAATCACGTACTTTCAGTGCTATTTATTAGTTCTTATGCTATAGCTTAACTGTTCAAGACGGCTAGAGATCCAATGAGTTTTTTGGGAGATGATAAAATTTTTCCGTCGCTTCTTTCTTGGCAACTCTCTGAAAGAGGGTGCCTAACCTATCGACTGGTCACTAGAAACTAGCAAAGTTTTCGACCACGTCCAAACTGGTCTCGTAGAAGCCGTTCTGTTGTCCTTCCCGAACTCAAACACCAAACTTGGTATCTTCCTCAAAATTGTCCAAGCTCTTAGCGTACCCTTGGTTTTTATTCAGTCAAATTAAGGTACGCACCACATAAGGATATTGCACTATAATGAAAAGCAGTTTCTCATGAGATTCGCTATTTATGATACCTTTTGGAAGCGCAGAGGTTCACACTGTACCCTGATCAGCAAGGACTAGCGTTTGTATTCAGTCTAGTATTCAGTCAGAAAAGCCCACATCTTGTCGACTTTGTCATCTAAGGTCCAGATATCTAAGGTAAGGTGAACTCTCGGCATGACTCTGGTTTCAACAACGCTGCTGCTGACATATTTTGTCATCCATATGGAATCATTCTTCTCAGTACTCTTGATTTGTCCCTAAAATTGGACAAAAAGTTTCAAGAGACCCGAAAGAACTCAAAATGTAGGTTAAGGAAATGCCCACCTTTGAAGTTAACGTCAGCATTTTCGTGAAGTGCCTGGTCGGGCTATTCGAACTTACATCCCTTCTTCACTTGGAACACAATAAAGCGCAACCTGGTATTTATACTTCACACAATTAAATGTTACCCAATTTCTTTTGGCTTTCAACGAACAAGATCTCATCAAAAATGCAAAGTAACCAGGCACAGAAGTGTTTTGATTTTTCGTACGGCCCTTGAAAGATTGTGACTTTACATCTACATCCAGATAGTTGGTCGCTTAACACACTCAAAGGGATACAACTACTGTTTTACCAGCTTTGACCGTTACATTCGTCGGCCAGGCTAAATAATAACTCTAGCATCTCTGCTTCCTCTATTCCTTTCCCAAACTCATTTCCTCTTGAGATTCATTCATTCAGACTTACCTAGCTCAGATTTACATCCATCTTTGTTTTATTGCCAAATCCTCTTAGCAAACCAGAAGCGTTAAAATGTTCCACTAAAACATCCACGTAGCAACAAGAAGCCTATCAACTGTTGTACACACTAAAAAAAGCTCCCTAATCCTGAACGAAAGGTGAAAAAACACGACCGAAAGTAATTCAGTTCGTTTCATATCCACAACCTATGCAAAAATATAATAGCTAATAACACAATCCAAGTCCCTATCCGTAGTGCAAGCACAGTCTTTCGTTCGACTCCTATGAAATACATAATCGAAAACGGTGAACACATGTTACCGTTTTATAACACAACTTACCCGCCGTGCGTGGTGTATCCTGTCTTGTCCTGTCTGTAGTGTAAGTATACTTGTGCAATTTTTATGCTGCTTCGACAACGCTACTATACCTTTCATAGGAACTAGAAACTGGTCACAGTAGTTCAGAGGAGTAGTGTAGATGTTGCTCGATGCCATCCGCCAAAGTTTTATGATACACAAAAGTGAAAACATCAGCAGATTGTGTTCTCCATGCTCTCGATATGTTGTTCAGAAGTTTGCCTCTAATATTGCGACATCGTTGTTTGCCCGGGTCGGCAGCGCGGAGAGTACAACAAACCGAACAGAAAACATGGAGCGCAGCAGATAGTCCTTGTTGCAGAGCAGTTGGTAGCCGTGCATCCCGTACTGTTAATACAGAGAATGATGTATTATTCTGTTTCGATAGAAAACCGATTGTGTTTTCTCGTCATTTTTACCATTTAATCCCCTCTCCTCCCCAAAACCGATCGAATCGAGCTCTGTTTTTCCAATAATTGACTTTGGTGTAGCTCCTCTCCATTCATTCGACAATTGTGCGACCTCGAGGTGCAGTACAAAATGCATGGAGAGAAGTCGATTGTTACTGCTTCATAAAAATGTTTTTTTTTCTCGTTTTCGAAAGCTCTTAACACTTCCGAAAAGCAATTTATCCGACCGATATCCCGTTTTGTATTCCACTTGATTCTCCCCTCGGACGAGCCCGCTTCTCTCACGATTCTTCTCCACAGTGCCCAGCAATTGATAAATTCTAAATTGTCGAAGAGTTGGGAGCAGTTTCGTGTTCATCGATAATTTATCGGTTTGGGTCACACATTCGTAGTGATGTATGTTTATGTAATTCTGGCACATTTCCCGAAGAAAAAAACGGGAGAGAACACATAACGACATGAATGGATTTCACCCCCGAAAAAATTCCGAGCACGAAGGACACTTTGCTAAGGAAGCGCAGGCAGCATCAGCTGACAAAGAATGAAAAGAATGAAAGGGTTTACCTTGAATCCAAATAGCGACTCCAGGGACATCCCATAAAAATGCTGTAATTTAAGTTTAGAATGTAAAAAGCGTTTTGTAATGTTGCTAGGAGAATGAAAAGTTACGAAACGGAAACATTGTAAGTGTACCAGAAATTTAGGAGAAAGGATACGCGAAAAATTCAGCTGAATGTGTTCAAATGCGGAGTTCATGTGAAACAAACAAGTGAGACGAGTTTAAATTCTTTTCGTGTCGTCAAAGGCCATTTACGTAGACACACATTTTTCCAGGTCACATTATGCATTTCAAATTGCGATTGCTATAGGGGTGAATACAGACACAGAAGCGAATACATTGCTTGAAATTTGTGTCATATATTCATGTTTTATTAATATTTCTTGGCGCCCGGAAAGTTTTTTTGAAACAAACAATGTTGTTCTAAGAATAATATACATATTTATCAAAAAGGGTATGAAACGTTCGTTTTGAAATGAAAATGTAGTTTGTTCTGAAAATATGGCTGTCATGGAAGTTTTAGGACGAAATACCGTAACTAGTTGAATGTTCAGCAAAATATGAAAATAATATTAATAATGGATTGATGCCGGAAGTTAACTTTCCGTATTTTTTGTCATTACTTATTTATCATCAGTGCTGCCATTTTAGCATTTTGAATGCTAGATCTAGCATTATTTTTTCCAAAACGGCATTCGAAATTCGGAGTTAGCATCTAGCATTATTTCTAGCATTTAAAATTAATAATCGGGCACTCATCTATTTACAATCTCGCCCATCAAATTTTTCTCAATAATACTCTGTTCGTGTACTTTCAGTCGCGTTCATGAAAGGAAACTTCCTGAATCATGTGGTGGTGCAAATTCATGAAAAATACAAATGCGCTCATAGCATTTTCTTAAAAGTGACATCCAGAAGTGTCAGCTGTCTGATTTTGAAATAATGATAGTGATTATAAAGTTTGTAATATAAAGATTATAAAGTAATCTATATTGCTTTAAATATGGTAACGTTCAATTAAATCGTGATGATGCTAAAAATCAATGATGTGGTCCCATCCACTTCAGATTCCCAGGAGCCTCGGGCATCTACAAGTTCAAGTTTACCAAAGTATGTGCATTCTAGTTAGATATTTTTTCCTGAATCAATTGTTTTGTTAGGGCTTCAAATGCAAGCGATCTTCGTTATCCGACACTAATACTTTTTCTTCACTTAAAAATAAATAATTGTTGCTGTTTTGATTGTGAGATTCCAAACGATGTTTTGAAAAATATTGGTAGAAATGAGCTTTACACAAGAGAAAAAGATTTAAATATAACTGATATGTCTGTAATAAATATAGAATCATTTTGAAATGTAAATTTTAAACTTCTAATTTGTTTTTAAACCAAGGTGATTAAACTTATATATATTTTTAAACATAGTCTTCTACAAGTTAATACATTTAGTCCATCTTTTTTCCAAACCCAGGATACCCTATGAAAAAAATTCGTTATCTGGACTCTCCCAAAATGACTCAACAGCGGCCATCACTTCCCTATCATCTTCAAATTTCTTACTCCGAAGGTGTTGTTTGAGCCGAGAAAAGAGGTAGAATCCACTGAGAGCCAGATCTGGCAAATAGCGTGGGTGTTGAAGCAGTTCCAATCCTGTTTCTTTAATTGCATCCATCGCAGCTGCAGCCTTGTGAGCCGGTGCGTTATTTTGAAGAAACAGAACTCCAGCTCGCAGTTTTCCGTGTCTTTTCTCTTTCATCGCCTCTCGCAATCTTCTTACTTGTTCAGCTTAGTAAGAGCCTGATATAGTGGCTCCCTTTTCCATAATAATTTCACCATAATAATTTTTTTAGCGTCCCAAAAAACTGATGCCATAACCTTTCTTGCCAAACTTGATGCTTTGTATTTCTTCGGCGTCGATGAAGAAGGTCGCTTCCAGGTCATCGATTGCATGTTTGGTTTCTGGATCAACATGGTGGATCTAGGTCTCGTCCATGGTCACGAAAAGTGACAAAAAATTCGAATGATCTGCCTGGAACTTTTCGAGATTCATCCTTGAAATGTTGGCTCGTTTCTTCTTATGCTTATCCGTTAACATTGTCGGTACCCAACGCGCAGAGACCTTCTTCATATGTAATTTGTTGGCAAAGATTTTTCGAGCACTACCATATGAGATCCCTGTGACCTCAGCTACATGCCTGAGGGTCACTCTTTGATCTGCCAACACGACATCTTTGACTTTTTTTACGTTGTGTTCAGTGAGTGATGTGGATGGACGTCCTTCGCGGTGTTCATCTTCAGTGGATGTTCTTCCCAGCTTAAACTCCTTGGCCTAGCATGCAATGGTGGAATATAGAAGAGCAGAGTCCTTTAATATTTCCACTATGGCGCCCTGTATGCCTCTAGTAGACAGTTTTTTCAAACAGAGGTACTTAATGACAGCTTTAATTTCGTTTTTCCCCATTTTGATGTTCTCTCTTCGACTGTTAGTATTCAAATGAATGTAGCTCCCTGGATTCCTGGATATTTATATGATTTTTTCATGCTGATTTAGTGAGTATATGTAGCAGTAAAATTTTTTTTTTAATTTTATGCGAACTGGAAATAACCGATTATCATTACTTATTGATCAGCCCTCATATAAATATACATGTTGTTTTCATATTGAACCATGTTTACTTCAATTAAATAAGAAAGCAATATTTAGCACTATAATTTTACAAGATCAAAAAAAATAAATGGCAGCACTGTCTATCATACAAAACAACCTACAATAATACAACAATATCAAAGCAAAACCTCTGTGGACGGACCTCTTATGCGCATCGATTGCGATCTGCTCACTTAGAGGTACAGACATAAACCCCAATAGTCAGGAGAAATTAAAACTTTGTATTCTTGCTCGGAATATCGTTACTATTCGTGTTCTCTATGGTTATTGCTGCGGGAATCGATTGGAGGATATGCGGGTGTGTTTCCGGCTAGATGGCACACATTCACAATTATCTTTGCAAGAATTTGTGTGCCTCTTATTCTTGGAACTTACTCTAATACTCATCATGAAGTGCGGGGCAACAACAGAAGGATCCCTTTTTTATCTTGCCCTATAAGTGTCCATTCCTGATGCCGGCAACGAACCGACATTCGTCACTTCTAATCGGAGGAGATGTGTGTATTGCCTATTGACTAAGGTAACGCTGCCTTAGTCAATAGGCAATACACATATCTCCTAAATAGATGAAAGATCATCCAAGAATTTGCGTTGACTTCTACCCCCAATCGTCTCCAGTTGCGAAATTCGAGCAGCGAAGTACAATGTTCGTCGACAGAGTCGACACCACTTGTCGCCAATTCTTAGCTTTTCGTTCCAATCCCTTTTTAAGTAATTAATGGTCGCCCATTCGCTGCACATGACCAACCCATTGCAGCTTCCGTAGTCTAATTATTACGGCGGTCTCTGGATCGTCTAATATTTCGTACAGCTCACGGCTGCAATTTATTCACCATTGGCCGCTCTCCCGTTCTGCTCCAATTATACGCTTAAACTGTTAGTTGAGTAATAAACTTTTGTTCAATGCGTTTCACTTCACAATGGAGGATTTTTACTTTGCAGGGCGCAGTAATTCAATATATCAACACAAGATACAGTGAGTATCACTCATGCTTGCGTTACTTGTTGGAGCTGAAATTTGCAGGAGAAATTGATGTAATACTAGAAAATGGTCGGAAGGAAGATAAAATTAAGATACTAGGTGCGTTTTTTTTTTTGCTCCAATACAGAACAGAATAGAACTATGCCGCAAACACAACGATCTAGTACAAAACAGCAGTGCATTCGCTAACACTGACATAGGTTGCTGTATTCGCTGTGGTAGCACAAAACAGCCGAAAATAAAGGGAGAAAATAACGAGTATAAACCAGGGCTGTGGAGTCGGAGTCGTGCCCCTGTATATTTAAAGCGGAGTCGGAGTCGAACGCGACTCCGACTCCGCTTTAAATGTACAGATCCACGACTCCGACTCCGCAGCCCTGGTATAAACTACAACAATCCATAGAAAATAGAAAAAGAACTAACAGAAAATTACCTCTTTCAACTTTCTACACATTATGAGGGCTTTTTGTAATATCCTAACTACCAAAACATTCAACATAACTTTAAAAAAACCAAAGCCACCTCACAGCAGAAAAGGCAACTTCTCATGAGCTTTTCTTTTTTTTATCAGCACATTCTATAGCTCAGCACGTGAACTACCAATGAGGTATAGAATTTCTGTAGAGTGAATTCACTGGGACCGGAGTGTTGTTGTTTCTAATGCGCATACTCTGTTCTCTGCTGGATAGAGGAGCAAAAAAAAACGCGCCTACTATTAACCCTTTGGTGGGGATGTTAGTGAATTTTCAGGTTCTGTGAAAAGTATTTCTTCCGGAAAAAAACAAGCATGCAAAACGAAAATTAATAATGTTCTCAGCTTGGTTATGACAGTGTTTTTGAAATTTTTAACCCCATGCGGGCCCTAAGTGCCTAAATATAGGTAAAGAAAATTTGCAAACCTTCGAATTGCGATAACTTCTGATAAAGTTATCCGATCCTTTCGAAATTTACAGGACACATTGATGTGTTTAAGAATACTAATTTTGTTGTGTTTGGTTATTATGCGGGTAACCCTGTAGATATGGCAGTACGTAAAATTAAATCCTTCAAACCGGCTACCTTCCTGAAATTTTTTAGATTTCTTAATTTTATGCTTGGCTCATCCTGTCAAATTGCAATTTTCTAAATTCTTCATCGAACGAGAACGATAACCCTTCACCAAATTACCTATTTATTTAGCACCCTAAATTTGTGCTCGCGAGAACTCATGACCGGATAATCAGATCAATGTGACACTCAAAAGATGTATTGATTTTAAGCAAAAGCAGGGCTGATAGAAGTTTTATGAACTAGTTGGCAACCCTGTGGCAACCCATCTTGAAAAAACGGTCAGCCAGATAAAAGCTGTTTGCCCAGATATTCAATAGGTGTAAAGTTCATATAGTAGGTTAACCGTAATGACTCACATATTAATGAAGAGATCCTCGATAGTAACTGGACAATATTCAGAAGTGGCCGTAATTACGTCTCCAGTGGCCAGTCAAGAGCAGGTGATGTTTTACTTGCTGTTAGCAGCACCTTCTCATGCGAAATTGTTGACACAACCCCGCATAAATTGTTTCCGCATAAAATTATTCGAATATCATTCGACAGCACATCGGTATATATCGGTTTATTTTATGTCTCGCCTAGATCTGACGACTCTGTTTACAATTATATGTCCGAATTTATATCTACTTACATGGCATGGTTGAATGACCATGCCATGAATAACCATAGCACTCACCATCTTGATTATTCTGATTTGAACCTTGTGAGTACTTTGCATGGTAATGATTGGCAGCAGGTTGCTCCGACTCCCAATCGTAACGGTAATTGGTTAAACCTTATATTTACAAACGTTTATGATAAAGTAGTGGTTAGCCCGACTATTGACGCGGTTAATCTTTTCTCTAATAGCCTTCACTGTTCCGCTCTTACTCATGATTTATCCAATGCTGATTCTAATATCCTTCAAACGTACAATAAGACTATTGTATACGATTTCTGTAATGCTGATTATGCGAGCATTCACCATTCTCTTGACAATGTCGATAGGACAGATACGCTTGCATTCCAAGCTCTTGACGACAATGTAAATTCATTCTACAATATTCTGTTTGACGCGGTCGAAAGATATGTCCGAAAATTAGGAGAAAGCATAAACTTTCTGAGCCTTGGCTTGATAAGACTCTTAGACGTATGAGAAATCATAGAAATAAGCTTTAAAAATCAATAAAAAATAATGTCGACTCTAGCCATCGTATCAAAGAAGAATACAATGCAGTGGTAAAAGAATTCCAGGAAAAGTCTCACGAAGCATATGACAGATTCATTAAAACTACCGGCAAGAATATAATCTACAACCCCAAAAAGTTTTTTGACTTTGTGAATATGAAGCGGAAAATAACTGGCTATCCATCTTCTATGTGTAATAAAACCTCAATGTCTTCTTCTCCTCAAGAAATTTGCAACTTTTTTCGCAGATAACTTTCAAGACTTTTTAATCCAGCCAGTAATTCATCATCCTGTCATTCTCCAAGAGTAACAAGACCAATTTTTGCTGAGGCTATAACCATCTCTAGAGATGATATTTCCAAAGCTATCTTGGAGTTTGATAGTAACAAAGGCCCTCGACCCGATCTTCTTCCTCCAACGTTCCTTATTAAATGTGTCGCACAGTTAATCTCTCCTCTTCACATTGTATTTAACACGTCTCTTTCTTTTGAATACTTTCCATCATATTGGAAATCTTCCTACGTGACACCAATATTCAAAAATGGCGATAGAAGATCAATTCAAAATTATAGAGGTATTGCCATTTTATACACTATTCCTAAACTGCTTGAAAAAATTATATGTGGTAAACTATCCCCTCTGGTCGATGCTCCACTTAACGAACAGCAGCAAGGTTTTAAGAAAGGTCGTTCTATCACTACCAGTCTAATGGTGCTGGTTTTCCAATTGACGCAGTCTACACTGGCTTCAGCAAAGCGTTTGAGCATGGTGACCAATCCATTTTAGTTTCCAAGCTGTATTAATTCGAGATTGCCGGATCTCTACTCGACTACCGATCACAACATGTGAAATTCCAAGGGTTTATCTCTAAAAAAATTCATGTCAATTCAGGTGTACCCCGAGGTAGCCATCTTGGCCCTTTGCTTTTTAACATTTTTATATCAGATTTGTCAGAGGTTTCATCTGATGTACTTCATCTACTCTGTTCGGCCAACCTGAAAATTTATTATACTATAAAGTCGCCATCAGATGTCAACTTTTATCAATTAAAGCTAAATTCCCTCGAGCATTGGTGCAGCGTAACAACCTACCTCTCAACATCGCAAAATGTCATGTGATTAGCTTTTCTCGAAAAAGTACGCGCGTACATTATACGTACCTTTTAAGCAATACGGCATTTAGTAGGGTCGACAATATATTAGACCTCGGTGCGGTGCTGGATGAAAAACTCCGTTTTAATTTTCATTACGACAAAATGATTTATCAAGCAAGTAAACGACTTAGTTTCATTCACGACTTAGTTTCATTCGCTCCAGGGAGCTTCAGAACCTTTGCGCTACAAAATCAATATACACCCCGCTCGTTCGCCCTCTTCTTAATTATGCTTGCATTATCTGGAATCGGGTTTTCGAGATTCACTGCCAGAAATTTGAATCTATTCAAAAGCAATTCTTGCTATTCGCTCTTAGAGGTCTTATGTTTAATCTAAACAGAAGATTAATGTTACCTGCCTGCTTCAGTTTCGAAGCCATTAGAGACGCTGTTAATGTCGACTATATACAGGAAAGATTTGTGCTTAATCAGTCCGTGAGAGTCATTAGATCCCGACGAATGCTAGTTGGATATAAGCATAGCACCGCATATGCTGATAATGAGCCAATAAATATATGCTGCAAAATATTCAACAATATGAGCCAACACTTTTCCCCAACGACATCCAAAGCGTCCTTTAAAAACATAGCTACCAAGGCTCTCTTATCCTACCCTCTCTAGTCTACCCGCCTAGTATCCCCTCATGACTTATGACTAATTAATTTTACAATTAATTAATTAGTTATTTGATTTCGTTTTAAGTGCTCAGTATTGTGCCCTACATGTGATTTTGCTATTATATATTTTTTTATTGAATGTTAATTTACTCATAAAGGTTATTGGTTTGTGATCATGCTTCCCTTCTTGTCTATAAATCAGCATAGACAACGAATATCGTCTCTAAAGCTTATCAAAGCAGAGAATATTGATACGGGAAACTTGATCGTTTTGCGGAATAAGCCTCCGAAGCCGAATCAAGCGTAAATAAAAGTTAATGATTTCCAACTGCAAGTGGTCACATCAGTCAAGTATGCACTGTGTGCTGGTGTCTGATGAGAATGAGTGCATACTTTCGAACCCAAATTGTCAAAATAAAATGTTTAATGTACATAAAAAATTTTCAATTTTAATCATCCCGCAAAAGCAATTCCAATGTTAATTTATTTATTTCTATTGTATTCATTTGTATTTTATACCTTTTTCAAAACTGTTTTTAAATTTCTTTAGTTTTTTTTTATTTATTTGTTTATTTCATTTATGTGTAACATTATATCTTGTTTGGTAAATAAATAAATAAATAAATAATATAGAGCAAGTCTGGTAGAATTTTGGTTAGAATATGAGGTTAGAATTGCCAACTACTTTAATTTTTGTCAGTTTTTACGAACAGTTGCTACCTTTTAATTTGCAAGTGATGGTCATCTTGTTATGAAAATAAGCAGCGAATGTTTCAATTTTTGAAATTTTCAAATTTTAATGGGTGGTAACCGTAAAAATCTGTCGGTTCCTGTAACTTCCATTGCATTTCATCTGATCGAAGCCAAATTCACAGATTGGGTGAGTCCTAACGCATTTGGTATACTTTTGGTTGTGATGTTAGAAAAAGAATGCCAGCTCTGGACACTTTTGTCATTTTTGTACCAAAGGACATTACCATTACATTATCATATTATAAACACTTTACAATGAAAATAATTAACAAGTGCTTGAAATATCCAAGTTCTGAAAATTATGCGGACGGCAACTCCTAAAATATTCGTATCCTTATATTTTCCAATGCAGTCATCGGATGTAAATGAAATTTACTAGTAGGTTGATTTTGACGTGAAGCAGTTGTGGTAGACTATTGGTTTGGGGCTATGTTTGGGGCTTCTTTTTGATGGAATGTACTGTTTTGAAGATAGTCTCCCTTTCCATAACAAAAGAGACTCATCTACGGATATTTCCTTATCTAGTATGCATAAAACCTTGAATTTATTTTTCAAATAGTCCAAAATTGGGTCGAGTTTTTTTTTGTTCCACACTATTGGATCGAAGGCAATGTTATAAAAAAAAATGTAAAAATTTCACTAACAGCTGGAATTTTTTCTCTAACATAGTTTTATAAAAAAAACTCTAGCGAACCTGAACCGCTAGAAATATTAATGTTCGATGAACAGTAGAAGAATCGTGCAGATTTTGAGTGCATATTCTACCACATGTGCTCCAACCTGTTTCGAGTGCAAAATCAATTAAGCTTAACAATGCAAGCTTAACAATGCATTTAAACTCATAGGGTGGAAAGGATTTCAGGAATTTCAAAATTTAGGAAAGCCAAACACTGCAAAACTTTGAAAGCAGCATAACACAACATAAACAAAGAAAATGCTTAGTGCTCGCAACACTTTACCAGCACTGCAACTAAAAAATCTCCCACAATTGCCTCATTTTAAAATCAAATAAATCTATCGATTTTGATTTTACCCGATGATTTCGTCGAAAGTTACAGTCAAAAAACGAAAGATGTTTGGCACCAAACAATTTCTAGCACTTAGAAAATTTAAACGTTGGTACCTTATTTTCATTGTTAATGTTCGCGATTTGAATACTTAATGCAAGCATTTATTGACACGAATGTAGTAAAAAAGCCTCTCGCTGGCAACCCTTTACCAGCATCAAAACCAAAAATATATCACACCTGCCTCACATTGAAATCAATCTACTCTGCGAATTTCGTTTTGATCCGATGACTGCATTGCAAGTTATAGGGATGCAAAGAAATTTGGGGCTACCAGTCGCAATAGTTTTCAAATTTTCGAAAACCTAATATTTATTGTCTATTGTCACTAATAAATCTTTAACGTTTGGAAATTTTACGATAAAATCGCTTAATAATAATATTGAAAATAAATACAAAACCAACAATAGCTGGCAACCCCATAATGGTTTTTTTTACTAGATTCCTTCTGAATAATGCCTATAATAAGTTCCATATATGAAATTCGTTTCGATTTCATGACTGAACTGGAATTTATTGGGCAAAAAGTTTTATTTTCCTGAGCGAATTTTCAACACCCAAGACACCAAAATTACCATAGCTGGCAGCACCAACCGAATTTTAAAACCAAATTTCTACCAAGCACGGCTTAGAGTAAGATTCAGCCTCTGTGTCAATTTCATGAATATCTGATAACTGAATCAGAATTCATAGGGAAAAAAGCAGTTTTGTTTCTTTATAATCTTTAATTAACACAGAGTTGCCTGCATTTTCAAATCGCTTCAATCAAACCTGGTTGTACTCAATATCAATACATTCTATGAATTTCATTTGTATCTCATTATTGGGTCGTGAGTTTTCGTGAACATAAGTTTTTGATGCTTAAAATATAGGTAAATTGGAGGAGGGTTGCCGTTCTGGTCCGATGTGAATTTTCAAAAGTTTTTCTTTCAAAGCATAAGATTTCTGTAAGAGTTGTTTTTCACTGTAAAAGACAAAAAATTTTCAGGAGAGTCGATGGCTTGAAAGTTTTCATTTTCAATGCCTGCCGTAGCTGCAGGGTTGCCAGCGCGTTCATGAAAAACTATATGAATCTACAACTTAGTAACAGCAATATGTCCTGTAAGTTTAAAGAGGTTGTAACACGCTGTAACACAGCACATAAACACTCATTCATTTAATAGTAAACTCACAGGCTAAGTCAATATATATTGTTTGAAATTTGGACAAGCTTTAGTAAACTTTTGAAATGTAAAGCTTTTGTAAACTTTTAAAGTGTAAAGTTTGTATTAGAAAAGCCTTAAACTTTTAGAATTTTGCTATATAAGTGTAAGCACTACTGCATTGAAGGTACTGTTCTGAATCAACTGCGTTAGGAGCGATATCCTTCGGCCGTCCTCCAGACCTTTTGACTTCAAATAGTTAGTATTGATTTTTCCGACAAATAAAATACGTGGCAATAAAAATTTAGTTTTGTTAAAAAAGTAGGGAGGGAGAGAGAGAGAGAGAACATTATAAAGTATATTTAAAATGTCACTCAAATGGTCACTGGCGCCAAAGGGTTAAGGACTATGAACTTTTTGTGAAACCTGGCATTAGTCTGCATTAACACCAATAGGATGGCGCGTTCCTGAGATTTTTTCACTGACATTTTTTGGTGATATATATACATATATATATATATATATATATATATATATATATATATATATATATATATATATATATATATATATATATATATATATATATATATATATATATATATATATATATATATAAATATATATATATATATATATATATAAATATATATATATATATATATATATATATATATATATATATATATATATATATATATATATATATATGTATAGAAATATAAATTTTTGGCCAAAGTGATTTTAATACTAATGTCCTTCTTCGAACATTAGTAAAAATGGAGTCTCCAAACTCTCCCACTTTGAAAAATATAGCTCATAAGGTTTCCCTAACATTCCTTGAAAAATTAATAAGATAATAAATACTATTATCTCTCGATTATCGGTGTCAACCCAAGCAAACCATCTTGGACGCAATTTCAGAGGAGGATTTTTTATTTTCAAAAAACCATCGAGCGTACGTGTTTGTTTGTTTTAAAATAATTTCTACGAAATTGTCATCTAAAAATTTCTCCAAGCAAAAAAGGTAGCATTTTGGTTCGGGTTCTTCAAACGTAAGGCCAGATCGAGACTAAAATTGCCCTCGCTATCATCTTTGAAAAAAAAGTGCTTTTTTGTGTGTTCACAGTATTTCAATGCAAATGATGGAATGTGTACGCCGAACTGGGGTGTTTGCCTCCTCTATTTCGTCGTTGGTGAGCTTCAAATGATGGGCTCTGGAAACGAGAACAAAGACTTCATTGGGTTCGCCCTTCCTCTCAAGTCTGATTGATCTAACTTCTGTTGCAGCAAAGAAACCTTCCAGCGCACAGTGACCCAGAGAGAGTGATATCAGGTGTATCGCAATGGGCTTCTATTGTTGCTATATGTGTCATTCGGTTGATAGCCACTAGCACTACCGTTAGCTTTAATCTCTCACAATCCTTGGTTTTTTTTTTAAACAAAATGTTATTGCCTAGTTTCGGTCAAGTGCCTCAGAGTTATTTTCGGTAAAAAAACGAACATTCTTTTTTGGATAGGCAAATCCTTTGATGTAGGCAATTTCGTCGTTTTCCATTTTCCGTTATCAGCTATGTAGTTCCGGCGATAAGGTCATACTGTACTGTTGTAAGTATTAGCTCCAGGCTTCACTTTGTAAGTGGATTTGCTCATAGAATATGTACGTAGTATTTATTTCTTTCACATCTATTCAGGTAAGCCATCTGTCATATACCTACAGGATAAGTTTCTTAGATTCCCGCCTGGATCGGTCTAACTGACACACTGCTAACGATTAAACGAGCTTGATAGCTATGTTTGCTGACTATGGCCAAAATGTCGCCATATTCAAATAATCACAGTTTGAAAGATTTATGTCCATACAAAGTTCTGCCAACAGAAAAGTTTCACGTACATTAACATATCCACCCCATTCTTCACCTCAACAACAGCATACACCTCGACATTGACGAACGAGTGTCCAGAGAGGCAAAGTGCACGAAAAACTCCCACTCCAGCTTGTACGTCTTCAGAAATGTAATGAGCAAATGTTTTTGCTAAGCTTCAGCACAAGCGAACCGAAACAGCAAAAACAGCAACAACAACAATAACAACTACAAAAACAAAATAAATGTCGACTTGATTGATTTCAAGAGACAAAACTTTCTCCATAACAGCGCCAAATCTTTGAAATGGCTGGCTGGCAAAGCAACTAAACTGTAATTCGGAGAGTTTTCTGTTCTTTCGCCATTCCGTTAAGTTCTGTTTCTGTTTTGTGTTTGGAAATAATTTCAGTTGGTTGGTTTTTTGTTTCATTGTCGGAAGTTCTTGAGAAATGTTTCAGAGAATTCTTCTAATTACACAGTAATTGTGCAAGTGTGAATGGAATAAATTAAAGAATGAGAATGGATTTTGAGTTTGGACGGTTTGGCAAAGGAATGTAACAGATAAGCTTTCAGTTTTATAAATGCAGTTTAAAAAAATATATTTTTTGATACATGGAGTGGTCAAGGAAAGGAAAACAATTAGGTAGCTGTGAAAATTCTTTGAAGTAAGGCATTTACACTTATATTATCCTGTATTTCAATCTCACCTTTTCAATTCGTCGTTAACAAGAAGTTAATAAGGGAAACGAAATTTCCTAGTTGAAAACCACATTCCATTCATATTCGACACCATTTCATTGGAATGGCCTCATTGACACAATTTTTGTTCGCATTCAATTTCTCATAGCACGACCTACTTCCTGAAAGAGTCTTGCACCATTTTTTCAACGCCATGATGCAAAACGCCTTTCATCGCGCTCAGTCTACTGAAATAGTTGTTTATTAGCAAACTTGATTACGAATATTTAATTACTGACTGCAGTCAATGTTTACACTTTACTGAACGTTAAGCGTTTACAAAGAAACGCAGTGAAAAGTAAAACGTTTGTCGAAACTCCCCAGTTCTTTATGTAACTTTCATCGCCTCTCAACCCTTTGCTTCAATCTTGTACTCTTTCGTCGCATCCATTCTTGCATATTTCTTACACTTCACCGTATTTCATTCAACGGTCTAAAAGAAAGGTATACAACGTTTGAAAAACTAAAGTATACAGCACTTAATTTTACTATTCGTTATACAACTTACCGGGAAGCGGAAGCATAAAGTTCTTTCTCTACACTGCATCGATCCCTGAAATCTTTCCTCCGAAAAAATGAGAAATAATTAGGTTGCTGTTCTTTGAAAGTTTTTGAATTAAAACCACCGTTCGCTGCAAAGGCAAAATAAGAAACAGTCGTACTGGACGCGTCACCACTGTCGTTCTTATCCTTGTTGGCGTTTTCGTTGCACGCGAAAATAAAACATATTTACCTTTTCTCTGGAACTACTTGAAAATTGAATAAGAACGTGAAATATACATTTGCGAAATTGAAAAAAAGAATGCAGAATAAATGATGATTTATGAATTTTTAGGAATCATGAATTGGATTCAGTTGGATTCGCATAAATTGTGAGTTATGATTCTTTAACGAAAAAAATGCTGAAAGACTCCAGCATATTATCTCTGAATTTCTCAGATGAATCGCATTGCAGATGCAATCTGTGAATAGTAGTGTACGTTAAACATCGATAGTACTATCGATAATATCGATAGTTCAGAACTATCGAAAACCTCGATGTTTTTTTTTGCAATCGATAGTTTTTGAAAACAGAAAAAAATGCGTAAGGTATCATTTCGATATCATCCCATTCACTGTGAGTATTTTACGTTTGCTTAGTTTTTCTCATTAATAATATTTCCTTTTCTTGTCATTATAAAACAGCACAAACCAAAGATAGCAGACCACTCTTATATTTTGTTAGTTTTGCCACTTGCTATTTATTGTAGAATGAAATAACATGAAGAAGGAAAAATGCAAAATTTAATTGCACGTGAAAATCATACGCGTAGAAAATTGAGACTGAGTGAGAAAGAATTCCAAACCGTGATTTTGCTAACATGATTGTGTCCGTAAAAATATTTAGATGACATTACTCTTTCTTATATAACTCCGTTATTACGAGGGCTGACTCTACAACTATTGAAAGTGGGAATTAACATAAGAAACACTGCTGGAAAGAGTATTTATAATGCTTTATGCAAGTCAGTGTGGGAACGATTAATACCGTTTGAGAAAAGGGTCCTTATGATGTTAGCCACCATTTTGGATCCAAGGTTCAAAAAATAAGTGAAGACGATGGAAACATAGGTGACCAATCTCTTCAAATAGAATATACTTCTTTTCTGATGACAGAAAAGCCCGAGCCAACTCAGAGTACTTATGAATTTACGGGAGCTGCATCTACAAGCAACCGATCTGGTGAAACTGGGGAAATTTACTAACGAAGGAATAGTGGAAAGCAAAAAAATCCAAGGAGTTATTATTTCTACCTGAAGATCTATTCAAAGATAAAGCTTATAGCTGCCCAAATAATGATGCAATAAGCCATAGATATATCGTCGCTGTGAAATCAAACCGGCATATCTGCAAAATACACATTCTTCACTAGAGCGCTTTAAAGTTTTTGCATGTGGGCTATTTCCACGTGAATGCAAAGCGGCAAAACACCATTAGACGGGTTTTTATTCAACTTTACGATATGGCGGTGCGACATAAAAATAGAGGGGAAAATAAGGAATTTTTTGATACCAAAAACTCAAAAACTCAATTTTTGCAGATATGCCGGTTTGATTTCACAGCGACGATATACTAAAACCTGGAGAAAACTCTCAATGGAAACGACAAATGTCCCATCGACTACTAGTTAGATTCAAATACTGAGACAAAGAAAATGTTTGCTCTCTAGCATTTATGTGTACTTGCGTCTTTTTTTCCGAGTGAGCGATTTTTTTTCGAAAACTGGTGTAATTCACAGTGATCGCAAAAACCTCTTAAATTCCCAAAGCGTCTCAATGAATTGCTTTCCCTAAATCAAAATGATTTTTGGAAATAAATAAAACTCTATATTTTTATGCTTCTCTATAATAGTAATTGAATTCTGTTATTTTTAAAAAAATTAATGAATCCTGGGTATATCTACAAATTTCGCAAGACACATATACACCATCGATAGTCTATCGATAGCCTATCGATAGTTTTTAAAAAAACATCGATATTATCGAAACATCCAACTATCGATGTTTAACGTACACTAGTGAATAGAGCTCTTCAACTGAGAGTCTTGAAATGTCAGGACAGTAGGTGTCTGTCTGATTTTGTTGGAAATACTTTAGGTTGAACTAAACAAGTTACATCAGAGCACGCTTTTTGATCTGATATGATTTGAGCATTGGTTTTTAGTTTTTGTAGGGTTTGATGGGTTCGAAATTTCATTGCGGTTTATGATGCTAAATGGAGGTTTTATTTCTTGCCAATGATGTTAAAGCCAAACGCGAAATGTGAATTTCGCGAAGTAACTTGCAAATATATTTCATAGTCTAGATCACTTGGAACATTATGAATCTTTAGATTTAGAGCTCAACTAATTTAGCTTAAAACCGCAAGGCATGATTTTTGTTTTATTTATTCACGAAGTCCATTTACAATTCTTAGCACAACTCAAAATTTATTATGTTTCGCAATTACGTTATGAAGTATATATGTATGGAATATATATATTTGTATATATGTGTGGAAAGCTTTTCGATAAAAAAGGCAGCAGAAAAGTAGTTATTATTTCATTGAAAATAACGCAAATAAATACTAAAATGCAAATTTTTCGCCCCTTTAGTGTGTAAAAAATCTGCATACCATATCCACAGAGTACCTATCAGATCGCGGGGTATTTGAGGTTTGACCCACTAAAAAAAGACCATCTACGAGCCCACGAAGTTCCAAGTCGCGATCTGCCTCAACATTGATTTGACTCGGTCGTGCTAGACTTCAGCAATTGCACAGACTTTCACAATTAGCGAAGCTCATTAATGGGTAAGGCAATCTTCCCCCACTTTATGTGCAATACTTTCTCAACGTACATTGGGACTGTGCGTAAATTTCCTTCGTTTCGCAACACTTCATATTCCCAGGCGCCTCCAAACATTCCTACTAACGATAAATCGCTACAAATTGTGCGCAACGTAAGGCTCGGTAACTTGTTTTGGGTGATCCCACCCAAGTGGCAACATAGTTTATGAGCATTAGCTCATGACTCCTACGGCTTAAAGTCTGAATCCTCATTCCATTGCCACCGATATGTCTTTGCGGTTCTTACTTCTGCTGTTGAATAGAACAGAATAGCTCTCGCAGACATGTCCTATTACCGCCATTCTTAGTTCAAGTCATCCGAAGGGGCCCTGCTACTTTTTGCGGATTACCTGGGGTTTTGCGCGATGCTACCACCCTTCAGCTTCACCAAATGACAGGGTAATTGTTGGGTCCAGAACAAACAACTTGTTCTTTTGGTCCCTTGCCTCCATTAGTAGAGGTTTTAGTGGGCAGCCAGACCTCCATATTGGGCTATTCCCTTCTGGGAACGATCCAAAATAAACTTTTCTTTCTACTATCATATTCAATTTTTTCCCCCTATTTAAATTCATTGGTATAATGATTTATCCAGCCATCCAGCGAACCTAATTTGGGGAAGTCTCAACGGGGCTGATCCCAACAAGAAGGTCAGTTATCTTTGAAAAATTTTGACATTCCTTTATTTTTGCAAAGTCAACATGTATTTTCGATAAGATTGTTAATTGCATACCGCAAATTCGATGCGATTAATTTTGTTCGAATTATATTTTGTTCCTAATTGGGAATTCATATAATTGTTTGAAGAGTTAGTCACGCTTCAGTGCGACCAGTTTTCACAAAAGTTGCCTGGAACAGTGGCTTGAACCTAATTTAGACCGTCTGCTATGCCATGGACAACTGTACCTCTCTCTGGGCGTTGAACAGAGCCCGTTGGCTGTGGAAACCGAAGCACAGTGAGCCAGCCCGAAGACCAACAGGTCAGGCGTAACGATCCGAGTGATGGAGCGTCAGGACATGGCTATGCAAGACCAAATTGGAGCGAAAGAAACAGTTCAGCCAGCCGAACCCCTATCAAAAACATCCGCGATAGCTGAGAGCCCGTCTGAAATCGCATGAGTTGGAACTAGGAGGTTTCCAACAAGCAATATACGCTATCCAGAGCAATATGGGTTTAATTTTGGATCAGATGGCTCCCCCGAGTCTTCTTCAACAGCCAGAGGCGTTGAAGAGTTCAATATACCGAGTTCATGCATTGACCCTAGCGGTTTGCTGTGCCAGCCCGTATATCAGCTGTTCACGGGGCCAATAGCCAACTATTTTTGAATGTTCCACCGCTCGAGACGTAAATTCGAAGGGCGGAACTTTTGGTTTTTGTTTGTTTTTTTTTCGAAGGCAGTGGATGGAACTTCTGGGGTCACGGCCCCAATAACAGCAGAAGCCTGAGGCTGTCTGCTCCTCCTCAGTCCTGCTAAATAGAACCATGTTTCCCCAAATTTAGATTTGTGCATCATTTCAGTCTAGTAACGGGCTTTGACACGTCTCGGTTGGGTCTGACTTGCAGCTCATACCTGAGAGCGACTTCTGGTCCTTTGCGGACCAAAGCCCCTTCCCTCTTTTATTAGTGAATAGCGGCTAGTATATTTTCATGACGGATGATATATATATGTAGCGTCTTACCCTCTCTGAGAGCGAATCCACCCCATTTCCAATAACCCACCCCAGCCGCGTAGAGCTAGTAAAGCGGCGAATCAGCAACCGTCGGGGCCGGATTAAAAGGTGCTCGGCTAACGCGAACGAGGGGCCTTCACGGCCATTTCTAGGGAACCCAGCTCCCGAGGCACTTCTTTTTTTTAAAGGTAGGTGGGCTCTCGACTGAACTTCGGTTCAGTTGAAGCGATTCCAAGCATTCCCTCTAACGATAAAACGCTTCAAAACATCGAAATAGCCTCAACTATATTAGCGCTCAGGTATCTTCTACAAACAGGTGATCCGACTTGAAATGGCCAGACGCGAAACTGAAGGTGGTGCCGAAGGGAAAAATCTCCAGTCGGCCCAGATGCAAGGCATAGATTCTTTGCTTTCACTCTTGATCCGGAAGATATTCTGCACATTAATACGTTTTTCAGCCCTAATCTTCTGGCGGGTTAGTGAATCTGTTGAAAATCGATGGTAGGCTTTTTCCATCTTAAATTAAGAGATGATACCGCTTTTAGAGGACCGAAAGAGCATCGTTAGGTACAGATATGAATGAGGAGGCAGAGGGTTTCATATCGAAGGATCCTAAGTTGGCCAAATAAAACCTGAAGCAGGAAAATCTGACAAAAGAGCAGTCATCCTCTATAGATACGAAGTCTCTAATAAGTCATGAGGTCAGTGTCCGAACTACTTCTTATTTTGGGTGTAAGGCAGCCCTAGCGTCAGAAAAGGGCCTTGACCTGAACCTAATTGGTTATGGTGAGACTACTTCAAAAATAACCACCATCACTCTAAAGCACCAACAGTCACCCTACTTCTACACTTGTCTAAGGCAGAAGAGAATTTAATATGTATCCGAGAACAATTGGTTGTAAAAACCGAACTTGTGGGTTCGCACCAAAATGGTTTTTGTGACAAGGGTAACTTGGTTGTTGCATTGGACTATGGATACTGGATTATTTTTTGCTGCATCTCACACGATCATATTTTATATCCTCCTTCTGACCTCGTCAAAGATGTAGACGCCACAATCGCTAGAACTTGCGGACGTCTTATTCTAGATGTTGACTCTAAGTGCCTCCGCACACGGGTCGACATTCAATCGACTCAACTGCGACTCGAACTCGAAGCGTCATAAGCGTCACACTCGGAGTAGACAATTGCATCCGCACACGGGTCGACATGCAATCGACTCGACTGCGACTCGAACTCGAAACAGGTCGTTTTCTACGCGAAGTTTTGACAAACAAACAATAGTATATATTATTTAGTTAGATATTTATTCTACGAAACAAGGCAACATACACAACAATAAACCATAATATAAATCTAAAATACAATTAATCATTATAAATATAAAATAAAAATTGTCCATAAAAATATTTCAGTACGTCACAATTTTTGTAGCATTTACTCTACATTGTTTTAATTAAATTTAGGCTAATAACGATGGAAGTTAAGCGGGTTCGGATGTGAAATGGGCTTTGGACCAGTTATTTTTGAATTTTGATTTGGTAATCTCCGAAGAGTAGTGGCTGCTTATAGAATTGAATATTCCACAGCACCTATTAATGGGCTAATTATATGATAAGTAGTGTGATGAATGAATTCATTGAGCAGATTTGCAAATCTGGTGCGTTTTGGTCGGTTATTGAAAGTAATTTTACTAGAGAGATCTTCAATAATATTATATACTTGTATGTTATTAGTATATGTCGCTTTGTCGCGTGTAACTTATATTCACCCACTATGGATTACTACAAGTAATAATGATCTGACCTTTATTGAATCCGATAAGAAACACTTCCATTAATATTCTGACAAGCATGTCCCAGGGTCCAACTAAATTCAATAGCTATACGCCTCTCTTCCACACTCTAAGTGCAAAATTCCTATCCTCGCAGATGGCACTGCTATATAATCTAAGAATGTCAATACCAATCGAATCAGTAGCCATTGGCAGCAACAACTAGTGTTCAATAAAAGCTTCTCCAGTAAGTGGAAATTCATCCTGAAAAATTTCAAGCTTGTTTCTTTGTAAGGAAACTATATTATAAACACTTCGCTGTTGCTTCAATAAACAGGTCTGTTCCCGTACTTTCAGTAACTGAATTTTACTGAATTTTCCTGAATCATGTGGTGGGGAATTTCATGAAAAGTACGGGAACGCTCTCATTGTATTTCCTGAAAATTAACAACCGAAAGTATCAGTTTTCGCTTTTTGGGAGAGCAATAGTGATTATAAAGTCATCCTATGCGGTAATAAATTATCGCCACAAAAATATTCGACCTTCATAGCAACATTACGCAAAAAATATGTTGCTTGCCGCGCACATTTGAAAATATTTACTCCGTTTCACACTTCAGTATTTTTCAGTAGCTCAGACCCTGCTGAAATTTACTGAAAGAGGGGAAATTTTCAGTTTTCAGTAAAACGGATTACGGGAACAGCTTCATTGCAATTAATCGCGATTAATCACAATTAATCGTAGAACGGGAACATACCTAATATATTGGTGCTAAAGTGGAATTGTTTTTGGGGGATGATTAAAATTGAAGATTTCGAATTTTTTTTTTGACAAAGTGGTTTCGAAAGTATGCACTGATTCTCATCAGACACCAGCGCACACAAACTCGATTGTTTTGCGTTTTGCGGAGATGTTAAAATTTGTCACAACTAACGTAAATAAAAATTACTGATTTACAACTGCAAGTGGTCACATCAGCCAAGTAAGCACTGTAAGCTGGAGTCTGATGAGAATCAGTATATACGATCGAAACCATTTTGTAAAAAAAACATTTTCTATAAAACTTTCAATTTTAATCATCCCGCAAAAACAATTCCACTTTGATTCTGCTTTCGACGGCTTATTCGGCAAAACGATCGAGTTTCCCGTATCAATTATGCTCTGCTTTATCTATGCTGATTTATAGACAAGAAGGGAACAATGATCACAAATCAATAACCTTTATGAGCATATAGGTGCAACTATTTTGTGGCCAACATAATTAAAATATATGTAGGAAAATTTCATTTATATAACATTACAATATGTAACATTACATTATGCAAACATATAAAAAAATACATGCGTGATACGTTATCAGAAACACTTATATTTTTCAAAGAACCAATAATAATAATACATAAAATAAAATAATTAATAATGCATACATTATAAAAAAAAAACACTTTCATATATTTCGAAAAAAAATATCACGCGTCTTGCTCGACTTTTCCCGTTCCAAACACTTCGAGCGAGACGAGTCGCAGTCGAGTCGCAGTCGCACCGAGTCCGAGTCGAGCACAAGTCGACCCGTGTGCGGGTCTCCATTCATTTACATTGGAAATCGCAAGGAGTTCGAGTTCGAGTCACAGTCAAGTCGATTGAATGTCGACCCGTGTGCGGACGCTCTAACACTCAAAATGACCATTTGTATGGCGTGGTGAATCAATCTTTGATTTCATCTTTAGTGGTTATATCAGTCAGATATGCCTGATGAAGAAATGGTACATATCTTCGAAAGCAAACTTAGTAAATGCAATTTTCAAATAGAGCCGCAAACAAAACCCTACCAAAAAACAGTAATTACTTATTCGCATATATTTTTCAATAAATGTTCTTCACTGACATTATCAAAATTAAATTTCTTTCTATTGATCTATAAAAAATATTTCAACGCAATTTTCGTTTCTAATATTAAGTTCTGTTAGGATTGTATTCCATTTATGAGAAATTTGGAAACAGCGCTAGTCACGTATGCAAAACAATTTGTAGACGAAAAGAAATATGATGCGCTGTTGCAGACAGTAAACAAACACCTGCAACAAGCGCATCCTAATCCACGAAACGACATGGGAACGTCGCGAGATAGACATTCCCATTGTAGTCAGCATATTTAGAAATGCATTATGTTTTGATTCTCTAATAGTCAGCAAATCTAGGATGGATAAATAGTTTTGCATGCGTGGCCGCGAGACAGTCAGTTGCAATCAGGTACAAGTGTCCGGTCTGTTAATTAAATAAAATATAATTCGTGAAAATAAGAATTTTGTGTAACAGTTCAAATAAGTAATTCGAAATAAAGTTTTTTTTTAAACCGAACAACACTCGGCTACATTATTGGCGCAGTCGGCTAAAAACAGTTCGCGACTTCGAAAAACCGCAAAGGAAATTCGAGATAAAGTGAATAATAAAAAATAATACTAATTCTTTGGAAAGCCGCAAAAGGTACCCAAAGTTTTAACAATTAGAATTTGGAAAGCCGCAAAGGTTCCAAAATTCCTAACATAAATAATATTACTTTGGAAAGCCGCAAAGGACACCAGAGTAATTATAACAAAAACCAGTGACATAACTAATAATAACGATCAGAGAAACCAGTCGTTTTTACGATAAGCCTCTTTTAAGGTTTCTTAAACACCCATGGCTGAGGCTGGTATGGGATCTGATTCGGTTAATTACTACAATTAAAAAAAAAAAAAAAAAATTTTAATAAATAAACTTGTGAAGTTTTGAACAGTGTGTGAACAGATCAGAACAGTGTGTGAACAGATCAGAACAGTGTGTGAACAAATCAGAACAGTGTGTGAACAGTGTGAAACAGTGAACTGAAAAAAAAAACAGAAAAAGAACAAGTGGCAGAAACTCTTTCAACCAGATATATATACATACACACAGTAAGTTATTTTTATTTTCTATTTAAAACCTGGACCGAAAGGAAAGACGAAACCTTTATTATACCCTTAATCGAAAAAACCTAACCATGGAAGTGCAAATACAAGCATTGCAAGAGCAATTGCTAAAGAGGGAAAGTCAATTAGAACAATTGGCCTCCGCATTAGAAGAAATCACTCTTCACCAATCCTCAGGAGACAGAGGAAAAATCCTGAAGGAAATTAGATATATGACAAATTTCACGGGACAGGGCGATGTTAGCGTTGTTTGCTTTATCAACAACATCGAAAATTACCTGAACGGGATAACAGACGAAATTACAAAAAGGTCGGCAATAAGGACGATCTACTACGAGAAAATCCTGGGGGAAGCAAAAAACGTTATAATCAACATTCCACAGCCAGACAACTGGGAGCTTATAAAGGCGTACCTGAAACTTCATTTCAGACCAAAAACACAGCCTGGAGAGATCTATCGGAGAATATCAACTTTACGAGTCAACACAGTGGCCGAACTAATCGAGGAAATACAAAAAATTAAGCTTAAAGCGGATGAGCTTATAAACTACTATAGAACTGATAATGGAATAGATTTAAGTAATGTAGACTCTTTATTAGTTAATACAATTAAAGAAATTTGTCAAGGGGTTCTTTTAGACAAAATTTACGAAGAAAGAAATATTAATGATGTACTCAATATAATGCAATACAGAAGATACGAAAACCATTGTATTCGACCAGAATATAAAAAACATAAATTAAATGGTCATTTCAAAAATAATTCAAAATTGCAAGACCGACAGAACGAAAGAACAGACAACAACTTTTACAAGAACAAAAACAAACAGAACAGAAATTTGGAAAAAGTGGATAAGAATTATGACCAAGACAATCAACAGCACACGAATTCTCGAAATGCTGGAAACAAAAGTCAGCAGTCGCGAAATTCCAATCGCTACTATAATTCTAACCACTACAAAAATAATAATCGATCAGATCGATATAGACAAAATTCGGGCTATTACAATCACACACAACCAGAACCTATGGAGATCGATAATATTCAATCTTCTAACACCGATGTAAAATCAACAACCGCAGAAATAAATACTGCTCATAATGAATTTTTTATCAACTAGCCTCGGAAAATCTTCCTTTGATCCAAATCACATTAAACAAAGTAAAGTACGTAGCACTTATTGACACTGGATCTTCTTTTAGCATAGTAAACGATAACATTACTGGGTTTAAAATAATTGATATCGAACCTCTTAGTTTTAGCACTATCACAGGCAACGACACGGTCCGCTATGAAATGCATACACCGGCTCCAGAAGAATTCAGACTTCATCCAAAAAGTTTGATCCGATGGAAAATAAAATCACTGCCTAACCGAAAATACCAATTTATCTTGGGCGTGGACCTATTGAATAATCTTAATACAAGTATCGATTTAGAAAATAAGACATTATGTATCAACGATCAAATCATTAGATTCTCAAATAGTCTTTATTCTCAAAATAACATCTATACTCTGGAAATAGTAAAAGATAATTTTCTAGAACATCTAAAACTAAATCATCTTAACAAAGAAGAAAACCAAGAAGTAATTAAACTAGTTAATAAATACAAAAACTTATTTTTTAAAGAGGGAGACGTCCTTACAAGCACACCGTCAATTTATCATGAAATAAAGACTACAACCGATCAACAAATCAATTCCAAACTTTATCGTTATCCGCCTAGACTCGATGATGTAGTTAGGAAAGAAATATCGGATATGGAAAGACAGGGTATAATACAGAAAAGCAGCTCTAAATATTCGAGTCCAATCATTGTTGTGCCGAAGAAGGGTGACAACTCTGGGACGAAGAAATATAGAATAGTCGTAGATTACAGGAAATTAAACGATGTAACTGTGGATGACAAATTTCCATTACCCAACATCGATTCTGTACTCGACAAACTGGGTAGAGCCCAATATTTTTCCACTATTGACTTAGCCAAGGGCTACTATCAAATTCTTGTCAAAAAAGAAGATAGACCCAAAACAGCCTTTGTCACACCCCACGGTCTGTACGAGTTTCTACGGATGCCTTTCGGTTTAAAAAATGCGCCAGCGACATTTCAAAGGCTCATGAATGATATCCTTAGAGACTTCATTAACAAGACATGTGTGGTTTATCTCGATGATATCCTAGTTTTCAGCACGTCATTGAAAGAGCATATCAAGGCAATAACTGACATTTTCGAAACGCTTAAATTTCATCGTCTGAAAATCCAAATTGATAAATGCAATTTTTTGCAAAAGGAAACCAATTTCTTAGGGCATATAATTACAAAACAAGGCTACAAACCAAACCCAGACAAAATTAAAACCATTCAACAAGTTAGTTTACCTAGAACAGAAAAACAAATCAAGAGTTTTCTTGGATTGACTGGTTTTTACAGAAAGTTTATTCGTGATTACGCTAAAGTTGCACAGCCAATGACAAAGTATCTTAAAAAGAATACAAAAATTAATATAAAGGACCCAACCTATGTAGAATCATTCGAGAAACTTAAACTTTTAATTTGCTCTCCACCTATTCTTCGCTACCCAGATTTCAGTAAAACTTTCCAATTAACTACTGACGCATCTAATTTTGCGATAGGAGCTGTGCTTTCACAAGAAGGACACCCTGTTTGCTATGCGTCTCGCACATTAAATACTCATGAAAGGAACTATGCGGTTACTGACAAAGAATTTCTAGCCATAAAATGGGCGGTGAACTATTTCCGACCATATTTATATGGTAAAAGATTCAAGATCTACACCGATCATCAACCAATTAAGTTTCTACACGCAAAGTATCGTGGAAAAGATATGTCTCCAAGGCACCAGAGATGGCTTCTGCAACTGGGAGAGTATCAATTCGATATAGAATATTTGAAAGGAAAACAGAATAAAGTAGCTGATTTTCTAAGCAGAATCGAATTACCAGAAGAAGATGATAATGCCAGTATGATAGTTAACAAAACTGACTGTAGCTCAAATTCAGATCTAGGAGTCCTGTTTAATGTCGAAGGGGATGATGACGCCTCAATGGTAACAGTTCATTCGGCGGATGAAGAACTTCTTGATCATATTCCTATAAAGGAAGAAATAGTCAACAAATATAGAACTCAGATTATTTTAACTAACGACAAAACTAAAGATTTCGAAGTAATTCACAAAAAACGAGTAATATATATTGCGGAGTACGAATTCAATAATCTTCATGATATATTCAGAAGATATATAAAAAAGGGAATAACCGGTATTTATTCATATATTTCGGATAGCAAATATAACATTGTACAAGATAAATTACGGGAAATGTACTCAAATGACAAGCAAGTTAAATTTATTAAATGTTCTTTTAGAGCTCAAAATATTGACACAGAAACCGAAGCAGTCAAGCAAATCTCATTCTATCACGTGAGAGAAAGTATGCACTCTGGGATTCAGGAAACTTTCAATGCTATCAAAAATAAAATATATTACCCGAAATTACTTGAACTAATTCAAATTGTAATAAATCAGTGCGAAATCTGTCAGGGCGTAAAGTACGATAGAAATCCAATAAAACCTAAGTTCGAGTATACTGAAACAGCCGATGATATTAACGAAATATTGCAAGTTGATATCTATACCATAATGAAAAATTCATTTCTCACTATAATTGATAAATTTTCCAAATTTGGATCAGCTTATTTTTTACCTGATCGAAATCATATAACACTTATTGAAAAATTCGAAGAACATTTTGCTAGAGTTGGAGTTCCTAAATTAATAGTAGCAGGAAATGAATTCAATGGAACATTAATGAAAGAATTTTTATCAACAGAAAATATAGAGTTGCATCTGACGAAAGCTCATAGTTCTACAGGGATCGCAGATATCGAAAGATTCCACGAAACTCTAGTAGAAAAAGTTAGGATTCTTGCTTACGAAAAGAGCGATTTAATGCCACAAAGATTAATACAGCAAGCAATTCGTAATTATAATGAAAGGTTCCATTCAACGATTAAATACACACCCAGTGAAGTACAATATCATAAAGTAAGTTTCCAAAAAGTGAAAGAAAATTTGGTAAAATCTAAAGAAAAATGGTTGGAAAAAGCAAATAAGAACAGAGAAGAATATATAGAAACCAGATCAACCGGTTTCATAAAGAATTACAAAGCCGTCAGACGAAAGTGGCAGCCTAAATATGTAAAAGCAAAACTCAAGAACGTTCATTTTGCCAATATAAAAAGATCACCAAAATATTTTCAACCGGAAACACCGAAACTATTAGAAGAATTCCCGGAACTTGCGGAATTCAGTGATGAGCAAAATATAATAATATATCAATCCTTAGAACCGGGTCCACCAAGTCAACCAATTATAACAAAATTTAATATCGTCATAACAAAAAGTGATATTTGCACTTTATTAGAGGGAAAATGGCTCAACGATAATGTAATTAATTTTTATCTTAATCTCATCATGCAACGTAGTGAAGAAAACTCAACATTATTACCTAAAGTATATGCTATGAATACTTTTTTCATTCCACGACTTCTTGAGGCAGGATATAATGCAGTACGAAGATGGACACGAAACGTAAATATTTTTTCCTATGACATTCTTTTAGTCCCTGTTCATGTAAATAACGCACACTGGTGTTTAGCAGTTATTAACCTCGTGGAAAAAACAATCAAATATTATGATTCATTAGGGCAACCAAATTCAAACGTTTTGAGCAGCTTAGAGCACTACATGAAAGCAGAATCGGTAGATAAATTAAACATTCCATTAGAACCATCGGAATTCATTCAGGAAAATGTCACAAATTTACCCCTTCAAAGCAACGGAAATGATTGCGGTGTATTTAGCTGTGTTTTTGCAGATTATGTTGCTAGAAAACGAAATCTTACATTTACGCAAAAAGATATTCCATATTTCCGACGGAAAATCGTTTTAGAAATTGCGCAAGGAAAGGTTATATTTTAACAATTTAAATAAAAAAGCTTCTATTCAAAAAAAATCTTCTCCAGAAGCCTCTCAAAACAATTCTTATTATTTTTAGATGTTGAACATTATACTTACATTAATATGGACACTTAACTTGGTATTGGGACATCTTAACATTTACGACATACAGGAACAAACAGGATTTGTCGAAATTCAACTCAACGAAGCTGAAATCGTCACGAAATCCAGTATAATCATTCATCAAATTAATATAACTGAAATTCTGAATATTTTAACTAGTTTTCAAGCCAACATTGCTAATTTAGATATACAACAAAAAGAGTTACTATCCACTGAAATTAAACATATGAAACAAAAAGTAAAAACTCTTATGCCAAAAAACAATAGAAATAAAAGAGGTCTAATAAATCTGATAGGCTCTGCTGAAAAATGGTTATTTGGTACTATGGACGATCAAGACCGACAAGATATAGAGAATCACCTACAGACATTAGACAAAAACACTCACAACTTAATTGCTACAGTTAATCAACAGATACTAATAAACCAAAATTTTAGCAACACATTCAAAAATTTAAACAAAATTATTAAAAATGACAGAGATATTATTATGAGAAACATAAATAGTTTGGAAGGAAAAAATATTGCTAACAATTATTATTATGACCAAATGTTCAAAATTCAAATTTTAAAAGCCAAAATCGAACAAATACAAGACAATGTAGTTTCAGCGAAGTACGGAATACTCCATCCGAACATATTAACGGACGAAGAAATTCAGAAATTTGATATAGATTTAAACAAAATGAAATTAATTAAACTTGGTGTTGCTCAGACAAAAAATGATATGTTGATATTCGCTATGAAAATACCTACAGAATGTGTGAAAGTCAAACTTCGTCTCATATATCCAATTCCAAACATTGAACATAGAGAAATAGACTCTTCCAATGAATTAGTTTTCCAATATAATGATAAAATGTACAAATACGAACCCCTAAAATCGATGAACGAACTAACACAAAGTAAACATTGTATCTACAAAGAAAATTGTAAGTTGATCGTAAATAATGAAACAGAAATATCTGAAATAGACCAAGAAACAATTATTATTAAAAACGCATATAATTTAAATGTAACCCAAAATTGTGACGACCGGAAACTACACATAAATAACAATGTACTTATTCATTTTAACGATTGCGAAATCAAAATTTTGGATCATTATTTTTCTAACAAAAAACAATATTTCAATGAAAGATTTTACTACCCGTCCCCGAAAAATTATGAAAATTTCACAAGCAAAATAACATTAGAAGAACTAAGCAATGTAAATATAAAAAATATAAATAAAATCGAAGAACTTCAATATGATAAGAAAATATCAAATGGCATTAATTTAACCCTTCTTATTGTTTTAACAATGTTTATAACTATATATTGCGTAATTTGCATAAAAAACCAAAAACAATGTAAAATAAATAATAAAAATAGAATTCAGGAGAATTCAACTCAAAAGGGGGGAGAAGTCACGTATGCAAAACAATTTGTAGACGAAAAGAAATATGATGCGCTGTTGCAGACAGTAAACAAACACCTGCAACAAGCGCATCCTAATCCACGAAACGACATGGGAACGTCGCGAGATAGACATTCCCATTGTAGTCAGCATATTTAGAAATGCATTATGTTTTGATTCTCTAATAGTCAGCAAATCTAGGATGGATAAATAGTTTTGCATGCGTGGCCGCGAGACAGTCAGTTGCAATCAGGTACAAGTGTCCGGTCTGTTAATTAAATAAAATATAATTCGTGAAAATAAGAATTTTGTGTAACAGTTCAAATAAGTAATTCGAAATAAAGTTTTTTTTTAAACCGAACAACACTCGGCTACATTATTCGCTAGACTCAGCCCAAGTACATTTAAATAGAGCCTAAAAGCTATCAATTTGTTTGCTATCTAAATTACCTTCGAGAGAAATTGTTCATAAATCCAGTCAATGAATTAATTATAAAGACACAGCCTTGTAAAACTTTACGAATTTAAATTTAGCAGCATTATCACCTTTTCACCTGCTACCTTAGTTGTGCCCTTAAATTTATCTCTCAACCGTATACAAATCACCTTTCATTCCATTCAGATTAATAAAACTTCATCCCATTAAATCTGTCAGCAATACCATTCATATTTCACCCTACGACTCATGTAAATTATCATAAATTTGTTATTACTATTTATGGTGCTTTAATGATTCAGCCCATCGAGTCATAGAGAACGCATTGTCAAGGATAATGGCATTACATAAATTTCGACTGCTCTCAAAGTGGCTCACAGATGGCATGTAAACTGAAAGGTATCAACCAGCCGGGGAACGAGAAAAGCAAGGAAGGAACCAACGGTGTTAATGACGACATATGCTAAAGCGGTAAATGTGCGCAATAGCAGCATTGCTACAAGCACATAAGGACTCACAAGGAGCTCGGCAAGTCGGTGCACGGAGCGGAGCGCCCAAAACACAAACGAGTTCCTATGAAATTTAATTCAATTGAAAAGGAGGCAAGTCTCATTCTAATCCGGCATCCTGGTAAGGGATCTAGCATCACATCATCGCAACCGAAACCGAAAACCACCCGATTTTTATTCCGTGTCTGTTCTTCTCGTAGTCCCCAAGCGGCGGGTAGCTTTTCCGAAATATCTCGTCATTTGTATTCAAAATATGATCCATGATGAAAATATACACAAAAGTTTTATAAATTACTCGATGCCTTTTCAGTTCAGTTTTGTAGCTTTGACTAGGCGGTTTCATGCTTCGCAGACTCATCCATTTTCCATGAATGCCGAACCGAAATAGTATGTCGCCCTCTTGCCATTTCTAATTTTTATTTCAACCATCACTCCAATGCAGACGAAGGATCATTGAAACAGACTCCATTCGTGTCGTCGAAATGGAAAAAACTGGTCTCTACCACCTTCGCTGAAGCACAGGTGCTTTGAACCTACTAGCATTACGCCCATTGCCTCCCTCCTCTTTACTTTGCCTCTCCATAAAATATGTTTTCCACTGATGAAATTAACCTATTTTGTATTTTAACAATTTCGCAGGAACGTAGTCTACAACCTGAGCATACATGACTTGACTGAGCAACAGCGGCTCCTGTGGTCGTCGCCGGAAGATGATGTGAAAATGTGCGTGATGAAAGGAAAAGACGAAGTAAGTGTTTTTGCAGAATTTTTGAATTTGCATTTGTTTGAAAATAATCCACAAGGATTTCGCGCCGAGCGAAGGTACGTTGAAGTGGCGCTATTTTGGCATCTTATTCACCATTCATGTTTGTGGCTTTAATCGAGTTAAACATTGACTTTTTGATTACTCCTCGACAATACACACTCGATAGTATCCAACGTTCGTTAAGCCGCAATGTTCCACTTGAGATAATTCAGTTTCTGATGCTGAGAAAGTATTCGAATTTACGCTATTATCCTTTGACTGGAGTTTTCTTCTATGGATGATGTACATACGTCATTACGAGCATTATAGCTCAGCGTCCAGGCAACTGGGCTCAAAGCCAAAACTATAGTCATCTGCAAAACATGGAAAGCTTTGCCACTATTCAATGAGCACTGCAGGGACGACTTGAGGGGCCAGTAAGTCTCCGGAACAAGTTTCAAGTGGCCTTTTACAAGAGCGATGGTTCTGTACGTTTTCTGAAATTGCTCTGTACAACAAACCAATTTCCTCAAATCCCCAAACTACTTTAAACTTTTCCGGGAAGCTGCCTGGGACCCGTACCCCGATCCGACCTGACTCGACCCGGCTCACCCCGATTCGCCTCGCATTGCGACCTGGTCGGTTTCTGAATGGGCCAGATATCTAAACAAACAAGCTAACTGTTCGACTAGTTTACTAGATGAATAATTGCTTCGATGCATTTCGACAAGCCAATTGAGCATTGCTGTACCGACATCCGCTGTACCGGAGCAAACATAACTGCATCAGTGACGTTCATACTCTCACTCCTGGACTAATTGAATTTCTTCTTTATTTTGCAGGAAGCCTGTCAAAATTACATCCGGACAATGGTGATAACGGCCCCCGCACGACTATTAATATGTGGGACAAACTCGTTTCGTCCTAAATGTCATTATTATCAAATTAATGCAAGCAACTACACCCTGGAGGCCGAGAAGAGCGGGCAAGTAGTGTGCCCGTACGATCCGAAACATAATTCGACTGCGGTTTTTGCCGGTACGTATTGTATGAGCATTGCGAAAATAACGACTATTCTTTTGTTGGTGTTTATCTATGACCGTTGAACATTGCCCAGGTCAGCAGGCGGTACGTAGGTCAGGTCGCAGATGTATGTTTTAGCGTGGACATATGGCAATTGAATTAAGGCAAAACATAACATTCATTGTAAATTTCGTAACGATAATGTCAATTTAATTAAAAATATGTTTGAGGTTATGCGAATTGGTTTGGCTTAATCGCGAAGGCCATAGACGTTGGATCAAGGGATATTGTGGGGGGATTTGTTCGGTCAGCTATGAAAGTTATTGTGGGTGAATTTTTATATCAATGAGTAAATTGCTAATAAAAAAGTTAAACAATCGTAGTATGTTGAAACTATCGATAATGTGGTCGATTAATTAATCCGTAATGCTGGGTCGTTTATATTTTCAATTTCATGGCTTCGTGCAAACAAGATTAATTTTTTTTCAACTTTGTTTTCTAGTGAGTATGTAAAAATTTTTTGCGCAGACAAAAATACTTAAAAACTGCGATTTGGATATAGGTCCCAAATATTGCAGCTTATACAATAACTGTATTTTCACTGTCTGTCATAACATGTTATTTTGATAGTTACAAATCGCCTCTTTTGCTGATCAAGCAATAAAGCGCCCAATGTGGGTCAGGCAGCAGTATTTTTGGTGAATTGAAAAAATGTTTTATTTGTAATGATACATACTTTCTTAGCCTAGCTTGCTGAATAGCTAACAAAACAAATTTGTTAATTTAGTAGCTATACTGCTTTGGCATGCAAGCAAATATTGTTTTCTATTTACTAGAAATATATTGCATTAGAATATCTCCATCTCTGTCAAAGCTGTTTTTGAACAGGTAATTTAGGATGGGGATGCGTAAGTGATGATCGTTCGTATTTATTTCAGCGTTACAACCCCTAAAACCACAAAAGTTCATCGAAGACCTCTATACACTCCTCTCGATCACAAAGGTACAATCTTCCTCGCGAGAGACCTTAATGTCTACAAATGCGACTCGAGAGCTGTAAGAAGTAACAAGTGATCAGCTGGGTTAGCAAATTCATCACAGATAAACAATGAAGCCTGCATATCCTTAATGGACTTATAAACGAATGCGCCTAGAGATGTGATAAATTACTCTTTTGGCTGAGCAGTGATCGCAGAGAGCATTTGGAGCAAGGAACAGTTTAAAATAGCAGTAATTTTGATCACAGTTGCGATCGTAGTTTCGTGCGTATGAAAAACTGCTCGCTGTACCGCTTGTGACTGCTCATTTACTGTGATTGCTGTTTCCCGCATTGAGCGCTTACAATGCGATTTTGGTTTCCCATGACGATGAATATTTATGTTAAGAAAATATTTCAGGTGGCATCTGAATACGCCGATTGTATGTGCATATGTTGAGTTTTGCCAGCATAAGAATGTGCTGTTAAGTAGTGTACGTTAAACATCGATAGTACTATCGATAGTATCGATAGTTCAGAACTATCGAAAACCTCGATGTTTTTTTTTTTGCAATCGATAGTTTTTGAAAACAGAAAAAATGCGTAAGGTAACATTTCGATATCATCCCATTCACTGTGAGTATTTTACGTTTGCTTAGTTTTTCTCATTTAATAATATTTCCTTTTCTTGTCATTATAAAACAGCACAAACCAAAGATAGCAGACCAGTCTTATATTTTGTTAGTTTTGCCACTTGTTATTTATTGTAGAATGAAATAACATGAAGAAGGAAAAAATGTAAAATTTAACTGCACGTGAAAATCATACGCGTAGAAAATTGAGACTGAGTGAGAAAGAATTCCAAAAAATGATTTTGCTAAGGGTAATATATGCAGCAATCAATACAAAACAAGTAAAAACACGAACCATGTATCAGATCATTTAAAACGGAAACATAAATCATAGTGGAATTGATTTTCTGTTGAACATATAGCAAAAACTCATGGTCCGTCCTAGTAACATCTTTGAGAGTAGTTCAACAAAATCTAGAACAATCATCAAAAATTATTTTGCAAGAGCAAAATTCTACGCAGATGATTCCGTGCGAAAAAATATTTAGATGAACTGTATAATTCGTATGGTTGTTTTGGACATAGTGCCTTTGCGGAAAGGAGAACATGAAGGCTTTCGTGATTTCGTGGCTGATTTGGACGGAAAACATGCAATCACTGGCACCAAATACTTCGAAGATGTTAAAACGCGGGTTCAAAATGCCATAAATGCAGTTCAACATATTTCTTTATCTACTGATATGTGGACAAATCCAAACAAAGAGAGAATACTGATTTTTTTCAATGTAAGTTGCATATTTATTTTATGCCTGTTTGATGAATACTATCGTTGGTGTAGTTGAAAAGACAAATATTCAGGCTCGTTATTTCTTGTTTAGGCGAGAAATACTACACTAAGCAAATGGAACATTTGATCAAAAATAAATACGATCGTCACTGATAATGATGCTCGCATGTTAATGCAAGCAACACTTCTTCAATTTAATCATATTCCATGCTTCACGCATACTTATTTGACTGTGTCTGATATTTAAAACACCTGATTTTCATTTTATCACGAAAAAGTGCAAAGATATTGATACTTCTTTTCAATCGAGCTCAGTTGTTACAGACATACTGACAATTGCACAACGACAGCTCAAAAAACCTGAACTGAAGCTGATTCAGCAGTTCCGTTCTCGTTGGAATAACGCATACGCCAAGATCAAATGTTTCTATGACATCAGGCAAGAATTGACTTTGGAATTAGCCAAATGTGTGAAGGCACCTGAAACGTTACTCGCCGAAGATTTGAATGTGCTGCCGAATACAATTCTGCTATTAGAATCATTTGATGTGGCTACAACAATATCTGGTGCAAATTACATTACTCTTTCTTATATTACTCCGTTATTACGAGGGCTGACTCTACAATTATCGAAAGTGGGAATTAACATAAAAAACACTGCTGGAAAGAATATTTATAATGCTTTATGCAAGTCAGTGTGGGAACGATTAACACCGTTTGAGAAAAGGGTCCTTATGATGTTAGCCTCCATTCTAGATCCAAGGTTCAAAAAATAGGTGAAGACGATGGAAACATAGCTGCCCAATCTCTTCATATAGCTCAGAGTACTTATGGATTTACGGGAGCTGCATCTACAAGCAACTGAACTGGTGAAACTGGGGAAATTTACTAACGAAGGAATAGTGGAAAGCAAAAAAATCCAAGGAGTTATTATTTCTACCTGAAGTTCTATTCAAACACAAAGCTTATAGCTGCCCAAATAATGATGCAATAAGACATAGATATATACCAAAACCTGGAGAAAACTCCCAATGGAAACGACAAATGTCCCATCGACTACTGGTTGGATTCAAATACTGAGACAAAGAAAATGTTTGCTCTCTAGTACTTGCGTCTTTTTTTCCAAGTGAACGATTTTTTTTCGAAAACTGGTGTGATTCACCGTGGTCGCAGAAACCTCTTAAAGTCTCAAAGCGTCTCAATGAATTGCTTTCCCTAAATCAAAATGCTCAGCTTTTCGGAAATGAATAAAACTATATATTTCTATGTTTCTCTATAATACGAGGGTGGTTCAAATATGATGGAGACAAATGCTTTAGATGGCGCGCATGCATGTTTTGAAGGTCGTGGCTTGAGCAGTGTTGCCGTCAAGGAAAAACGAATCTCCCCAGAACTGTATCGAAACGTCGCTAGATTTGTTAAAAACTCAATGAAAAAAATCCGCTAGATGTATATATATATATATATTATATGTAAAACTGGGTTTTCTGCTTCATATTGTGGTTAGATATCGAATTTATATATCAAATTAAGCACATATTAGCACAGTCTGGTTTCTATACCAATATATCTCCAAAATACTAACCTCAAATCGTTCATATTTCAAACTTCCATATTTCATAATATACATCTAACTAAAATGTGCATTACGTATCAACTTGGAAACTAGATATCTTTATAAATGAAGGGATTAAAATGCTGAAATTATTCGTCTCTGATGTCATTACAAATCATACGACTATATCTCGTTTGTTTTATGGCGAAAAGCAAGTTTGTTTTCAACTGAGAACAACTTTACATCCAAAGCCAAATGACTTTTCGGTAACATTAATAACTCGAGATTTATATGTTTCGGATCATATCTACACTAGAAAGATACAGAGTATCAGCATGAAAAACGGAATTCTATATCTCTTGGATTGATAAAGATGATTCCCTGAAAATATGCTCTCTAATGTGAACGAATTTTAATTAACAGATTCAATTTGATCAGTGATATTGATTTTCGACTGCAATGAGGCTCCGAAAAAGTTGGGTGTGATTTTATATCAGAACCATTAAGGTATTTGGATGGATGTTTTCTCGCTAATCCAAGCATAATCTTTTCGGACTTCCACAACCTGAAGTGTACTCGGTTAAATGTATCCATGTATTTTTGTGATGGATTCCAGCACGTATCCACAACGTACCGAACGGCGGACAACGCTATGTGAACTTCATTTATTATTGAAACTAATTAAAAACAAGTCACAGCCAATGATTTCCTAAAACAATAAAAATCACGGAAACGGTGCATTGTTCTTCGGAACGTGGTACTACGATGTTACGAAACGAGAGTGTAAGACCGAAGTAAATGAGAACGAGCTGAATCATTTATCATCGTCATATGTACTTTGTATCGCGGCGATTATTCAATGGAACTATTTATCATGAAAATAATAATTAATAGAAGCTGCCGCCTCCTTGACTAGGGTACAATATGATTGGAAGAGAGTTAAAATGTTAATTGCATTTTGAAAAATGATTCAGAGTTCTATGGGGAGATGTAGCAGACTGTGTATTAGTGAGGGAAGAGTGTTTCTT
The DNA here is from genome assembly GCA_947369275.1 of Nemotelus nigrinus. Taxonomy (NCBI): domain Eukaryota; kingdom Metazoa; phylum Arthropoda; class Insecta; order Diptera; family Stratiomyidae; genus Nemotelus; species Nemotelus nigrinus. The sequence goes on from OX376375.1 coordinate 82,858,948, forward strand.
GGCTAGTGAACGAAACTAAGTGCATTTATACGCTTTATCAGAGCTATCTGTTGATTAATTTTAAAATCTAGCACTAATAAATTACACTTTGTCATACCTTGGTTTACTCAGGAATTTAGTCATTTTTCATAACCACACAATCCAAAGCTGACACAACTTAAGTATTAAGGCTAACCAAGCTTTAAGAAAAGATCGCTGCTCCCCCTCCCCCCCTCCCTTCTCCTTCAGTTGTCTCTCCTCTCTCTATCCCTCTCTGTTTCTGAATCCTCTGAAAAAGCTTTTAATCCTTGCTCATCATCAATGATTCATCACGCTGTCGCTAGCATTGCAGAAACTGACACACCATGCACAGATAAATATGTCGACTGAAGATTTACAATTGATACATTTGTGTTGATAGCTATGGTATTCTGGACCTAAATATCGCGGGTGGGTCATCCCAGTGCAAACAACTTAAGGCTAATAGCATGTCTTCTTCGTCCTACTAAAACCTTTCCAGGCCTCAGAGTACATACGAAGTTTGCGTCAATAAACCGCCCAGACATGTTCTGTTGAATTGCACTTCTGATTAGGGCTGATCTGATTCAAAGCAAATGTCTCCCTAAGGACATTCGCCAAAGTCTACTGTTTGCATATATAGCCATGGGATCATTAAAATGGCTGGATAAACTTGATCACCACAAAAAATCTGTTAAGGAAACTCTGTGAGCGAAGCGGTTTGCTGGCCTCGTAATACTGGTCAGCTACTGGGTTGTGGTGAACGCTAGACATGGGTAACGCAGAAAATTTTGAGGCGCTGATACACTGATACCATTGCGCTATGATCTCATTCGCCTATGTGTGATACTCACTGCGTTTCTCGGACTCACATACGGCGCTGGCAGCATTGCGCTGATACCATGACGCTATGATACCACGATCGCATCGCTTTTCATAATGTTTACTTTGCGGCTCTTGCTTGAAGTACACATGCAGCCTGTAAAACTCAAGTGGCTTGAGTCGAACCGATCGGAAAAGAAAATATAAGCTGGAATGCTATTGATTTTCCGTTCGAGAAAAACTCTCATACAAAAATTTGAATGAATATGCTTTGGCTAGAATTTGACTCTGAGATGAACTCATATCTTTGCGCCGCGCCGTAGCATAGTGCCAAGCCAAATGGTGTTGGCATTGCAAAGCGGCAGCGCCAACACCATTGATACCGAAGTGCGTTACTGCGCTACTGATACCGACAATCGGTATCAGCGCAGTGGTATCATGGCTAGTGCTTCAACGCAATTGCGCGACGCAGCGCTGCGTTACCCATGTCTAGTGAACGCGTCTCTAGTAGCAAAGTAAGTACTTATCCAAAAAGAAGTTATAGAGCTGAGGAAAGCACAAACGTAGAATGACGGATTGTTTTGAACTGGATGTGACTCTTTAAGTTACATATACTATGAGAACGGACTGCAACAAAGCCGGTTAAGGCTGAGAAAAATAAACACGGCCCAATTCAGGATCACAGGATAAAGGAATCTGCTGCAGCTCTACGCGCTGCGCAATCGGAAGCACACAAACGGGGAAGAGTGCCTGAATTTAAGCCTGATAGGGAAAACGCCACAAATGGGGAAGGGTGTGTCAAAATCGCAGAAAAGCAATTCAAAGCAGCTTCATCAGCACAGGCTGCCCCAAAAAAAATGGCTATACAGTTTTCAACTTAAAACGAAAAATCATTGACGGAAAATAATAAAAAGCAAACTGTGGAATTAAATCCTGCTCCGGGGATGACTCACTCGGAGTCTTTTCTGTATATCTGTATAGGTGTAAGCCCAAACAAATTAGGGGTAGAGGTTCGCCAAATTATTAAGATGCAAAGTGCTGGTGATAATAGGGAAGTGCGAAGATATCGTGAACTTTGGTGACGCTATTCAAACAGTGGAATTTTCACGATGCTAAGAGTCTCAAAGCCAAAATCTGACAAATTCACAATGGAAGAAAAATTGGCATTATTAGATTGAGAAAAGAAAATTGAGAACGCAAAAAAATACGTTGCTCCCCACTACAAGGGAATAGAGGAAAACTGTAGCAGAGTTGGATGAAGCGAAAGCTTTGAATCTAACTAGTATTAGACGTATAAGATTTGGCTAGGTGTACGCTAGGGCAAGAAGTGCAAAAAGGACTGCAAAGGATCAGACCGTAACTGCAATTGCTATAAGAATGAACAGGGCGGACACCTTGTATCCCTTAAGCAATTTTGCTTGTTATATAGCAACAAAGCGAAAAGAGGAGAAGCCAAGCACGATCTCGGGTTAGGAGAATGCAAAACTTTCAGAGAAGCGCTTCAAGCGCAGAAGTGGATTGTACACCGAGACATCAGTTGTTCTTTTTCACCGAATATCTTAGTAAGAAATTTTCGTAGAAAAATCTTATATGCTCTTCGAGATCTTCCTAGCTGACGCAAAAAACACATGGGACATTAATTTCAGAGATGGCATCTAGGCTGAACATGGTTGTGAGAAAAATTTATTGCAGATCGAGCATCGGTGAGTCCATACCTTATATAACTCTTGTCTCAGATGCACCGTCGGCGTTAGCAGGAGACTGGAAACTGGCAAAAGAGTGCACTGGAAATGATTCAACTGTATCATCTTCTAGCTGTCTTAGCAAAATTAAGTACCTCATAATTCTACCTGAAAAATACTTTGGTAGAATACCTCGAAGCTGAACAGAAGAAGAAATTTATTTGAGTCGCTAAACAGCAGCTTTACTGGTGATTGGAAGGTTGGTGAGTTTCACCACGGACAAAATTCATCGAGCCTGTGATGCTTCGACGTCACATCGAAAATCACTTTTGAAAAAACAGAAGGCTTATTGATGAACTGAAAATATATTGGAGCTGATACTAGCTTAGGGGCGCTAAGCACAGTGATCTTTTGATAGACCAAAAGCACTCCGCATTGCTGCAGTCCACCAAAGGGTGAAAATAACTTGCAGAGCCTGTAAATCAGAGGAAGAAATAAATATAGCGTACAATCTGCAAAACGATAGACCGGAGCGCACAAGGATGGGCAATAAATTAGAGTCCGGGAAACTCAGCTACATATACACCGATTGTTTACTAAGAACAAACTGCGCAGTACTGTTGAAAGCGTATAAAACCTAAAGGCCCCTAGCTCTGACGACATTTCCGCGGAAGTGTTGAAAGTAGAAGCAGAGATATGCATCGACGGTACAACGCATAGATAATGCATGTTGGTTGACAGTTGTCTACCCTTCACGTCTAAAAATAACGCGGCTAGCTCTAATCGTGAATGGAGAGAGAGACCCCAACACAGCAGCAAAATACTGCATTCTTGATGCTATAGGGAAACTTCTGGAAGGGTTACTGAAACCTCGATTTCACTCAGCAATACGAAAGGGCCGTCGATATTTCGAAAAACGAACAAGGTTTCCTTAGCAATTATTCAACAATAAGTTCCATTCGCGAACTGATTAGCGCAATAGAGCGCGCAGAGGTTGTCATTAGGCCAGACTCATCGTGCTTTATGTTACGCTGGAAGCCCGTAACGCTTTTAACTCGGCCAATTAGACAGACATACATTTCCAGGTATAAGACTACTTGCTAGTCATGGTACGAGACTACTTAAAGAATCGCTATTTGATATACAAAACGTATTAGGGAACTGTGCGTACAGCTGGAGCATCAGAAGCGTCCATTCTTGGGCCAGATCTATGCAATATTTCTTATAAAGAGATGCTGGAAGGTGCGCTCTTTGTAAGTTATGACGACGTCATTGTCATCACATTTAAAAATTTTCACCTCGCCAACCTAAATTCAATCAAATCATGAGGAGAACTGAAGGCTGGATTAAAAGCCATGATCTCCAGTTAGTGATCACAAAAACTGAGATTGTGAGGTTGACGAAGAGGATGATACCAACCGTTTTAAGCATGAAGGTTGGCTAAAAGGTACTTGAGACCAGAAAATGGGCTAAGTATACTGACGTGGTGATAGATTGGAAGCTAAATTATGGGATGCACAACCGAAAAGCATGCGATAGGTCACTAGTGCCTATTACCTCGCTCATGAAACTAATGGAAAACGCGCACGATTCTTGTGCGAGCAAACGTTAACTCTCCTAAACTCTCTTAAATCACATGCGGCTATGAAACAGGTGTCGGGAAACGCCGTCTTAGTAGTGCGAGTAATCTCAATCGATTTATTGTCGAACGAACCTGAGGAAGTGCTCTTAAACAGATCAGAAGTGCTAAGAGGTGTAGCAGCTGCTCAAGCACAATAGTAAACGCTTCTGATTTGAGAGGAGCGCAGGGGGATGAGCTGCACAAATACGCGGACGATAAAGTTTATTAGTGCCATAAAACCTTCGCTTACCTTCGACCACGGCAAAATCAATTTTTATTTGAGCCAGATTCTATCGGCTGACGGTTACTTCAGGAAATACCAATAAGGAATGGGAAAAGTCAAAACGGAGTTCTGCACATATTGCGCTACAGAAAGCAATGATGCTTTAAGCGGTCTCTTCAATTGCATCAGAAGGAAAAGGAAAACAGTCGATGGAGATCAATGGAAATGGTGTTTCAACCAGATATGCAAAACTGGTACTGCGCTACCTTTATATCAATGGCTTCATAATCAGAAAAGCGTTTATAATTAATCACATTGAATATAAGACTAATGTTTCGCCTGTTCTCTCCCTTTCTGAGAGACAGCAAAGCAAGCAAATTGAATATATAAGGCAACATATCTATAAAAGGCGAAGAAGAACAAGAAAAAAAACAGTCATTTTTATTTATTTATTTATTTATTTATTGACAATTTCATCAACGGATCAAAAAAAATATTTACATATGAATACTATCAAAAAAAATATTTACATATGAAATTATGAATGACAATTAATTGGTCGCTTAAGCCGACACTTGAACATATCAACAGTATAATTATAGTCGAACATTTGATACGCTGAGTTAAAGCTTCGAGCTATTGCGCAGGTTGGTTCATTCCATCCATAATTGGTTTTATGAAACGGTATGGATAAGGCGCTATGATGTCTACGTTCACCGTGGCAAACACGAAAGTTCAGTTTTGATAACAAAAACTCAGAGTTCGCGTTTCCAGGAAGTAACTTCGCAGCGAATAGAGCCTTGAAATTTTGACGTTGAGTTTCAAGAGTGTCCATGGTCAATAATTGCAAGCGGTTTTCATAAAGAGACCAGCGGAAAGAACTAAGAGCAAAAATTAAAAATCTCTTTTGGACAGACTCAATGTGATCAATGTGCTCCTTGTAACATGGAGACCACATCAAGCACCCATATTCTAGGATAGGGCGAACCAGAGAGCAGAACAGGATCTTAGTCAGCAGAATATCATTGAATTCTTTAGATCGTCGTTTTAAGAAGCCAAGTGCACAGTTGGCTTTTATTATTATTGAGTCAATGTGGTCATTAAAAGTGAGAGCGGAGTTTAATAGCACTCCTAAGTCACGAACTTTATTGGAGCGAGTTAAAAGAGTATCGTTTAAAGTGTAGCTGAAATTAATCGGAGATGATTTGTGGGAGAATGAGATAACTGAGCATTTTTCAACGTTACGTGAAAGTCGGTTTAAAGCGCACCAATTAGCGAAGCTTGACACATTACGTTGCAGGATCGTACAGTCATTAACTGATGATATTGTATTCAAAATCTTTGCGTCGTCAGCGTAGAGTGAAATGGAAGCTTCTGGGACAAAAGTGATCAGGTCATTTATATAAATGGCAAAAAGAATGGGACCGAGGTGGCTGCCTTGTGGAACACCTGATGTAGCAGTTATATCAAGGGATAGAATGCCACGAAATTGAACGTTTTGCTTGCGATTATATAGATAAGATTTAATCTAGTCAATAAACTTGTTAGGGAACTCAAGGAGATGCAATTTGTCATGATCTAGCTTGTCGAAAGCTTTCGTGAGGTCGGTGTAGTCAATGCAGTCAACTTGTTTACCTTCTTACCTTTACCTTTAATAAAACCATGCTGGCAAGGTGAGATTAAAGACTTAGAGTGAAAAGATAATACCTCGGTAACTATGGCTTCAAAAAGCTTGATTAGTAAGTCAAATTAAGCGGCAACCAAAAACGATTCAATGGAATAGCTCTCTTGATTTCACGGTTTTTTATAAAAGCATTCCTTTTTATTTAAAATGCGTCATTATTGACAAGTTTGCAAATAAGAATTTCAATCATGGTAATAGCGCTGACACTTACTGCGATTTACGCTGCTACATGGCGACCCTGCCAATTACCTTACATAGCAATCGGACCAAAAACATCAATCTTACATGGTGCAAAGTGATATTCATTACAGCTGTGTAACCGAGTAGTTAGAACACTTGCTGCTAGTTTAGATAGAAGATCAACCATTACCACTCACTGGGTTTTAACTTGATCCTATATGTGAGTAGAGTAAACCAGTGAAAAATTGAGGGCTGGAACTGATCATTTTAAGCTCGTGCACTTTGCTGGAGAATGAAATACTTACCATCTTCCACCACCAAATCTACAACAGAGTAATGATTTATTTTGTGGATAACCTTCTTGACTTTATACTCTCAATTTGCTGTCTTTTGTCAATTTGCCTTAGTTATTGCTTTTATTTTTTGTTTAACATCGGTTGTTATAATAACATCTTCTAAGAAATACCACACATTTGAATGTTTCAAACAACAAAAATATAATACCATTTTTACTAGCATGACTGAGCTGACTCACTAATGACTGAAAAAAATCCACTCAAGGAATAATTTAGATATTTTTAATACGATAACGACTTAATCAAGTTTCTGATAATTATCATTACATTATATCATAGCTCCAGAATTATCAATTATAATCGACGCAATCAATTTTGTCACATATCTGCAGCGCAAAGCATATTTATTTCTAAATGTCTTTAAATAAACTAGGATGCACTTCCGAACGTCCTGGAGTTATTTTTCTAAATGTATTTGCTCTGATTTATAAAGAATGCCTCAAGAGTAACAGCTGTGCACCCATCACAACTGAAATAACAAATCACTCTATAAAACGACAGGAGAAATATGTATGTTTCGTTGTGGCTCGCGAACATACGATTTATGCTCGCTTATACCAATGACTGTATGAATACTATATGGAAAAGGAATATTCATTTTTTTCCAGGATTCGACTCTGCACTGTGCAATAATTTCTCTCAAATGACATGGAACGCGACGAAGATGAAGTACATACATTATACCAGAATAAAAAAAAACAGATAGCGAGGGTCTGGCGTTCGGAATCAGTGCGCAAGGCTACTCATAGCATAGTAAGAATCTCGAAAGATGAATACAAGTGCTACTATGCATCTAAAAATAGTCATTTGAAATTGCTGAACTGAACAGTTGATGATAATAATGATGATTGTCAGCTGGCATGGAAGCGTTGTCGAGGCGAACCATAGGGAATGTAACAAATCGACTGCTAATTTTGCTGGAAAACTCGAAATGTATCGAAATTGTTTTAACTTTTAAGGTGGCAGCGGCTTACAAACTATTTTAAGAACAGCATGAATGGGACGCAGATGAGTGCCTTCAAAAATTAACAAAATTGTCAGTTTGGATGCAGTTCGGGGGGAATGATGCTTGGAGAAATATTAATTACGTTGGTGAAAGAAATATGCAATTAATGTTCGCTTCGGAGTCTGAATGGGTACTTTTCGTCTTTCAGCTCGCGGTTAAGTTAATATTCAATACATTATCCAAAAACAGAAGAATATGTCGAGTTAAGACTATGCTGGGAGCGAATAGCTAAAAGTTATTGCATTCATTTAATTGCATTCACATAAGATCCATGTAAGCAAAGTATGCAGGACATATGAGTAGCTTATCCCTCGTGTTCGTTCATGACCACTATCTGCCTGTCGCTTGGATACCACATAAAAAATCGGTTCAGAAGCCAGCAATTTACTAAAACTTAGATATCTAAAGCACAAATCGAGAGAATAGTCCATGTGCAGAAGAAGCTATCTTTTCGTGTGGCAACTGTTTTGTAGCAATCAGAACAGTAAAGAGTTTTCATTTGACGTCACATAGAGTGCACCACGTCTTTGTGGTCGAGCTACTATTAAAGAAGTACATGCTTGTTTCAAGTGCTAAAAAATACACCTTTCCAATTTTTATCCGCAAAAAAATTCGAGCCTACACATATTTAGAATTCGGTCGAACCAGCAACATATAATTAGAGTCGCCTTTGAAGCTCTCTAACTTGTTTCTACTTAGAAGGCTTCGCAACTGTTTTCCAGCAAATCTCAGCGTCCCGTAATTATTCACACAAAAGCGTCTCACTAACAGCCAATTAACATATTTCGTAAACAAAGCTGCGAAAATACATTTAGAAAACTTCCTCTTATTCGCACAGGAGACTCAAAAACCAACAATGACAAATGTCCTTGCAACTGCGGCGAGACATGCACGCCACGACTATCTACCACGATGGATACCTACAAAATTGAAAGCACAAACAGCACGGCGAACAGTTAGTTCATTTAAATCTAAATGCATATGAAATTACACCTCGAGCCATTATCAGTTGAAATGCCATTTCGTATTTTGTTTAGTGTTTAGTGCAGACATTTTAAAGTGTCCAGCCAGAAAGAGCACTACGCTGAGTAGGACAACAAACTCGTGTATGCACATACTATATCGTCTTCGCCTGCAGATTGCTGCTTTTAAAACGCACGGAAAAATGTTGTTTGATGGAATAGCTTGTGTGGAAATAGAAGAGTTAAAATTTAAATGCGTATTTAATTTGTGGTGCTGTGATGGCTGCATTTCTATAACTGTTAGACGAACGTACCAAACATTGTTCCATGTCATTTTCTATGCATTATCATTTTTGTCACAGCACGCCCTTAAATCTTTTCGTCCTTTAATTTTTAATAGTGCTTCCCCACGTACTCAGGCCTAGATTCATATGCGCGCTTGAGTACATTTGCATTATACTTCCTGTTGGCTCAATTTAGTTCTGCATGAGCCGGAGCTATTACAGGGTACGCACTCGCCTGTTACACAATATTCTAAAATTCTATTGAATCAATTATGCAAGCGTATGTATGCATGCATGTTTGTACAGAGTACATGAACGTATTCCGAGCATATGCATGAATTGTGCCTTGAGGTCTCCCGGAGGAAATGTATTAAAGCGACTCGAGTCAACGTGTGTACATGATAATGTACAATACATTAGTCCCCATAGTGTCTTTTTCGTCCTGGACCCCAAGCTGGCTAATTGGAATCGATTGCGTAATGAACATTGGCAGGGAGAGCGAACGGAACTAAAGATAAGTCCCTCGCGGCGAAGCGTCCTTCATATTGTTTGCTAAATTGACTTTATCTTGAGGCAGGAAGGTGGTGCCAAATAGAGTCTCCAGATGCCGTAAATCTTTGTGCTCGAGGAGTCATTTGGACGTTGATTCAAGCGAGACTGCTCCACTCGAAGAAAAGGTCTCAATTTTGTTTTCAAGTGTCATTCGATTGAGCAGTGGAATAGAACAAAGATTTCAACAGTAAATACAGAAAGTTTTTTGTTTCCTTGTTCCTTTAAAGTGTCAAGTAGCTGACATCAGGTCCTGATATTCTTCCTGCTTTGCCGACACATACTGCACCGTAGTTTTAAAGGACTTACTTTTGCCTTGGGGCGAAAGTAGAACATTTGAAAATACTTTGCCATCTGGTACAATTTCAAGAGAAACTCGACAGATACAATGGTGAGGCTCTTTTTTGTTCTGTCTACGGGTTATTGCTCTTTTGACATTTCAGTCTTTTCGTGCTCAACTGGCATTTGAAAGCTCTGCAAATGCCACCCTAGTTTCGTTCTTCATCCTCAAGTTGATTCGAGTTCATTTGAAATAAATAAACGTTCAAATCATGGTTGCACTTCGTTTTATTCCCTAATGAATTGATCGTTTTGATACATATGCAATAAGTGTGTGCAGGATATTTGATAAGGACGAATGGAGGGAAGCAATCAATTATTGTATACATAAAATTAAATTGGACAATTGATGAACTTGACAGAGGGATGAGTGTTTGTACTTTGAAGCTGTTGTTTTTTTTTCATTTTTTTTTAAATACGATACTTAAAAGCCAATTTTTTAATGAATTGCAATAGCTAATTTTTGCGTTACTTGTTCGAAAAGTTAAATAGATTTGAAATAATTTATCTGATCTCACTTTTCATAGCAGATATAGAAACGAAAGTAAAAAAATTGAAGTCAAAAATAATTGCAATGTCTGTTGTGAATAACAGGACTTTGTCAGCGTGTCTTCGATTATTTGAAAAATTTAAAAATTAAGTCCGCCATTTTTTACAGCTTCTCCTATCCCTGAACTATTACTCTAGCCTTGATTCGTTTCAAAAGCTGACCAATGGTAAGAAGAGCACAAAACAAATTTAGTTCCATCTACGCCAAGCGTTTCAGAGCAAAAGTTTCTACTAGAGCTAGAGTATCCTCGAGCAAGGTGGACCACAGGGGGCCCGATAGCTCTGCTCGTTAAGGCGTCAGGCCGAAAAGCGGCGTGCTACGGGGCCTGCGGGTTCGAATCCCGCCGATGCCATGGCTGCAAGTGTGAATGCGTGTGATTGTCTATGAGGGTGGCAAATAGGCTCAAACTAGTGGCCGCGTTCCCGGCAGCCCTCTTCACTAACCTAACCTAAGGTGGATCAAGCGATAGTGAAGACTCGGTTGTCCAAAAAAGGTATTAACACAATTCGACAGTGACTGGACGAGAACAGAATGCAGCTTCGAAGCAAGAGCTTGTTTTTAAGCTTCTCTCTGAAAGCCATATGGAAAAACCCAGGAACTGGGCCCACGAGAATATCAACCGTGATCGAGAAGATGGAGTTTATTTTTGGCCTAGGGTTTCCATGCTGGACTAAATTCCATGCATTTAGTCCAGCGAACGGTTAAGCACCTTAAAATTTCATGTTTGGGGATGTTTTTCAGTATTCTCAAAACTGATTGTAGTGCAAATTCTTCGAAACAATGCAACAAAGTTGTTTATGGAGCAACAACAACTCTTCGCGACTATTCTTTTCCACGATAAAAAGCACTCTTAAGGAATTGTTACTGGGACAGCTTTAAAACTTTTACCCATTTATTCCAAGATACCGTTGGAATATTAGAAAATTTAATGCTACCAAAAATAAGTTTGGCGCATTAAACTTTGTGCTTAACGCTCTTTTAGAGATTTTCTAGGAGAAGTTTAATTTTTAAGCAGGATTTTGGTAGCGCCAAAACTATATTTCCAGGTTTTCCACTATTTCGTGTTATCGCTACTGTCCTTGTAAACGGAAAAGACGAAACCAAACTCTTGAAATGACAAGTATAGCCAAGCACGAGAATGTGTATGGTTTTGTCGCCGGCGCCTACCTGTTTTATAAGGGTACCTTCCATGGATCAAGTACTAAAGGTTGTTTCCAAATCTATCTGTTAATGAGAATGTTAACGAGTTTATTGGATGTGGCAAGCCTAGACAGACGGGCACTTAAATTGCTGATTTGAAATGGAGAAATTGAAAGTGCGTGAAGTGTATGTTGCCTCTTTTAGGCTCTAATTAATTAAGTTGGAGTACAAACCGCGCAAGAACTACATTTAAATTTTTTAAATATTTGACTTTTTACAAGGAGATAATGTATAATTTCACACAGTTTTATTGTGGGCTTATTTAAGGATAAACGACTAAAGTTAAACGATTTTTTACGATGTTTAGTCAGAATTACCATATGACACACTTAAATGATCATTTAGATCAATTTACAGTAAAATAATAAAAAGTATTATCTAACTTTGTCTCTTACATCTCTGATACAATGAAAAGAAAATATCAATACAATTCATACACCCGACTATTTTCCCATTATTCGCCGGTCCCCGGTACGTGAGGTCGTAAGATGCAGCGCCGAACAGCGACCACCCATTGGGCCTTTTCACACTTGTATTCTTGATGCACTCCTCAAACCGGTTTACTGGGCAAGAGACGGAAGAATCAATTCCCCTTGATTCTTCCGTCTCTTACCCAGTAAACCGGTTTGAGGAGTGCATCAAGAATACAAGTGTAAAAAGGCCCATTGTCGTAATCTTGTTTCCTTGATTAATGGGTACCTTCTACACTTGGCTTAGCTCGGGGTCGATCCAAATTTTATCGGTTTTAGGAATCGAGTCAAACTGATTTAAAAAAAAGGTCTGGTGCTCGATCGGATGATATTTACAAACCGATTTGGTTTGCGTACGAAGTCATAGACAGGATGCATGAGTATGGATGGGTACAAGGTACACTGTTGGAATATTTGTAAATAAATTTTTCAACAGGGAAAATGCTACCTACACCGAATGCATATTTGCGCACTTAAACTTCACACCATTCTGCATGACCCGATTTCCTATCATAAGATGAGCCAACTTCACCCTAAGCCGTGCTTAGCTCTTCGGATGCCTCAGTGAATGTCTTCACGAAACGTTCGCCATATATGTATTCTCAGTATTAAGAATACCATTAATGTCCTTGTCCTTCACAATTTCTGTTAGACCCTTAGCCCCCATGGAGAAATTTTGTATTTCTGCTAGCAATCTCTAGTCCCCATGGTGGTATATAGAAATCATTACTTCAATTTCTGTACAATTTCCAATGAATGGTCGCTGTATAAAACGAAGCTGAAAGCTTTTAAGGTAAGTAGGCAAGGCAAAGAAGTCCTCATGGAGATCTTTCTATGGAAACGTGAAGAGTCTCAGTAAGGCAAAACACCTTCGTAAGATTTTAAGCTCGACACCGAAGGCTATGGGGTGCATCATGAACCCTGATAGCATTTGGACTAGTTGAACAGCAGACACTCTAAACGTTCTCATGGGCTCACATCTTCCGGGCAACTATTGTCCTGCACTCAAAAAAATGTTGGCTGTATTTTACCCTTAAAATAGTAGAAAATTGGATCCTATAATTAAAGATGTAAATTTCCAAAAGTGCGCAAGAAGAATATTTTACGTCTTAAGTGTTTACATTTTTTACCAGTAAATTGTTTAATTTTACTCCAAAAAAGTAAATTTTGAACCAAAACGAATGAAATGTATGTAGCAAAGGTTAGTTTTCACGAGTTTTTTTTAGGATAATAAGCGCAATTTATTGATAAATGTCCATAAAAATGTGTTTAAAAAGGATAGTAAAGAATGTTTAATCACAATGGAAGTAGTGGTAAATTTCGATATCAAAAGTTATTTATTGCGAACAATTTAAGGAAGTTCGCACTACGTTTGCGTAAACATCAATGCAAAGTCATATATTATATTATAGTTCCCAAGAATATGCTCATAGTTGTTGAAGCAATGTTACATACAAATTAAGATTATGTACATAGCAGAAAAGCCCAGAATGCAAGGTAATGGGGCCATTTTAGCTATATTTTGAAGCTCAAAGGTACTATATATATAGCTTTTGCGACCATTTGTGCTGCGCTATGCTAAATAGGAGCATGCGCTGTATAGATGGTGAAATTATGTCTTTGGAAGCTATATTTTATAGCTGATCTAACCAAAAGAAAACGTGATCTTCTGACTGTGTAATTAGCTTGCCTGAGCCATTGATTGGCTTATTGCAAAACTATAAAAAGGTCCGAAGATTTTTCATTAATAATGTCGTTCCCGTACATAGATTATGGCAAGTAAGTTTCGGGAATGATACAAAAACGCAAAATATCAATTATTTCTACAAATTAATTAAACATCTTTTGAAATAGGGTCCAAGTGAAGCGATGTATTTCTTCCAATGAATAATCGAATCATCCATACATTTTTTGAAGTCATATTCCGGGATTGCTTTGAGAATTCCTTCAGTGATTTCGTTTGATAGTATCAAAGTGGGTTCCTAGAAGCGGCAATTTATGCTTTAAAAACATGGAAAAATTCCACAGAGCCAAATCAATAATATTCAGAGTAGTTTTATTCAAACATTTGGTCACAGTGATGGCTTTGTGAGACTGCTGCACTGTCTTAGTGCAACATCTATTAATTGTTCTTCCTAAGATCTGGTGTTATTTTTACGAATGCTGTTTCTCGATCAACTGAAAACACCCACGTAATATTGTTTAGTCACTGTTTGACCCTACAGAAGGAATTCCGAGTGAACCACTTTTCGAATATCAACAAAAAAAACAGTGAAAAGAACCTAATTTTGAACCGACTTTACCTCAGTTGTTTGAAGTTCGGCTTGTTTCGAAACTGACATTCCGATAATTGCTAGCTGGTTTGCATATCATGTTCATGAATGCGAATCTCATCACCCGTAAGGACGTGTTTGATGATATGGTGACCAAATTCACTCATTCTAGCATGCCTTCGCACACTCGATTACGATGCTCCCTTTGAAGGAAATTGAGGTCTTTTGAAACGAGTTTAGAACGCTTCTCAGACACAGACAGATTTAGACAGATAGACGACAAGCTAGCTCTCTGAGACTGAAACGACAATTATCGAGTACTAATTTCTTGACTTTTTTCTCATTATTTGAGATTGAAGACAGTCCATTACAAAGCAAATCGTCAACCGCTTCATGGCTTTCTTTAGACGCTTCTCGTACCATGCAAATGCTCCTGTTTTGGATGTAACACACTTGTCGAAGGCTTTCTTTAACATTTTCAACGCATCAAAACAAGGATTTTCGTTCGCAACACAAAACTTCAAACAAACTCGTTGGATGATATATTTTTCCATGCTAAAAATTGCCAGAAACGATGCCCCATAATAAACCACTGCAAGCTTTTATCATTCTGTGGAAAGGCAGTGGCTTGTAGTGGCCGATATATGTAGATAAAGTATGGAAATTATAGAGAAGAATGGCTTTGGGAGCGATTTTTCTCATCACAGCAAAAGTGCCATCAGCGCAATCAAAATATCACTACTGGCCTACTGTCTATAGTTAGTTTGTGGCCAACTTGGTAATGGCGGCCATCGTGGTAACTATTGCAGTCGCCCAACAGTGGTCATTGTATCGAGGGGCCCTAAGAAATAAGAATGAAAAAAGTCTAGCGCATCAGAACCGCTAGAAAACTGATTTTCCAAGAAATTATCTTTGAGTGACTTAAAAATGTGTGAAGACGTAATACATTTCGTTGTAGCATCATATCAACCATTTCTTATTCAAAGGAACAAATATTATTTTTTGACATCATCTTTTATAACACAAATGATGAAAATGCTCAGTGCTGGCAACATTTGTCCAACACAGCAGCAATAAGTCTACCATAACATGCTCGCGTTTAATCAACCTATCTTTTGAATTTCGTTTTCATCCAAGGATATCATCGAAAGTTTCAGCGATTAAACTATATGTGGGGTGGCCATCCGAAAAATTTCCAAAACTCGGAAATTTTAAACATCGGTTGCTTATTTTGTTGTAAATGCTTTGCTTATGCATACAAAATAAAAGCATCTGTTGTGGCAATACTTACGAAATTGTCTGGTGCTGGCAATCATATGTTAGCACCATAGCTGCTTCACTTTGCGTTAAACCCATACTGTGAATTTCGTTTCGATTGAATGCCTGCGCTGGAAGCTATGGGAGTGAATAGAATTTTAGGGCTACCACCCTCAAAACTTTTTTTAAATTTTCAAAACATAAATATTTGTTGTTAATTGTCATTTAAAAATTTTATGAAAACATCGCTCCATAAAGAAACGTCAATAAATTACGAAATTCATCATAGCTGGCAGCCCTTTCATAATTTTTCAATGAAATTCCTACAGAATTATAAATACATCAAGTTCCATTTATCACGTGTTTTGATTTCATTACTGTATCGAAAGTTATAGAGAAAAAACCTTTATTTTCCTGAGCAAATTGACAATTTTTAGGTGACAAAAATTGCCATAGCTGGCGAGACTATGTTAATTTTTCAAACAAATTTCTATGTAATCTGTCTTAAAGTAAGGTTCACATACTGCGTGAATTTCGTTAAAATTTGTTGGCTAAATCGGAAGCTACAGGCAAAAAACGAGTTTTTTTTCTCGATAATTTTTCAAAATGGCACCACTGCCACAGTGTTGTCAAAATCACTTTTATCAGACCTGGTCCTAGCTAATATCAACATGCCATATAAATTTCATGTTGATTGATCGCATCATCCGGTCGTCAGTTCTTCGTGAACAGAAGTTTTGAGTGCTGAAAATAGAGGTAATTTGATCATGGGCTGCCGTTCTTGTGCACCGCGGTATTTTGAAAATTTTAATTTGACGTGGTGGATAAAGCTCAAAATTTATCTATAACTTGGAATTTATTTTCGAAATTCGAAAATTTTCCAGGAGGGTCGTTGATTTGAAAGATGTTTTTTTCAGGAGCCTGCTGTAGCTACAGGGTCTTGAACAGTCTTGAGAGTCCATGTGTGTTAAGTCTTAGTCTACATCAATACGCTCTGCAAATTTCACGTTGATCCATTGTTTTTATTAGAAGTTATGACAATAAGAAATTTGAAAAAAATATCCTTGCCTACTTTTAGACACTCCGCGCCCACACAAGGCTTAAAATTTTCATTTTTTCATCATAAGCGAACATAAAACAAATTTAATTTTTCTTTTCCAATATTTACTTTTAGCAAAAATGTACTTTGCATAGAAATATAAGGGTACCTGAAAATTCACTAAACTGCCCGCCGTCGCCAAAGGGCTATGGATATCTTAATTCTAACAAATCATGGACCTACCTGTTATATACATCTATGTTCTCCGAAAGTTTCATCTCAATCAGATCGGCCACTCCAGAGATTATCTATCTCCCTTCAGATAAAATTGCGCTGTGCCTTAACTTTTTTTGTGCTATTTTGGTACTTCACTGAAAAATGTTACGTTAATGTTGTGGAATTTGCGTCGTTACCGGTGTGTTTGATATTGTTCTTAAAGTAAACATGCAACACTTTTAATTAAATGCAAAAACACAATCATTTATTATTAAAGTCGCATTAAAAATAGATTTTTTGTTCTAAGTGTTCGTTCCTTAACTTTTTTTACCCACTGTATATATATGTATGTGTATATATATATATATATATATATATATATATATATATATATATATATATATATATATATATATATATATATATATATATATATATATATATATATATATATATATATATATATATATATATATATATATATATATATATATGAGGAATTTTCGGCGAAACGAGTTTAATACTAATTTTCTTCGAAAATCAGGAAAAAATCGAAACATACATAAATGTGATATTTTGACTTCTTTCTTACATGTTATCAATCGTGGAGACAGAATTTTTAGTTAAATTTCTACTTATAGGGCAAAAAGCCATAAATCAGGCGTCATTTTGATGATTTTTTATAGCACCATCAAAAAGAATAAGTCTACTTTTGTCAAAATATTATGAATTCACTACTTTGACTGGAATAAACTTTTACTTTTGTTCTTCTACATTTTCCTCTTTTCCCCATTTTCTTGCCATAAACAATAACTTTCTACATTATCACATATCCGTAAAATACAGTAGAAACTATTTTGGTTTATCCCCAAAATATTCATGAATGCGTACGTGTGCATGAAAGTAAACTGAACTTAATAGAACAATTAATTTCAATTATGCACTCCAAAGAAGTTCTTTAATTCAATAAGTTGACATTCCATGGCATCGCTTTTGGAACTTAAATGTTCCTCTAGATGAATTTCTCATACTTATTTGTCTGCTGAACCATGTTCTGGACCGCCGATCATTTCTCTTCCATATTAATTAAATTGACTATCGAAATCGCAATCGGGAATATTTACAATCGAAGAAGACATTATTAATTTGGAATTCCAAATTGAGAATTCTTGGCTTGTAATTTCGTTTCGACATCAATACCTGCATATATACATATAAGACCTATCCTGACGTGTGCACATGTAGAACGCCACTCAATTCCATCTCTATAATTTTCAGACAATGAATTATACTCAGGAACGGTTGCTGACTTCAGTGGAAGCGATCCTATAATTTATCGAGAGCCGCTGCAAACGGAGCAGTATGATAGCCTGAGCTTGAATGGTAAGTATAATAGCACACATATTTATGGGAATACCACCAAAAGCACGTAACCGATACGATGTCTGGTAAGGATTAACGGCATACAGCCGAGTCCGTGTCGATATTGATACAAAGTGAATGCGTTGAATGTTGTTTTCATGTTAATTCAGCTGCATAAAAGTGAGTTATTGCTCCATACTAACCCCGATCCCCTTGTTTTATTCACCTTTCAGCTCCAAACTTTGTCGGTTCATTCACACAGGGCGAGTTTGTGTACTTCTTATTCCGTGAAACAGCTGTTGAATACATAAACTGCGGAAAGGTAAGACACGGAGGGCAAATAATGAAATTTTCTTTCAGCTTTGAATACATTCAACGAAATTCGAAAAAGAGCTATTTACGACAGTAAAGATACTCAATACATCGAATATCCTACACATTTTTATTAAAACCTGTACATTTTTCTACTTCTCTTTCATGCTACACTTTTGATTGCTTCGCACGACGACGACTTGCTTACAACCATGTTCTTCGTCTTATTGAAATACACGAATGCTTGACGGGGACTCCTAAAGGCCGTTTATTCGAGAATAGCGCGTGTTTGTAAATGGGATAAAGGAGGACCAAATCGATTTCGAAATCGATGGACATCTTTTCTGAAATCTCGATTGAATTGCTCCATGCCAGGAGATTTTCCATTCTACTTTAATGAGATCCGTAAGTGTAATTTGTCTTCGATTACTTTTCATATTTATTGTGTTGTTGGTATTCTTTACCGAAAAATGTTTGCACTGATTCAATTAACACGATCATTTTTTATTTAGGTACGCTTTTATGAAATGAAAACAAATATTTTTGGAAATTAATTATATTACTTTATTGAAAGATTTTACTTAAGAGTTACATAATAGAAGAGCGTTCTTTTTATAAATTTTTGAACAGTTTGTAACAGTTTTTTGTGAAGCTTTCAATAGAATAAAAATAATACGAAATTTCTGCTTTGGAGCGGTACATATGTCCTCGTAGGCAGTTGCGTCCAGCCAGAATTCCTGTTATGACTTTGCAAACTTTTCTATTCTTGTTGAGAAATAATCTCGCAGTCGCATCGTTGGGCTCTGAAAGGAAGGCCTTAGTCTGCCTAGCCACATCAGAAAATATCCATCTCTCTTTGTGGGTATCAACTACAACCTTCCGAAAAATGACATGTGCAGATGCGGTTGGTATACCTACGGCGGGTTCAAGACCCTGTAGCGGAAGCGCCAAACTTTGCTTCAGAACGGCGTCAGCAATATCATTTCCATCAGGACCAACGAGCAGATGCACCTTATTGAACCTGGCGGCAGAGTTCTACCGTGCCCTAAACTCTTGGGACATTTGCGAAGTAGTCAGAGGTCTACGTGGCGCCGACGCAAAGCTTGACTGTCACTGCAAATAGGGATCCTTCGCTTTTCGTCAACCGTCCAGCAAGCTGCTCTCAAGAAAAATTAGCGAAAATTCTGTTTAGAAAACAGAAACCTGCTCTCCAAGAGAATAAGCTCACATGTCATTCAATGAATGCAGATAGTCACCAGCTCTAAATCAAATATCTGTCTTCGAGCCGTCTGTAAAAAAAAATCTTTGCGTATTCTTTCGTGGAGACATTTGAATGCTTCCACTCACTTCTTCTCAAGAAGATTACTTTGTATCTTCTTCCGAAGTCTAGTAAGGGCACTCGAGCGTCCGAAGTCATCTCGAGAATCGGAGAGATCTCACGCATCGACCCTCTGATAGAACAGTGTTTCGTCATTTATCATAGTGTTATATCAATAACCGCATTTCTGATTAAGAGAGAAATCCCAGTGTTCAAGTCAAAAATTCTGTCTCTTCTGGTGCTACATTTGTTGTTGCTCCAACTGGTGTGCCTTGAGTTAGCATCGTCGCCTACGAAAAGTTCCAGTCTCTTTAATTCAATCTACTGGACCACTGTATTGCCAAGCTATAATAAATTGTTAATTGGTCAACTAATTTGGCAGTTAAATTGGCCTTTTTTCTTAGGTCTTTCAACGTTTAAGATTTCTCAATCGTTTATACCTTTGAAAGTTTTGCTGTTACTACCACCGCTGAAGTTTGCATATTTGAATCCGTGAAAAATTTCGGAACGTTTGAACATCTCGACGACAGTGTGGTGAAATGACCCCTTATTGTTTCCTTGACATTCATCGACAAGTGTTATGCACTAGTCTTGATACTTAGTTTTTCCAAATTGACTCTTCTAGTACTCTTAAGACTTACAGTACACTTCAACAGCGACAATTTTGCATGTAAATCGTCCAATCAATGATGTGATTCCGAAAAGCGAATTTCGCGTTTCCTTCAGGATGCATCACTAGAAACAGTTATACTTTTAAATTTTCAATTTTGTAAACCGTTGTAAACTCCACTCAAAAGTGAATTTTGCATATAAATTCGCCCATAGCCTACTCTGTCAAAATCAAAAGGCTTCCGTTATAAGCTTCTCGAATCTTAACGTAAAACAAACTAAAACACCTGCATACTACATTGACAATTTATTTTGGTCTTCAAATTATAAATTTTTCTTTACCTCAACAACCTGACATAAAACTTTTCCGTTCTCTACCGAACCTCTCAAACAATACTTTCTGTTGAACGCATCTCGAAAGCATCATCTCTATAATTTATTCAATTTATGTTTTTTTTTCGAATGGAATGTCCTCAAAGCTGCATATTTGACCGAAAAGCATTTTCACTTCCTTTTACCGATTTAAAATAACCTTTAAAAAAATCCCTACGTCAGTGCAAACATTTTCAAATAGCCTCGGCTCGTAACCATTTTAAAAATCATTCAACATTGTAATATCCTTTTCATTGTTTTTCATTTTTCGGCTTTGTTTCAACCTCTTGCGCCCGGAAACGAAATGGAAACATGGTAAACCCATAAAACAAACCCACAGAAGCGGCAAGCAGTCTTGTTGAAGGTTCATATGGCCATACAACATCGCGACTGATTTATGCAACTTTCACAACGCCGGTTAATGCCATCCCGGGCTCAGCTGTCTGTGCATTTTCTTTGCAGGTAAGCAATATGGGTCCGCTCTGGTCGTAGCGGACAGGACAGGATATGTGGATTATAAGGTTTTTTATGTAGACCTCGAATGGACCTTCGCAAATCCTGTCACGCTTCGACCATTTCCACCCTTAATTTTCACATTATGTTTTCATGATGCGGACATGCATAAAATAGTCCCCTTTACGGCGTCTACTCTACTGCTTGTTATATGTACTTTTTCTCTTTTTCCGTACCTTTCTCGTTGCGGTTAATCCGCACAGGACATATCGGATACATTCGAGGGCAATTTCAAAGAGCAAAGTGGTATCAACTCTAATTGGCTTCCAGTAAATAGTGCAAAGGTAAGTTTTATTTGACTTTTTTATAGCTGGTGAATGTGCTCCATTTTTTTGAACTGCTGTGGGTCAATCCGTTACGTAACATGATGCTAGATATTCAGTTTAATTCAGTATTGATTTTTTGATTTTGTGCATACGTTTTGCCAATTTAGTAATGGATTGATTGCGACATAGTTTGAGAACGAGCAGCTAAACTATTTAAATATGAATACTGAGAGAATTTCGTGGTTTCAGGTTCCAGATCCACGACCCGGGTCGTGTCATAATGACAGTCGCACTCTTCCAGAACTTACGTTAAACTTTATCAAGACTCATTCGCTCATGGATGAAAATGTGCCAGCGTTTTTTGGACAACCAATATTGGTTAGGACTAGTACTATGTAAGTATTAAATAGTATGCGAGAAAAATGAGTATATATTTCATAAATTTGCAGGTATTCAATCTAATGAATTTAATTTTATATTGATTCATAAAGCAATTTCTAAGACTTAAGCAAAATCTTCATTGATTCATTAGTAGAGTTGGGCCAACATACACAATTATTTATTCAGAAGCCTAAAAAAACTATCTGCGCTCTCTTGGCTGCACAAACCGCGCAATTCCAAAATAAGAAAACCAAACTAAAGTAACGAACACTTTATTCCAGCTAGAACAAGAATAGGGAAATTTTGCAGTTGTTTATTCTCGGTCACTAACTATAGAATAACAAAGCGTATACTTTCTAGTTACAATATAATCCACTCAACTTGCGAATCAAGTCTACCGGCTTCGGAGTAGGTGGAAAAAGGTAGCTGGAAAAAACTAGCTGGGAAAAATTACTACTCTATATTTTTGATATACAAGAAACTCATTGCGCCAGAAAAATGTTTTTCGAATTTCTATAACGATTTAATTGTTATATCTTTGTATAATTTTATTGAGCGCTTAATATATTTAGAATTTTGGTGCAACCAAAGCAATTAAATATTTCTGGATGTTATATTACTCTCGGCGGCGAGTTTCAAGTTCTACTATAATCATGAACTGACTATTCATTCAGACAAGTCATTGACAAGTGTCCACATCGTGTACCTTCGCTCCGCTTTTCAGTTTGCTCTACTTAAATACTTACATCAGTTTTTTCTTTGCACTTTGCATTGACTGTGTTTTTAATAAAACTTATCGCTCCATTCGTGATTTTTTAAAGTGCCAGTTCAGTGCTTTTCACATTATCTTATTTTTTTAAGATTTACTCGGCAACTTTACCGTTGCTGAATCTCTGCTGAGATTGCTTTCTATAATCTTTTCTTTTGCGCGCTTTTCATCGATAGTTTGTGTTATTTCAAACTCTTCTCGCGCCATTACGCAGTTTCTTCGGAGTGCCGGTTCAGTGCTTTCTTGATAATCTTGTTCTTAAGATTTTTTCGTAAATAACTTTGCTAATTTACCGGTTCAAATTTATGCTGTGCTTACGATAGTGACATTTATAAGCTCGTCAAATTATCCATCCAAGTTCATCAGTGACTCGGTGCGAAACTGCGTTTACTCAAACACAAATCACCTACCGAAGTCCATCAGTGTTTCAATCCCAAGCTTCCAATTCTTTGGTGCTTCTAAGCTCATAGTGATTACTTCAATCAAGTTTCGCTAAATTCTCAAACCTGGTCGATCGTGAAGCTTAGTTAATACCGTGGTTGTAGTCGAGACACTTGCCAGCCTTCTGTCGTAGTGCTACCAAGATTGTGCTTTTGCTTATGAAAGTGCTACCACGTTGCCGTATCGGTTTTTCATATATTGAAATTTGTTTTACTGAATTTTATACATATTTTTTTGACATGTCGCTCTGTTCCGCCAATACTTGTTGTGGCAAAGCTGATAAAACACCTCTAATAACTTGCTTCGGGTTTTGCGGACTATCCTTTTTTTTCGAGGCTACGATCTTCTGCCAAAACTGTCGTAAATCTAGCTATCCGAGATCGTAAATCTAGCTATCCAACATTGAGTCCTCTATCTGCTCTAATCATCAAAAACCCTTTTGGTCTTATGTCCGTTCCCTCAAAAGTTCCCATCGTTTCCCCGATTCCATGTTCCTCGATAATACTACGGCATCTAATCCGCGTGAAATTTGCGACCTCTTCGCAAAATATTTTTCTTCCTTCTTTTCCCAACATAATCATATCTTGCCCTGTGAAATTCTCCATGTTGCTTCATCCTCTCTATCTTCCATTTACACCAATCCTCTTGAAATTGAATCTTTACTCGAATGTCTTGATGTCAATGTTGGTTGTGGCTCTGATGGTATCCCCAACCTTTTGGCCAAATCACTATCATCGTCCTTATGTGTTCCCTTGTCAATTATATTTAACCTCAGCCTCTCCTCCGGCTCCTTTCCCTCCAGTTGGAAATCTGCTTATATTTCCCCCATCCACAAGTCTGGAGACTCAAGCTGTGTTTCCAACTACCGTCCGATTTCCCTCCTTCTTTGTTTTGAAGAAGTTCTCGAAAGAGTGGTTTCTAACAGGCTGCTTCCTCTCCTCCATCCCTTCCTTGCTCCGGAACAGCATGGTTTTGTCAAAGGGAGATCTCCCACCTCTAATCTTATTACTTTTACTAACTTTGTTGCTTCTGCCTTAGACCAACGGAAACAAGTGGATGTCGTATATACCGACTTCTCAAAAGCTTTTGATTCTATTGACCACAGAATTCTCCTTGCAAAGCTTCGAAGTTATGGGGTGTCGGGTTTTCTTTTGTCTTGGTTTTCATCCTATGTTTCTGGTCGTTCTTGTGTTGTATCTGTGCAATCGTTCACCTCTTCCCCCTTCTGTCCGCTTTCCGGTATTCCTCAGGGCTCCATTCTCGGTCCTTTATTATTCCTAGTATTTATAAATGATCTCCCTTCCTTTATTCGTTCTCCCTGCCTATTGTTTGCTGATGACTTCAAGATTTTCAGAGTAATTGAATCTACCAACGACTGCCTCCAACTCCAAAACGATCTCTGTACTCTGTGGGACTGGTGCTCGAATAATTCACTTGCTTTGAACATATCCAAATGTCATCAGATGTCCTATACGTATAAAATGTCACCCTTAATTTACTCCTATACTCTTTACGGCTCTTCCATTACAGCTGTGAATAATTTTAAGGATCTTGGTGTGCACTTTGATCCAAAGCTCAAATTTGACCTGCACATTGCATATATAACCGCCAAGGCCTCTCGTCTGTCCGGTTTCATTATTAGATGCTCTTCTTCGTTTACTAGCATCGCTACCTCTTTCCATTTGTTTTTTTCACTTGTTCGTAGCATCCTAGAGTATTGTTGTCAAGTGTGGTCTCCTCGTCATAAATATCTCAGTGACGCAGTGAAACACGTTCAGCGTAGATTTACTCGCTCACTGTTATTTAAATTCAAAATCCCTTACTGTGGTTATAGTGATCGTCTTTCCTTATTCCAAATTCCTTCATTAGAGTCCCGACGAGTGTTCCTTGACGAGTGCTTACTTTTCAAGCTGCTCCATTGCCCTATGCTCTCCGATCTTGGTTATATGCTGTGTCTACGTAACGTCCATCGATCAGATAGATCCCAATTAATGTTTTCTCTTCCCTTCGCGCGTTCTGAAGTTTATTACAACTCACCGCTATTGCGTATGCCCAGGAAGCATAATGATCTCCAACTTGGTCCTTTTCCGCTAACGCTCTGTCAATTTAAGTCCCAAATTAAAGACATAATTCTTAATGCATCTTATAATGATTGATTTTCTTTTTAATTTTAGTACTATTTTTGCACTTTCTTCGATGTTGAATTGTATATTAGCTTTAATTTGTTGAAGTTCTAATATGTATGTTTCTAATATTTTCATTTATTTGTTAATTTTTGCTATTTTCTTCTTTTGGATTTATTTAATTTTTCTATTTTTGTAGTTGGGTAGAAGCCTGTTAAAAAGGATTCAAATAAATAAATAAATAAATCTCATTGACTACTGACACCTTGTTACCATATAGTGATAATTGCCGAAATCCAGATCCACCCCTATAAACCTACACATACTTTTGGACTAGTTGCACCTGCTCCGTATTTTAAAAATGGGCAAGTACTTTTCTTCCATACACCAGTACCACAACTATTTCGTTCCATTTTTTACTATTTGACGACTGACGTACTAAATACACATTGTCATATCAACACCTAAACAGTCAGCCCAACTTTAATCTATGTCTATGAAACATTTAGCTCTCGGACCTGCTTTGTGGATATAATAGAGATTATGTGTGGTGATTGATCCGGACGTTGGAATATGTCTGAGTGGAACTGGAATAGATTCCAGGCATGATCCGGAGGTCGGAATACTTCTGGATAGCACATTACTTGAACGTAATACATACGTCAGGAAAATCTGGGCCTTACTCGTGCTACACTGCTATCAAATCCACAGGCACCTTGCCCGTATCTCTGTCCAAGGACTTTAGAGAAGTGACTTAAGGACTGCTTCTCAGTCGTCAAGTAACAATATTTCTTGCTCTCCCAATCCAACCTCTGCTTCTAAAGTCCAGAAGAGGACTATTTCCACGGTCAGGTGCTCTAGCGATGGGGAAGAAGTAGCTAGAAGGCTTGTTTCATTGTTATCCGAATGGAAGGCAGGCAAAAAGCATGCTCCATTGTCTACGGGCACCATGCCCGTAACTCTGCCCAAGGACTTTGGTGAAATCGCTTCCAGTCCTGCTCCACGAACCTTCGGCAATTCTCTACTTGTTTTGGTCTCTCGTAGCGCCAAGTCAATAAAGCTGAGAACTGATAAGAAGAAGAAGCAGACTTATGCCGAGCAGAAGGCACCAGAAATGGCAACTGAACCAACTCGGACACCGGCTGCAGATATTTCACGTGCTACCTTAGTTTCAGGTACCTACTTCTATATAAGCTCCGCACAGACTTACAGAATTCGGAGGAGTACCTCTCGGATTCTAGAGGAACATCTGCATAGGAAGGTGAGCAAGTGCTGTCACGGTCCCGAAGCTGGGTGGCATTTTCGATTTCCGGGACCTCTAATCGAGTGAGGAGCAGGAAATGGCCATCGAATCTGACACGGATTTAGACAGCTTCGTAATAAATGAAAGTGAAACTTCTTCAAACTAACCTTTATCAGTCCAAAGTAGTTTCGACTGCACTTCTGCTTCATCTGTCCAAACAGTTCTAATTTAAGAATCCTGGGCCGTTAAGGGTCGGATCTGTGGATTACATATTGACGGGTACAGACTAGTGTGGCCTGAATCTTTAGGTAAACCAAGAGCATCTTCATCAGAAAGTCTATGTCTTTCAAAATGCAATGCTACTTTTGTGGTTGACGCGCACACTGCACACGAATAAGGCTTGCTACTCCCAATGACACTATTAGGCAAATGACAACACCTACAAACGCACCGTGGATCCTGCTAATAATAGGTGCAGATGCGCATAATGAGATATGGGTTAGTGCAGATGCCAACAATAGAGGTTATTTATTATATGGGTTCAGCTTGTAGAGTAATCTTGTAAAAGCAAATATTGACTATAAACTCACTCTTAGGACCTCTAAAAGAAGTGAGGTTTTAAATGTAATGTAACACTGATAACTAAGCGTTCTGCACATCTTTAATCGAGATGGAGAATTTTACAGGAGTGTTCAAGTACGTAGCATTCACCTTAGAAGAATTTGCAACATATGGAGGCAATTCCTTACTTAACCAGTAAGAGAACAGATTGGAAGAAATTTTAGGCAGCTTTCTCGACTGAGCTGAACCATGTTTCGGCGGTCACCAGTCGGAAAGATAAGAATAAAGTCCGTGAATCAACTGAAGCATGGGGAAATTGAAGTCCTAGTAGAGGAGTAGTGAGATGGCATCACCTCGAAATGAATACAGGAAGGAGTTTAATCCAGGCGAAAAGATCAACTAGTGGTTGAACTACAAGCTTACATTAATTCTGTTTAAAATTGTCATGCATAAAGCGAAAAGAGCTTCGTGGAAAGCCATAGACCGAACTACCTGTTCTGCTGGTCGAAGTTGAAATTTGAAAGCTAATTGTCCTAGTTCCCGCCGTGTTAGTTTTATTCATATTAATTTTTTTTTTTTTGGAGTGGTGTTTTTCACGTTTAACCTTTCTCCAGCAACATCATGCTACAGGAAACACACCTACCTAGCATCCCATTGTACGTGTCTTCGCTAGGAGTATCGTAATCAAATTTAGAAGTATGCACGATCAAGGCTTAATTTAAATTATTTTGATCTCGTAGTTTTCGCCGGAACTTGCATATTTCTATGCCTCCTAGCTGTCTGCTAGTGTGCTTATAGCTTTCCAGATATTGATCCGAGACAGTAATAGAACATTTAAACAATTTCTTCACCAACGATTATTTTTTGAAAATCTCATATCAGTCTCCCAAACTGTGCCCTCAAAAGACCAAGCTTATGTGCAAATAGAGTAACCTTAACATCAAAGCACTACGAAAGTGTTTAGTTTCCTATATAGTCACAAACTTGTCGAGTTTGTTCTGTTACCAAACATTTTTTCTCTCTGGCCACAAATATGTCGCCAATTTAGTTCCTACTCTATATAAATTATTTGCTATTTGTCCAATTGTAGTTTGCATGCATTTACTGATGGCACTGTAGCATTCATTTGGAAGAAAAATTAGGATGAGGTGTCAAAATTTAGACATATAGTTTGCTAAAACGCTAACAAAAGAGTTGCTATACCATTCTACATGACTTTAGCAGTAAAGCCTTGTGATCCTGCCAAGCTTGTATTGCTTGGCAAAAGTTCGTGTAATCTAGTAGGTAGAACAGTGGCTTCTAGTGTGTGGGATCTTTGGTTTAAATCCAGGTACGCATGGAGCCGCGCATCGAACTTTTGGGCTGACCTAGCGTTGATTAGGTACCTGCGTCAAATCAGGGGTAAATTGAGGCATGTTAACTAATCTTTCATCCGTTAAATGCTGCGCCAAATACTTAGGTGTTATAAAAAAATCAGCGTCTTTGCTGTAGTTTATGGGTTTACATGTAGAGTGTGCTGATAACAGTAAGAGTGTTCTAAACGGTTCGTATCACTGCTGAAATCGGCAGTTTGAATTGAATGAATTTGCATAGCACTCTGCCATTTTCAATTATTTTACATCAAATTTTGTAGTGTGCTCTGACTGGTTTTGAGTGTTTCGATGCACATTACATTGTAGATTGTTTCATATGCAAGTTTCATGTCTGATTTCGATTAAAATCTATATAAGATTTAATTCAGGTTTTTTCTATGGATTATTCTAATTTAACAACCAATCTAAGCGAAATCTCAGCAAATGCAACAAAATTTTCGAACACTGCGATTTTCTGCTCTGGATCGTTTTTTTGCAACCCTACGTTAACCTGCTCTGCTAGGTTGCAAAAAAACGCACCTAATATGGTTTAGTGTATTGCGGACAGTTGGCTTAGAAAGAGTTGGCTCCAACCGTTAGATATTACGCAAAAAATTGTTTAAAGAAGGCTATCTAATATCTTTCATCTAAGCTTTATGGGGATTTTGAAGTATTAAATATATGGCATCTGTAAAGATTACTATTCTAAAACATTTATATAATCATGAGAGAATGTAATAGGTCTTGTAACTCGTAGAAGATATGCACTCCATGAACCAAAATTTGTAACATCTTTGGCAGCAAGTCACTCATATTATTCTTGCCCAAGACTTCTAAATTATCTACTAATTTACATCCCCATAGTACTAAGTTCACAAAAATTTATAAAAGCTGCAAATACTTACTTATTCGATTGCCAGTAGATGTATTGAGTCTGCTAACAGGATAATTAACTCAGAATTCGATGTAAATTAAATGTCGGAATAATTTCACTTTTGTTGTTTATGATTGACTATCTCCAGGACGAGCTTATGCTTCTTGTTGCATACACAGCATCTGAAAGTATAATTTGGGGTGGTTTTAATTAATAATCTTAATCTGCTACATTAATTAAAATATAGTTCTTTAAAAATTCAAAAAATTAACGTAGTTTATGGAAGGATATCAAGTCTATCAGCTTTATAGCTAGTAGCTATAAAATCTATAAAAAAAAGGTGTTATAGCTATTGGCTATAAAAGCGATTTGAAAATCAACGCATACTTTCCTTGCAAAAATGACAATGAAAATAAACCCCAGCAAATATTTAACGTTATGAATTAATTAATGATTTCCATTTTCAAAGTCGTTATCTTCTTGCCGCTTTTGTGCCAATCAATATACTCATATATCATCGCATATTTGATTTTTCATTAGAGAATTACACACGTCCATAATTCAACATTACTTCCATGTCTCCCTCTCCCCAGCTCACGCTGCAATGTTTCAACTAGATATTGAATATGTTCTGCACACGTTATCAGGATATTGGCTCGAGCCTACCGATAGTCGAAAATTTATTACAAACCTGCCAAGCTTGCTCGTAATCCTTACACTAACACTTTCGAAACGTTGAATTAATATGCTGACACAGTACATTGTATCTATAGCGATGCTACTGTTGTCTGTCGATGCTGCTTCTCTCGTTTATATCTCTTTGATTTTCCATTTAGTAATTTTAGTAATTATTTGAAATATGTTTTTATAAGTTTCACATGAAGACTCCATCCAACCCAGGAGATGATCCATAGAAAACTTGGCTGCAAAGCATTTTGCTTCGTTTTTATTAAATTCGGTACAAAATAGAACGCATTGCAGCATTAATAGAACTTTGATTTTTGTAATCAAGTAAAATAGTCGTTATGATAGTGGGATGAGATCGGTTTAATTAATTGGAAATATTTTCCAGCATGCTACTTCTTCCTAATTCAAATGTCCGCAAGAACACTCAGAGAGTGCAAAACATAATGTGGGGAACACAAAATGTACAAATATCTTCAATATAAAAAATGTAGAGAGCAGCATATTTAATGAAAACAAATTCTATTTCAATCCAAAAAACCAAAAAACAAAAAATATTTCTACCCGCAATATTTCTTTTTAATTTCAAACATGAAAATTTTCCAGGAAAAATATGCAAAATAAATGTTTATAAATAATTAAACATTGTCTTTTCATAAATTTACAGGTATAGATTTACGTATATTGCTGTGGATTCGCAAATTAAAACGCCCGGCGGTAAAACGTATGATGTAATTTTCGTAGGAACAGGTAAAATAAGCTTTGAAACACAAATTCATAGGAGTTTCGATAATTTTTGATAATATTTTTTTCTATAGACCATGGCAAAGTGATAAAAACTGTTAATGCTGAATCAGCTGATTCGAATAAAAAAGTGAATTCAGTGGTAATCGAAGAACTGGATGTTTTGACTAAACACGAGCCAATTCGAAATTTGGAAATCGTACGAACTATGACCTACGGTAAGTTGAATTGAGTATTGCACATTTATTTTTGGCTGTGCGACTCGCAAAATTAATTATATTTAAACAATTTTGTTGCTGAACTCGCATACAGTATTGAAACGAACACTATCCATTTCAACTCGCAAGAATCAAATTAGCTTAGCGCTCATATTAAAGTCAAACTAAATTACGCCGTAAATGAATTTATAATGAACTTAAGCAATTAAAATTGTTTCAAAAATGTATATGAATATACGTATGAGTGAGTACGATAAGCTTCATACTATGTTCTTACGAAGACATCACTCATTCCGATCCCATTTATTGCCGGCATTTTATGAGATTCTCCTTCTTTTATAACTTTTTAGACATATTTGAATCAAATTTAAATCAATTATTCCTTTACGTTTTGCTCTTCATTTTCAGATCAAGCAAAGGATGGCAACTTTGACGACGGAAAGCTGATAATCGTCACAGACAGTGAAGTCGTAGCGATTAAGCTGCATCGATGTAACAGTGATAAAATTACAAGTTGCAGGTATTAATTGAATTCGTGTGGAGAGAGTACAGTTTGCGACTAGAGAACCCTGAATATTGGCACTCTGCAAAAACTGTTGTGCCTGAAATTTTTATCATAAAATATTGAGATAAAAGTTTTCATTGATTTCACAACTAGTCAGAGATGAAATAATTTATTTTCAGAGTAAAATTTATTGTGTTCCTTTTAACATAATTTATTAGTACAATTGAGGCTCTAAGTTACACTGTAATACGATAAAAATTAAATAATCTAGACCAACAAGAACATAAGAAGAATTACATTCATAGTAGGTTGATGGTATGTTCTACCTCGAAAATAATTTACCTAAAATCTAAACAAATTGATACATTCAATACACGCTTGCAAAAAATCCACAAAATTTTCTTAAAAACATTTGGAAGTATGGAATCAACAAATTGAGGAATATTTACTGATTTACTTTAATCCTGCTTCAACATCAAAATATGTTCTCAGCGTGGACTACACCTATCATTTTAGTACTTTTTATTTCGCATACTGTACGATATTTAATTTGGCATCTTCAAATCGAAATTCTATTTGAAGCCAAATGAATTGGAATGGCAAATAATGAATTAATTGAATTAAATTCTCACTTCGCTTTATCATTTTCGCCCATGTAATAGTGAGTGTGTAGCACTTCAAGATCCTTATTGCGCCTGGGATAAAATTGCTGGTAAATGTCGTTCACACGGTGCACCAAGGTGGCTTGAAGAAAACTATTTCTATCAAAATGTTCAAACAGGACAGCATGCAGCATG
The DNA here is from genome assembly GCA_947369275.1 of Nemotelus nigrinus. Classification (NCBI taxonomy): domain Eukaryota; kingdom Metazoa; phylum Arthropoda; class Insecta; order Diptera; family Stratiomyidae; genus Nemotelus; species Nemotelus nigrinus. The sequence continues at coordinate 82,891,102 of OX376375.1, forward strand.
CCCATCAGGTTTGTAGATTGATTTATAGTAATGAATACCTTCTAAGTGCAATTGTACATGCAATTATATGTATATGTTAAACTGTTCTCTAATGTTGTAGGTAAAATGTCGAAAGATGCTAATGTTGGTGAGCAGAAAGGATATCGTGATATGGATTTAATGGATTCGCATCGTAATAAGGATGCAAATGGAGGTGAAATGATAAATATTATGCAGGATAAAAACTTCGATGGAAGTGGTGAGTATCTGTGGGGCTTGAATAATTAATTTGCACATGAGACTAAATATACAGTGGGTCAAAATCGATACACTAGTCGCACGTTCAATGTAAACTTTATTTGAGCTTTAAAATAGCGTGTTATTTCGAATACAATACCAATATCCTTTTGCATACTTAAAACAAAAATAGAAAATATTCTACTCCAAGAAGACAGCTCTCACAGCAAACATATTACAACCTCTCCCTCTGTACGTGATTAATATTGCTGTAGGTTGATGATGAAAGAAACAACGTAGTATCTGTCTGTCTGGAAGCATCTCAACAATTCATTTTTAAAGACCTCCAGCCAAACATAGATAAAATAGAAGTTAACCAGGGTATATCGGGCTTTGAAACAAAGAAGAATCTTCACTAATCCAAACTGAGGAGCCTTCATTTTCATTTGCAAGACACTAAAGAGGGATATTTTAAGTGTGCATTTGATAGATTGGGCATTACATTTCAATATCTTTTGGATTTTCAATCTTCGGGTCAAGATTCAAAAGTCCCAAAACCTAGCCTTTTAGTACACTATAAATGGCAACCAACGTGGGTCTCGAAATTATTTTGGTCGTATATTGCATGAGCAATAATTCACAACTCTTACACTGACCGCTAAGTAATAATAACCCATTACTTACTATAATCTATATTGCATTTGATATCGCATCCGGTTTTGATATTTCTTAATAAAAAGAACAATCAAGCTCTATTGATACATGGCAAAACTTGCTGCTTCCTCAATCCTTTCAGAATACCCTTACTATTGTTTGTGCTCGATCATAGTGTTTGTTCTCTTGAGCTTAGTTTAAACTGGAAGGTCATGTGCATATCGCAGAACCGTGTCTCGACAGCACAGGTGGCCTTTTGGCGTTTTGTTAAACAAATTTCATTTTGGCAGCTAGCTAGAGCTCGTAAACTTTCTGAAATATGCACAATTATTACGTCAATTAATGATATCCACGCATGAAACTCTACTTTTATCTGCACCACATACCAACATCGATTTCATTAGCCACACTTTGAGCAAAGGTTGGGCGAAAATAAACTCTACCATCTGTTCAGGCACTGTATCTCCACTTAACGCTAATTTACCCAGGAGCTTTGAAAATTTCAAAATGCCAAGAATTTCACTTTAAGGCCCTCTAGCTCAGAATTGAATATAAGTGCAGTCAAGTGAGTCAGTCTAGTAATTTGTGTGCATACGCCATCGAAGTTACCTGTCATTGAACTGCTGAAGCTGTTCTACTGAAGCATTTATGGTTCGAGCATTGCGATCTACCAGCAAACAATGTTGTTTGTTGTCATCAATACATCATCACTCGAATTTAGTGGATGTAAGATTCCATCAGCCGTTCTCAGAATTACCTCTATTGGATGTAAAAGCACCGACGTTTGTCGTGGTGAATTGTGCTTGCAACTTCGGATAGGAATAATGAACTATAAATTAAAAAAACTATAATGGGCGCTACAGTCAGTAGTTCGATATAGTCCTGCAGCAGTAACGAGATCCACATATTCCACTTTAGCATTTCTTTAGCGTCCTAGAGTACGCTATCGCTCCATTGAAGATAGGGCCTTCCCGGGGATGTTTTCCCAACAGTACTGCGCCCGTATACTTTCTGAGCTGGATCTTCCTGACTTACACGATTATCCGCAATTGGTCTTCCCACAATGCCGTGTTAGCCGATTCCCGGGGACTGAGTTTGTAGTAGCACACCCACTCATTTCCAGCCATAGCAGCCAATTGATGGAACAAAATGTTTTTCATGACTTTGACGAGGGCTGCTTTCAAATCGATCAAATCAAAATAATTCTCAATATTCCCCTCTTTATAGAAATATTTCTCGGTCATATTGAATAAACTAAAGATTAAGTCCGCCATGAATGTTCCTTAAATATAACTTAAAGCTCATTTAGTGATTGATTAATGTGTACTAAGTTTTGAGAAGTAGGCAAAAGTAGGTCGTTAATTCTTGATTTATCTTTAAATCTCATATTTTTCAATCGACTAGATTTTGGGCCAACACATTTATTTCATAAGATAAACTACTACATGCAAATTTTACCCAAAAATCTTCAACATTTCGGTTTTTGGCATATCATTTAGCGCATTTGTGAAACAGTGAAATTTGATCCTTTATTTTAATTGTTTAATAGCTTATGAGCTATTTGAATCTTTCTCAGCAATTCAATTTGACGGATGACTAATAATATTTCTTAATCATCTAAATTATGCTAAATACTTTCTGCGACAATTTTTTAATTTGTTTATTCTCTTATTGCCTTTAAGGACCTCAAATCTCCGCAGATGTCATAAACGCACAATACTCAGTTGAAACTTTGGTTATGGCCGTATTGGCCGGAGCAATATTTGCTCTTCTTGTAGGATTTATTACTGGCTATTTTTGTGGCAGACGATGCCACAAAGACGAAGATGACAACCTGCCATATCCAGACACTGAATATGAGTATTTCGAGCAACGACAAAATGTCAACCGGTAAAACTGACTTTATTTCTTAGTTAATTCTAACTCTCTATTTCTGAACATTTTCAGTATACAAGCCGAGCCGAAACTTCTTCCGCAGGTCGAAGAAGTAACATATGCTGAACCAGTTCTTCTACCTCAAGCATCTAGTCAAAATAAAATTCAACATTCGCCAAAAAATACGTTAAGAAAACCAATGCACCATCACGGTACCAATTCCGAAACGCTCTTCCAATTTCAACCGGATGGTTACAATACTCGTGACACATATCGTGGACGTGATAACTTCGGTACCTTAAGATCTCATCAGGTATTGGTAATTATTGTTTCCAATATTTACTTGGTAGACAGGAACAAACTTTGAATTGATATTTCGAATTTAAATTTTAGGGTGACAATTATCGACGTGGAGATGGATTTTCGACAACGCGCAGCGTGAAAAAGGTAGGATTGATTTATTTCTAAGCTTGTTACATTTAAACACGAATGTGTGTGCGTATTGCGTAGTGCTCGTATTTTCTATGACAACATTTAGAAGCGACTTTTCATAGGCATCTTTCTCATTATCATTTGAAAATGTTTCATTTCTATTCTTCCTGATTGGCTGTGTACTTCATTCAACGACATCACTTTCATATATGTGCAATAGGTTATTTACGATTAAGTATTACCAACTAAGTACTACTATAAGTTAGTTAATCGAACTGTCATCGTTTCTATCAAAATCTACTATTTTCTCTTTTCCCCCAATTAGGTATATCTTTGAGACGGGAGTGGGGCGGCTGAGACCAGTCAGGGACTCATTAATCAAAATCAAATGGTAATTATTGAATTTACAACAGAAAGAAACAAGAAAACTCCGTCGCTAACCTAGAAATGTAAATGTAAACTGTTGTTAAGGGAATAGAACAGCTAATCAATACTAACATCAATTTGACCAGGGTCTTTTCTTTAACGAATCACTTAATATTCCATAATGAAACTAATCAAAAAGCAATGTTGTACATTTTCGGTGTGTGATGTTATCTGTTTGAAGTTATTTGATTTTGCGCTAAAACCAGATTAGACCATTTTCATGAATTGTGTAACAACACATACCTTTGTTAATTTGCTCGTTTTCTTTGGTTGAAGGAAAACATATCGTAATGTGCTGAGAGCTTGTTTGAAATTTTTTTTTATTTGAATAATTTCGTTGGCTAAAGTTCAAAGAATACCATAACTTTTAAACAGCTTTGAATCAAACTGTCGATATTGCTTGTTCAGTTTTAATTTGTCTCACCACATGAAAATTAAAAAGTGTAACAAACAGAACGGAACATAATATATATTTCCAATCGGGTCAGCCATCCCGCACCCTACTCGACTTTATGAAAAAGAAACAATAAGCTAAATTGTTGTGATTCACCAAATTTTCGATAGCTTACGAAATTCGAAAAACTATTTTGAGTCTGATGTGTCTGATGAAGAGACTTCCGATTGGATTTCATAATCAGAGACTTCGAATTTGGATTCACAAAATTTATTATACTTCTTTGCGTCTAGCCTATCTGACTTTTGCTGTTGCTACTACTATTATACTATTTTCCATTTCATTCGATAGTTTTTACGGTCTGCACTCAGTAAAGTTTAAATTGAATCTAATTTAATATGCATATTAAGGCTATCTATTTAGTAACAAATCAAGCTGAATGATACCAATACTTGAAACAAAAATCTACAACACAATTGAATTAGTTTACAATGTCGATTTGTAACTTATTTCCAAGTAATAGTGGTGTGCTGTTAGCTATGAATATTTATTTGTTTTGCTTTTTTATTTGTGCGAATCTCGATTATGTAGTTTCTTAGAATACATTTAAATAATTTGTTCCACAAGACTTATATGATATGCATATGTTCGTGCATAAGTTTTGATATAACTATCGCAGTGATAAATCTCTAAGCTTGTGTGTTAATTACCAATAACGCTAAGACCTGAAACCTTATATTTGTTGCGTGCTTATTGCTGGTTTATAGCTTGGGATCATAGATTTAGCAGCATATAAGCTTTTCATTCATTCAAACTTTAGATGATCCCTCTAATAGTTGAAAGGAATTTTTAAAATTTCAATGCTCAATTATACAAGATATTAAATAAGTGTATGTTTGAAACAATTGCATAAATTACAGACAACATTACAGACAAAACCTTATAGCTTCATGATAATTCACACTGCAACTGACTTTCAAATTTTTCTTTCATTTCAAAAATGGTTGCTATAACTTTTGTTCATGCCTATTTCCAAGGCAAGTCTCTCTCTCATTGAACAAATTGGAAAATCTCTCATTTTTAAGGAGTATACGCTTGCTGTCTTCCGAGACATTGAGGGGCCTATTAACTACATCAGATCTTATGTGATTGGATGTTGATATGCGGCTGACAGCTTTTATTGAATAGCTCCTCAAGAGCAGTTTGGCATACTCTTCGCTAGCGAATGCTAAGTTGAAACGGAGGGCCAAAATGAGCACAACCTCAAGGTGGAGTACTCTGTAATTTTTTGGGAGCATTACGGTAAATACCCTTCTGAAAGGGCTGGACTGTGCCGGCTGCAAAGTTGTTTGCTTATGCAGTCGAAATAGCCATAGCAGTGTCAGGGAAGTATATATCGACGATTTCGGACAGGTTAAATCATTCTCTAGACATAAATCACGTTGGAACTATTAACAGCTAGTATTATTTAAAACAAAGTAAAAAGTTTCTCGATTTGACCGACAAAGAGCTAACAGAGTTTTCATTGACATTAGCCCAAGAGTCAAATATTTTGGACTGATCCTTGTCTCGATGCTCCTATGAAACAACAACTTAGCAGAAAGAGCACAAAAGGGGTTTAGTGCACTTTACTACTGCAAAAGAGCCATTGGGGGGAGTTGGGGGTCACAGCATTGAATTTTGGCATGGCTTTATATTACTATGGTTGAGCCGACACTACTATATGAGGTAGTGCTTTAGTAGCAGGCTGTTCTAAAAGCCGCTTACCAAAGGAAGCTAAATGAAATGCGAATGTTGCCTGCACTTTTGGCAACAGGGACCCTCCGAGCCATCCGTACTAAGGATCTTTTCCTGCTACTTCGTTACCTGCCAACCATTCTAATAATCCTGCAGCAAACTAATTTAGCTGCTGTGAGACTGCATTGCATCTCTTCATGCACTAAAACTGAACGTGGCCATGATAAAATCTTATCAAAGAGAGCCCCCAATAAGATAAGTATTTGATTTTACCCAATATTGGTTGGAAATGATTAAAACTGTATGCAAATGATTACTTGCTTACCGTAGTCCCAACGCAACAATGAAATCCTGCATTAAACCAAATCAACTCCTCTAAAATGAATATTTTGATTATATCGAATATACTTTGAAAATAAATGAAAATCATTTAGCTTTATTGTGATATAACACTTGAAATGAACTCAGTTTAACTTCCTCCATTTACCAAAAACTTATAATTTTGATTATCAAAATGTTTGCCTGGAAATAAGTTCAAATTATTGAAATAGATACTAAATTAAACTACATACATCACACAATCGATTAAATCGTTATTAACATAAATACTGCATACATTTACATTACAATCATGCGCTTCTTAGTTATTTCTAGCTTTTAGCGACACCACTTATTGTTTTCTTAAGTCAAAATCAAATCAAAAATATCGAAAATATCAAATTCAGAATATTCTTGCTAATTAACTTGATAACCTGAAACAAAAAACGAAACAAACATCGAATTCATTGTTTTACATAACACATTGTTCAGTTCATTTTGATTTTGTTTTTTTTTTATTTATTAAAAAAAAGAATGAAATATCCATTCGAATATAAAATCTCACTCACTCAGGGTCTAAACACAAACACAAGAAATAGAAGTCTTGGCCGAATGAGGAGGCAGCCGCCCCGGCATGGTATTGGTAAGTATATACGAAGAAAGCAAAGAAAAACAGAAACAAAATCTACTATAATAGATAAAATAAGAGAAAAAAGAGTTGACATATAGATTAAATAATAGCAAATTTCTAGAAATGTTATTTATGTTTATGATTTCAATCTGTCTAAAATCCGGCTAGATTTGTTTTTGAAAAATCATGTGCGTTTGTAGTAAATTGTAAATTTCCTATTTCCCCACATAGAATTCTGAATTAATTGTTTTCTGGATTAGAAACAACAACAGGCTAAAGAACTTTGTATTGCATTATTGTTTAGTCTTTTTGCCTATGATTTGCTGAATATGCTACTATACATGTTCTACTTACATAAAATAAACTTTAGTCTTATTATGTATGCGTAATGTTTGGGTTTTGTGTAGAAATTTTCGCTGTTTTGGATTTTCTTTTACTTTTTGGTGATTTTATTTCATTTGTTTTGTATGAAAACATCACTGACAAACACAAAACATTTTTGTATTTGCTTATTACACTCTATTTAAAAACCTACTATTCAAAATACTTTTTGAATTTGAAATAGCTAGTTACTTTGACTATATAGATTAGTTTGTGTGATACCATTTTGTGAATAGATATAAGAACTTAATCAGAATATAAACGAAGAATTATTGTGTGCACTACTTTTTTCAAGAAAGTCGAAACATTTTCATCGCATAAAAGAACTTTTCAATTCAGGTACTTGTTTCCTTAAGAACATAAATATAACTTCATATGTATAATTTCCAAGAGTATACTATGTATAAACTTGTCTATTTTATGTAAATGCTCTTATAGCGCATTACATTTTTATCTATGTCTTCAGGCTACTTCCAAGAAGCATGTTATAGAAAAAATTTCAGAGTCAAATTAACACAATTTGTTACCGTTATCATCATCGGTACTAAAGTCGTTGTCCGGTCCTGAGCTTCTTTAACTAGTTCTTCCATCTGTCCTGATTGCGAGCCGATGTCATCCAATTAGGCATGCCTAAACTCCAAGGATTCTGGTGAACGCCATCCCTCGCAAACGAGATCCTCTCCGCTGTCGTATGCCATAAAACCTGATGCAAAACGTTCTCCGAGCTAGCTCCTTTTTAGTCATATGAACTAAGTGCCCCGCCCACCGGAGTCTGCCGAGCTTTATCTTTGTATTTATATCTGCTTCTAGGTAGATAGCGTGCAACTCATGGTTGTAACGTCTAAGGAATCGACTTTTTTGGGGACCACATATGGGGGCAACGATTATCCGCAACATTTTCCTCTCGAACGCGGCTAAGAACTCAGAGTGCCATTTGCCAAGCACTCAAGTCTCGGATCCATACGAGTGTACTGTCAAGACTATGGTCTTGTACAACAGTAGCTTTTAGGAACGGAATTTGAAGAGCCTTGACAGACTGTAGTAGGCTTTGATGAGTTTGAGTAGATTTCTGAGTATTTCTTCCGAATCTGCGTATTTCGGATATTCAAATAATGCCAATATCATCTGCTTAAGCTAGTATCAGGCTGGCTGGACTTAGTGATCGAACTTGCATGGTGATCTTTTTCAGTCTGCAGTGTAACGGCAGAGATGCTTGACCGTAAATCGTTTTTTTTTTAACAAAAAGTTTGCTGAAGGGTATAATTTGCCTAAGCTAGTTTCGCGATCGCTGCAGGAAGTTTCACAAAGTGGTCCATGATGTAATTTGTAGTATCGATTGATATTACGGTCGATACCGCACTTTCTATATTTTCTACCAGTACCTGACCTTGACTATTTTCAGCTAAAAGAGCACCGAATATTTAGATTTGATGAAGGCTTGCTCCATCGGCTTTAGTTTTGTTAAATATAGCGGTAAATACTGCCGGATGAAAGACGCCCGTGCTTCTTCGCTGACAACTTCTCTTGTCTTGGGCATTTTTGCGTCCTGACCACATAAGTAACTCTGCCTTACTAAGCATAAACGTTCTATCTACATTTTAATACTTTCGAGATATTGTTTTGTTGTTGTGTTTTGATTTGTATTTGAGATATATGAAGAGTGCATTTTTCAATATTTATTTTAATATATTGTACTTCCACAAAAGATAAGTTTTTTAAATTTTGTAACAGAGTATGTAGTTTTCGAATCCGGTGTTAACTCGAAAATGAAAAAAAATGCAGATATAGCGCGTATACTTAGTAGGGGAAAAATCTCATTGAATTTGGCAGTTTTCCCACGGTTGCATGTTGGATGGTTGGTATTGTTTCTCCAAACTATGATCACTGCAGTAACTGTGCGTGTACCCTGTTATGAATGAGCCTTCCAGCGACGTAAGTGCAGTTTAAACACCGACTCACCGATACGTTGGCAGTTTTCGGGTATCCAGAAACTGAATTCCAATGCAAATTCTGCGCGGGTTTCTACAGATTTTAACCGATTTCTGTAATCCACTCCAACAGAGGCGTTTTTGAGGATAACCAAAAGTTCTCTTAAACGTCTGTGTATAGCGAACTTGCTGAAACCTTCATGTTAACATTGACTTGATCTGGATTAGGGTAGGTATATATTTAATTGCTTTTAGTGCATCAGTTGCAAGAAGCTTCGTGCGTGATCCCTAGTTTTTGCATTTAAGCAATTCATATACGTCTTGATATGCTCTCAACATCGTTTTAACAGTGTTTACATGAATGCCTGCTTTATTAGCACTGAAGCCTTCTTCGTACATTTTTATAAAGATGTTTTTCTGTTACTCGATTGTTGTGCCTTCGTTGCCGCCGAATACGAACGTGGCTTGGAGTGACTGCGTATCGCTAATTCCGAATCTGATGTGTTCATCTATATTAGCAATTTCGATCATATAGCCTATTATATTTAAGCAAAAATATATTTTTTACATCATTTATTATGACCGTCATGTCCTAAATTACTCATTGGCCTCTTTATGAAACTTGCTACAGCAATCGTGGAGCTACCTTTACATGATTATTTTTTACTCTAAACGTAAAATGAGTACATTTACTTTATATACCCTTCTAAGCACACTGAATCTTTTAGCTTTTAAGTGTCATGATTTATTATTTACTTGAAGCATTTTTGTTTTCAAGTAAAAAAAACTTTCTTTTGTGAAAAGGATTTTTCATTCTGGGAAAGGATTATTGATCTGGGAAATGTTATTTGTGTATGTATTGCAATAATTCCGAACACCAATCTAACAAAAATCATCTAAGTTCCTAGCTATTTACATGAACGGTACATATAAAATAATACAATTATTAAAAGTAATGCACACAATTATTACAAAAGCAAGTTAATTTCGAAACTAAATAATTGTTTACGAAAACTCAAATAATCTGTTTTTATCTATTCATTTCTAGTAACTCAACATCGTTCTGATAGTCCACAAAACTCAAGTTCAGCATCATCGCCTGTTATGTCACATAGTAGTTCTAGTCCTGCGCCACCCTCGAGTAGTCCAAGTCCACAAGAGAGCCCGAAAAATTGTAGTTACATATATCGAGACTGATTGATATATAACACTAAATCCATGCCCTTAATATCGAACACGGAAACAACTGCAAGCACACCAACAACATCCAAACCACTGCATGCACATCGATTCGCTGAATACTCCTCACACACCGATATCACTTCAAATCCGGTTCACGATCATCAAAACTATCATCAACAACACCAGCACCATCAGCCTCAACATCCACAGCTTTCTCACAATCATCAAAAAACAAACGCAACAACATCCTCAGCAACAATGATCGCCACATCATCCAACCTAAGTTGTGCAACACCAATCAAAATTACGGCAGCCTTTTTTTCTTCGCATCTAAATGAGAATTTCGCGAATTTGAATCGAAAATGGGTGAATTTGAATCGACGTCGACGTCGAAACAGTAGCTCTGGCGATCCGAAAGAACTGGACATGCTTGTTTTGAAATCGGTGGATTGGGATGAGAACGAAAGCTTCTAAGCAACAAGTCAAGATGAATTCCAGAAAAACGGCCGATAAAAGTTTCAAAAAGAAGTGCTACAATGGCATACAGATAAAAAAAGCATGGTGAAAAATGATTATGTTGAAAAAACAACAAGAATAATTTTACGTGACCCAAATCGGTGTCGAAAATATTGTATAAAATACTATTAGTAGTGACAAACCAGAAAAAGTTAAATTATATTTATATTAAATTTAGATTTAAATGAAAACTGACGAAAATGTGAAGAAGATGGAGGATGGGAACTGAGCAACAGAAAATACTCTCGTAAGCATACAAATATTATTAATAATAAACCTTTAAACTAAAAGAACACGTAAAGACGCAAAAATAAGAGGAGAAGGAAAAACATTGTTAGGGATTATTATATAATTATAGAACATATTATATTTAGTAATATAACAGAGAAGGATGAATATGATATCGACGGAGCAAAAATAACAAGTATATAGTGATCTATGATAATTATGACTATTTAAAGATTTTTGAAAGTAATAGAAATTCTCTTTGGGAATTTTATATCATATTATTCGCGATGTGCATTCTCATTTTATTCCTTATGATTTTAGTGTTGTTTTTAAACGTCAAACTGCTTGACGCATTCAGGATAAAATATTGAAAAAACTAGATTTTAATTGTATTATAAATACTTTTAAAATAGGACCATCAATTTTAAAAAGTTTAATCTATTGTATTTTTTGAGATATTTCGTAACTTTGAATTTGCGTTTCAGTCCCAGTACGTTTATTCTAAACACATGGTATTCTAATTGTAACTATATTTTATAATATTAAAAGATTTTTTTAATTTTAAGTGTTACCCGCCATCATTATTTATTTTATCGTCAATTTTTTTTTTTAGTATTCATATAAAAAGCTACTTTTATAGTCCACATTCTATAAAATGGGAGTGCACGTTTTTTGATTATCCCACACTTTACATCATGTACCAGCAGACAGCATCCTATCAGAAAAAAAAACCGTTGCCACATTCTAATTTATCACCTTCATCATATGTTCTGTAAAAAGTCGATTACTGTACACAAATCGCAGACAGAAAATCCTTCAAAGGCGCAAGCCCAAGTCAAATATCTTAAATTTAACTACTAATCCAATATGCAAAGAGTTTGAATCAAGACATGAAGGATAACTTGGGGATTGGGGGGTGTAAATGATATTGAAAAGGATATTTTGCTCTTTTTAAATGAATGAATATTCAAACAGATAGAAAACTATGTGAAAGTATTTATCATGATGTAGAGTGCCATTTTTTCGACTAGGATATATATGTACTAATTACAGTTAGAGTCTTGAAATTCGTATAGCTTGTGATAGATAAAGCAGTAACAGAAAGAATATATGAAGAAAAAGTATTATTGCGTACAGTCTTTTATGTTTATTGCGATTCCGATTCTAATTTACAGTCTACATATATAAAATATGTATCTGAAAGTTTTATTAGTATTAGATGACACATTGATTGTTAATATTCATATACGGAACTTTTGAATCTCAGACAAACTTTTGAATCTATTTTCGCAACCTTACAACGGAAATTAAAAACAAATCAATGAATGATTTAAAAAGAAATTTTGAAGTATTGAAATCGGTCTTGAACACCTAGATACCAGAAATGATAATATTGAATTAAGTTGAATGGAATTTAGACATCTTTCAACGAGAAATGTGAGACGTATTATTATATGCCTTTTGAATTTCGTGTACCTGGAAGTACGGTCAAAGTAAATTTTTAGAATATTAAAAAGATTATGGCAAATTTTCAAAATTATAACTTTTTATTCCATGTTCAATTGCCTTGAATTTTTGCACAACTTATCGTGTTTCTTTCTGCTCATACTGATCTCTTGATCAACTGCTGTTTACTTAAGAAAAAAACACTTGCGAATGCAGGATTTTGTTTATATTGTAAAAGAAAGATGGATTCTTACCGGCCACTTCACTTGTTCAGGCGTTTGAATACTTTCACCTTAAACTCCAAAATTCTTTCGTCAAAACCAATCATAATCAAACAAACTTGTTTCCCCACTGTAGATGGGAATAAAATACGTTTACCCGATTCCCGGGTGACCTTTCAACCCATGGGGTATGTGAGGTTTGACTCACTAAAAAATACCATCAGTAAGCCCACGAAGTCCCAAGTCGGGATCCGCCTCACCAACGCTTCGACTAGGTCGTATTGACTTACCTATCAATGTCTACAAACTTCAGCAACTACCAAAGTTCATGGGTGGAGAAGGTAAAGCTCCTCCCAAAGAATGTGTGCTGAGCATCATCAACCGTCAATTATTTCAATACTTCAAGCTCTGTTTCTAAAATTTATACAATTTTTTTTTCAAGTTCTAACCTCCCTTTCCAAACAAACTTCGTTCATTCGGGTGATAACTTATAAAAACCAAATTCAGTTTCAGTCAAACACACACGTAACATACAAAATCATCGCCAAAGATTATTTTCGCATGCAAACGCACTCATCTGCACATGTAAACACATTTAATAAATTACGTTTTCAATGAGAAATAATTATATGACAAATTTAGACTGAAATTTTACTAATTAGAGCATAATTAGACTCTCACTCACCACATTCTCGAAATTCAACCTAAGCAAATTTTTGAGCAAATCAAGATTTTAAAATATTTATATTTTTAAGCATAAGTTTAAGTATCTAATTTCCATTAATTGTTATTTGACTGAATAGAATCGCAATTATTTTATACATAAATATTTAAGCGCACGAAGTATTTCATGTATATTTTACATTTAATTTTAATTTTAAATCGCAGTAAAAGTTTATGTGTCGTATAAATTCCATGTTTGAAAAACCAAAATTTTTTTTATTCAATTGCAATATTTGATTGTTGATAACAGTTTAAGGATGAAAACTAGATTTTTTGAAAAAGAAAACAAAATACGTACACATTGATTAGTAATTAATTTAATTGACTAAGTGAAAATAATATATGATTATGGTAGCGGCAGACTTGTAAAATATTTGCTAATAATAATGTTAATGTGTTAGGATTGAGTAGTATTTTAATTTATATAGCCAAGGCAAAAGAAACAGTGAAATAGAACATTTTTTATGAAAGTCAAGTCCGTTGATATTTTCTTTGATTAATCGATTTCTGAGCTATGATTATTTTTGGAACAAGTCATGATCATTGTTTATTTTCAGCTGGACTGTTACAATATCTGGTGTTTGATATTCGGCCTTGTTCCTTGTTAATTTTTTTGTTATCTTACTGGCTTGTTTGCAGTTCATTTCGAATGATTACTTGTTTTTTTTGGTTCAATTATTATTCCACTTGGTATTTTCGCGCTTCTTCTGTTTTCAGAACTAGAAATTTCAAAATAAACCAATTCGCAAAAACTGTTTCTGCATTGTCAAAAAACAAAGCATTGTACGGAGTAGAAGACATTAAGAAATCATATTTTCATACACGTTCAAAGCATATATCTCAAAACATCTCAAACGCAACTCTCACACATTCATACATGCACACTTCATATTTTAATATATTCAAGTGCTTCTTACATAACTTACTTAAAATTACCAAGTTCAAAATCTAATGAAAAATAACTAAAAATAAAAAAAAAATACATTACGCTATCGCTTAGGGACATTAAACTAGCAAATTTTCTTGTATAGTAAAAGAGTAATTATGATAAGTATAAATTATCAAGAAAAAAACTGTAGTTGTATCGTTTTTCCATTCTATTATAACTAATAATTTTTGCTTCGAGTAAATGCTACGACCGATCTTGAATGATTTCTTCGTGTAAGTAAACAAAACATAAATATTTGATAGCATGACTGTGATTTAACGTATCAGAGTTTTCTGTATTTTCGGAATTTGCGCGTTACATACCATAAACAAAGTCGAGTGAATTTTACAGAAAGTGCATTTCATCACTACGATTACGTCCTTTCGAACTTATGTGACGATAATAAATTCTGAATTTGAGAAGTTTGATATGTTCAGTCGAAATGATGTGAGCAAATGTTATGTATTACTTTTCGAGAAAGCCAACACTTTTCAACAAATGCGTTTAAAAAATTGTTTCGAGCTTGAGTTTACGAGATCATTCATATTGCTTACATTGACTGCCTTTGCGTTTACTTGCTGAACTTCTGCATAATTCACGTCATTATTGCTACGAATGACGGATATTTTCTGTACTTCCTAGTTTTTTCATAAACTTCATTGTAGATGATGTATACAAAAGTCAATTTGCTATTTACTTGTAAAATATTATACATAAAATATATATACAGTTCTCTGCAATTTAGGCAATAACTAAAATTATAATTATAATGATCTGGATTTGTAAATAAATGTTTGATTTAGATTGGTAGATTGATGCTGACATATATATGAACAAGAATACAAGAATAGTTTAAAAGTGAAAAAATAAATAAAAAAAATGAACAGCAAGCTATAGTTCTAACAGGACAAAAGCTATTACAAAACAACTTTTCATACAATGTCCTAATATTTGTAAATCGATGGTACATACTTGATTTTTCGCATAAAATACACATTATGTTACTTGTACATAAAATGACTTTAGACATTTTTATCATTTGAAATCATTATCAATACAATTCTGATTACAGAATTTCAAATCTACGAAAGCGAGAGAAATTACATTACGATCGCGCAAACTTTCAAAAAGAGAAAAGATTCGAATGGATTTTTGTTTTCAACTAAAATTTGTTAAATTCTTCATTAAAAAAAAACATACACCAGCCCAGGACATTACATCGACTGTGACAGCATGATACGGTACACAAAAAAAACATGGAAAACATTTATTATGCACATCAATTCGCGATAGTTTTACATCACATCTACATACTGAAACCAATACCAAACTCAATCTACACACGTTGTTGTTGATAGTTTTTAATGTAAAGTAAATGATGAAAAATTGACGAAAAAAGTAAAGCTAAAATAAAGAATAAGCGCTCGTAAAAAGACTGATTAATACAACAAAAAAATGAACACAAAAAATAAAATACAAGTTTTATATTTAAAGTGTAGTTAAAAATTAAAAAGACAAAATGAAATATGCAAAAACTTGCAGTAATTCATGAGCATTTCATGTAGAATTTGAATTTGAAATCACGAAATGAATGAATTCATCGACTACTTTAAGTTAATCCGGCATTCGAGTTTTCATAATTTGTGACTAATTTAAAAGAATTAATTGTAGTGGAAAGAGAAATATTGTATGTAATCTTTTTTTAATATTGTATCTGTACTGGAACCATTTAGTTTAATATATTTCAAGCTAGCCTTAGAAATACTCCTCATATTACTACAATATTCGTACCGATTGGAAATTTATCTTAAGTATAGTTTTTGAGTAACCTGATCAGATACTCTAGGAAAGTAATGGACTCATTACCATAGTCTGATTGTTTGTTCAAATCAGCTATGGATAAATGATAAACACGTATAACAGGCTATCAAAAAAAAACCGACCAGGTATTTACGATGATTGCTTTTCGTAACGACTGTCCCAGTAAAATTTGATCTTTTTACTAAAGCACATAAAATGAAACCTTGAAACCTCAATAGTCGTTTCATTTTAGCCCCGTATCGTTCTACTGATGTAAGTTTAGGGTACTTTGATGGGTTGTCCCCCTTGGGGACAAAATGGTGTAGTTGCTTTTATACCATTCCAGCAATTTCTTTGCATAATGACTTGATGCTAGATCTGGCCAAAACAACACGGACTCTCCATGCCTATTAATGGAAGGCAACAATCGCTTACGCAGACATTCCTCGATGTAAACCTGGGCATCGAACTTGCCTTCCGCTATAAAAATATCGCTCCTCAGACCACATCGTTAAATCTCCTGCCACATCATGTACTGTTTAGGTAATTTACTGGTTTTCTTCGACTTAAATACTCCTTTTACTGCACTCTTCGCTTTAGCAGTGTGAAAATCATGGCCAGGAATCTGCCGGAAGTTCGCTTTGACATAAGTCACGTCATCTAAAAGAACAAAATCAAATTTCGTCACATTTTGATCGTATAGTTTTCCAGCTCGCGTTTTTGTCTACTTTCTTCTTTTCCCTTGGATCGATCTGGAACTTTCTGCACCTTATATGCTCTCAGGCTGTAACGTTTCTTCATTCGATCGACCGTTTACTTCGAAGTACCAGCAACTACAGATTCCCTACCTGATTTCTCTTTTTCTTGTAACAGCTAGCCTCTTCTTATAATTCGCTATTACTCGTTTGACATTCGAAAGTGACGTTTTAAGATCCTCAGCAATCTTTGAAACCTTGATTTCGGGATTTTCCACGTATTTGAAAAAAATTTGCTATCGTCCTTTTTGTTGTTTCGACTCCATGCTGGCAGTTAAAGAGCGCCTGGATGAATAGAACTAATACAGTTTTCTGCCTTAGATATAGAAGGTTACTGTATGGCTTACAGAACTGGAGAACAAGGAAATATTCACTAAGATAAAAGGGTCAGATTTCACTGGGACAGCCTTTTTGCTATCACAATCGTCTACATCGACTGCCGCAGACAACTTTTTGAGCAAACGGGAGTATCCAGCCTAATAGCATAGTGCAGAACACCTTATGGACGGTACTCAGCATCATGATACTCCCATGACTGCTGCACTGCTTGGCGTCTCCCTCTTTGTGTGTGGGTTAGATCAGTCAAAGGTACCAATCGTCAAGTATAATTTCACGGCACCACTATTTGGTGAACCTTATGATGTAACTTTTCGCTTTCCTATTAAACTAATTCAGCGGGCACTCCATCGGTTCCGGATAATTTATTATATTTGAGCCGTTGGATCGCAGAGACCCTCTCTTTGATCATTGGTAGTAGCAGTTCTTGTCCGTCATCAGTTAGTGGGGCCTCTAATTGAAAATTTCCATCGTTGTTTAGTAGTTAATTAAAGTACTGAACCAATCGTTCTAATGTTCCCGACTGGTCGGAAATCAGATTTATCTTTGCAAACTAAACAGCGAGCTGTGTACTGCCTCAATTTGCTCACTTGCTGGTAAGATTTCCGTGATTGCGGCATCCATGGCTCACTGTTTGGAGTGTCAGCATAATTCAGGTACTCTGTGTTGGTTTTTACCCTTGTTAGCGACCTGATGGTAGGGATGTGATCTCGAAACACTGCACCATCGAGATAATGGACCGATTTGGCATTGGTTAGCCGATATTTTCGCACATTTAGCAACTTACTAAAGGGGTAAAAATCTATCAACACATGATCTATTTGGTTTAGAGTGGCCCCTTCTGAAGATATCCAGGTGAATTTGCGGATATATTTCCGTGCAAATCAGGTACTCTCAAGGAGCATTTTTTGAGCAGCTGTTAAATAAATGATCCACGATCAAGTATCGTTGATATTCCATTGCAAGCTATCAGATCCATTTTACCGGCTCTGAATTAACTCCTCCCATATTTTGCTGTTAACATCAATAATTTTGAGGCATCATATCTGGCAAAGTCATCAATGGGGCGCACTCTAAAAAATCGCTAACAATTTTGCGTATACATATATAGGCGAGTATAGAACAATTTTCTTTCCACTACAATCACATTCTATCAATTTCTTTAAAAAGATAACCTTTTCATTATTCGTCGACTCTTACTCTGTAGGGGTATGAACTTTAATGAGGCTTGTGTTATGAAATTCGCCTCGCAGGGGCCTTTCATTTATCACTCTAAAGCCGACAATCACAGGTTTCATTGTTTCGCTGACTGGGAAACCTGTACCGAGCACGTGGAACTTTGGGTGGCAGCTGTAGTAAATGCTATAGTTGCTCCTGTCCAAAATACCTTATCTCTTGTAAGGTTGTTATGATAGCACGAAAGTCGGTTGAGCCATCGGCTAGCTGGCTTGTAGCATGTGATCTATATTGGGAGCGCACGTTCCATAAGAGGATGCGGAAGTCGTTGTTCTGTTTTCGTGGCCATTATGTCAATCCTGGTAATTCTCTCCGCTGCTTTTTAACGGGTATTGACAAACGGGTATTGACATTTCTGAGGAGGGGGTTGATCCCACGGTCAACCTGAAAGATTCTAGATTTGATGAACGCCCCGGATACTCACAACAGCTATTCCTTCTATGAATATTTTTTTCAATGCTTCTGTTGGGAATTATTTACATTGTCAAGCCATTGCTACATCTGTAATTATGACTCAGACACGCTTTAATAAATGCATCGTGTTTTACTCTAAAGGAGTATGTTTTTCGAAATATTTCCATTTTTTCGTTAATGCTGGGTAAAACTTTTCTTTTCGACTTTTTTTTTACAATTTTCTCGCAGTAAATGGTTGGTTTCCATGCGCATAACCTGTTTGATAAATTCCTTGTTTATTAATAGGTTTTGTGGATTTATTCTCGATTACTCCCTAAATTACTAAAACTAGTGAAGATTCACGAACTGTAAATTAGTTGTGACTTCTGTGAGCATTGAAATATATTCTCTTGGTCTTTTGGAATTTGTATAAATTTTGTACGCGTACACGTACGTCAAATCTCACCACGCTATAAAACTTTCACCAAATAATCGTTTCCACTAATATTTCCAGTAAATTGTCTTCCATGTTTCGAACTCGCATAACGTAAGACTAATATTAAAAATTATGCATATATATGGACGTGTATAAAAACAATTTCGTTTCCACTACAATCACATTCCATCAATTTTGCATATTATCTAAAAGTTTTCGAAATGTCTGGTAGTATTTGTGCAATAAATTTCTTTAAACACAAAATTCTTCTGAAAAAAAGCATTATTAACCAGTCAAGCGAAAGTCGGAGCATGTCTGAAAACACACGAAACGCTACAAAAACCAAATACATCCACATTTTGAATTAAACTGCAGTAAAAACTCAAGCATTGAAGTAATGCTCTGCGAAAACTATAATAAACTATAATATATAATAATAAATAATAAAAAAATTGTTTTCTCCTAAACCAGCAGCATATAAAGAAAGAAAATTCTTGAAAAAATATTATATATAAATAAAACTGTAAATATTTATTTATTCTAGTTGCTAGTAGTTCAAACAAATACCATTTTTACGTAGGTCTAAAATGAAATATTAATAAATTGCCATTAAACCAAATTGATTGGTACACACAAGCACTTTACCGATTTAAAAGAAAAAATGAAATAAGCAAAAGGTCTAAAACTAGTGCGTGAACTGATGCGCAGCTGTAACTAAAGATTTGAAGACAAGTCGAGTTCTTGTATCAAGCGTGTGCAAGTTTTCATTGAGCCATATTAATTTGGTTGAATCGAATCAGCAAGTTGAAAACACTATAATATTGTGGTATCCCGAAAACAAACATCAAGAAAATCCAAAACCATCAAGAAAATTACCATAAAAATTTAAAAAAAAAATCTTTGAAAAAAGGACAAAGTGACAACTAAACACGCATGCGTATAATATTTAAATTAGTGAGCTTTCTTCTCTCTTTAACAATCGAGTAGACTTTGTAGGGCGATTATCTGCCAAGTTATAAGAATACGAGATAAAGATGGCAAAGAGAAAATCATTTCGCAAATATTATTGTAGTTATTTATATACGAAAAACAACAGCAGCAATAGTAACCGAATCTACAACCAAAAAAAAATACAGCAAATCAAGTGTATGGAACCCGAAATCGTATGAAATAGAAACAAAGTATGTAAATACTTTGAAGAAGAGTAAATACTTTCTTTGCTTCTGTTATTTTAGATAATAAAACCAGACATTCATATACAAACATCACCTAGAAATTACATTATCATTGCAGAAAAAAAAAATTTCCAAAAATACACAATTCAAATGAAATTTAGATATTACGTAGAGAGTAGTAGATTCACTTCATCTTTCAGCCAGGAAACAAAATAAAGATAAAATCTAAGCTAAAACTAACTACGCAGATATGCATGAACTGAGAAACTAAAGAGTTGTAGGAAAGAAAATCGAATCAACAGCACAAATCTTCTAAATTATTACCGACGTCCGCCGAACGTATTTCCTTTAAATCTCCCTGAAAGCTATTGAAAAAACTCTCGATCCAATTTCTGATTTCAGTTCTTTTCAAATCCCCATCTAATATTTTTCCTAAGCAATATGAACATTCAAACTTAACAATATCGTAGATTCATGCACACAAACAAGTAAAAAAAACTTCTCGCTCTCTCTATCTCTCTTGTTATATTTGTACTTTTGAAAAAAATCGTATCGATAGAACATACCTTATTGAAAATCGCATATTATATATTTAAAGTAATGGTAAATTATTAATTATTATTACGATTATTGAAAGGCTATTTATTAAAGATTGTGACTAAAACGCAAAAGAAAAAAATTGAAAAACGTATGAAACAAGAAATAAATAGTTTTTATTGGAACGATAAGAGGAATGGTAAAAAAGTAGAATACTATGCAATTTCTGATAATTTTCAAGTATTAGTTGTATACTCTTAAGTATAATTTGCGAAATATTCCGATATAAAATAAATTTGTGTTTTTAAAAGGACGAAGGAAAATAGGCAGAAAAAAAACAAGAAAAAATACTTTATGCATTATGAGCATTTGTTGCAAAGTCTATAAGCGTAGAAATAAAATGAATTAATAAATTTAAAATGTTTTTTTTTATTGATTGATTGATCAAATTAATGCTGCAAAGAAATTAAGCAGCCGTCTATTAAGGACAGGGACAAATGAAAATGATTTTTTTCAAAGTGGGGTTTGCATTATTTAGGGCATTTCAGTGCTGATTCTGGAAACCTTCCTACGCAACAGTTTCACAACAAAACTGGCACCATGTGTTTCGGAGCCTTTAGGTCTTGCAGACAAACTATTGATGGGCAGCACATGTGCGTGCTAAGCACAGTGTGCTAGCACACTTCGGTCTGTTTTGCGAGTGCGACACTTTATAAGTGTGTCGACAGCACACTGACACAGTGCCGACACACTGACACAGTGCCGACACACTGACACAGTGCCGACACACTGACACAGTGCCGACACACTGACACAGTGCCGACACACTGACACAGTGCCGACACACTGACACAGTGCCGACACACTGACACAGTGCCGACACACTGACACAGTGCCGAGACACTGACACAGTGCCGACACACTGACACTGCCGGCACACTTGTACTGGCAGGCACACTCCACACTGATGTGCTTGGGAACGAATGCTGTACGAGTGGCGTTGATTTTGCCCATTAATATGATGTGTTTCGGTAACAAGGCGTTGTTTTAAACATTTTGCGGTTTCGAAAGCATTAGCTATTGAATGCATTAGCTGATGAATGAGATAATTAGGGAACGAAAAAAGGCAGATAAGATTTGTTATTCGTATATTTACTGGGTGAAAGTTTTAATTTTGAGTACACTACCGATGATTTGTGTTTTTCTAAATGCTGCGGACGTCTTCAAACGGGATGAAAGTTTAAACACAGATACAAATACGTTTATTTGCGGTACATATCAAAGAAATGCTTTCACGTTGAAAATATTTGTGGAAAATAGGTTTTGAGCAGATAGAAGGGTTTTGTCGTAACATCCAACGATAAAATGATAGCGATAAAATGATCTGCTGCAGATAGAAGGTTTATGCTAAGTAGTGCTGTGTTTTTAAATATTCAAATATGAAAAAAGTTTTTAGGGCAAAAGTAGCTGAAATCGGTCAATTTTGGGTTAGAGTGGTTTCGGACATAGCCGGCTAAGACCTATTGCTATGATACAAACATTGTGGTTTTGTAGGGGAGTAAGGGGCTTTTTGGCCATAGTTTGGCAAAAACTGCCTTTACGGCGCTTTCAATGTTTGAAAGTGGTCGGGAAGTACAGTAGTGATATTTTAAGGACGAAAAAATTTTTGATAGCGAAAATTGGGCAAAAACGTCAAATTTTCGCCAAAAAAATTTTTTGTCTAGCATGAATTCGGGGACCTTTCTGAGTTGTTTCGGGTGAAATTTCCATACAAGTATGGGGAAAAGCGGCCTCATACATGTAATTCATACATATATTCAAACAACGAAAACAATAAGATAAAACGTAGTATAACCCTCTAGAAGCCAGTTTGAGAATCTTCGAGAAACGTAAGACACAGTCCCATTTTACATGACAACAGAGCAGATCTTTAAATAGCCCATGGAGCCTTCTAGAAAGCAAAAGCGGAACATTCCAGAACCCAAACCATGAATCAGATCTCACATATAACGGAAATTCCCAATAGTCTTTGGAAGCCAGTTTGAGAATCCTCGAGAACCTAAAGGTAGAAACACACTGCTGTCACGTCACGTGAGCTCACGCCTTGTCACGCCATGCGTGTGGAGGCATGAGCTCACGTTTGGAAACACACTTGTGTCATGATAGCAGCTCACGTGAGTTGTAGTTAATTGAAGTTGATCGACTAAAAATGGCTAAAACTACGATTCCAATTAGAAAATACGGGTAAACTGGACTTGATGCCCTACACCCGGGAAATCTCACCACCAGAGGGCGAAAAGGTGGTAGAAGGGCTGAAAAAATGAAGAAAAACAGACAAAATTATACAAAAAAAGAAGAAAGAAGATAAAACAGTTAAGAAAAAGAAAAAAAAGAAAGAAATGTAAGCTGCGTTTCACTTAAATATCACGTGGTGTTTTAACAAAAACGCGTACGTCCACCTTCTACGACTGTACTTTATTGAATGCTCTTTTCTTCTTTCTGTTTTGACAATTGCTCTTCTGTTAACTTATCCTAACGCCATCTAGTGGCAAGTTATATAAATACATTTGAATTTATGTACAATTTATGTTCTTACAGTTCGTCCAACCTGACAACTGGTCGACCACGACCAGCCTCAAATTAGATGTGTGCTGTTAACTCTCTCTGATATTTAATTTAGATCAAACCTAACTGTTTTCCATTTACGTAACCGTGCTGCTTCCACTATTCCATTGTAAGGCCTCTGAGTCAATTGACCATTATCTACGTCTGTTATTTTATATCGATCATGAGGCAGCACCTGCCGTACTACATATGGTCCGCGGTACTTAGGCACAAACTTCTTGTTTGTCCCTACCGTCACATCTATGTTTTGCATCATCACAAAATCTCCAACTTGATACTTCTTTACTGGAGTACTTCTCTGTGCATGGTAATCCTCGTTATATCGTTGCGATTTATTGATGGCTGCCTGAGCTTTGGTTCGTATGTTTTCCAAGTCGCGTTCTTCTGGTTCAACGGTTAAGTCTGCAATAAACTCGGTTAATTCGTCAACTTCTGAGCCCATTTGACATACTCCGAATAACAGCTCGCTAGGGCTATAACCAGTAGAACTGTGGCGCGTATTGTTCACGCTATATTCGGCTTTCGATAACATTTGCGTCCAGTCTGCATGCTCTATTGGCTCTGTAATTTTTCCTAGTATACACTTGATAACCCGATTTACTCTTTCAACTTGGCAATTGGCCTGCGGAGAAGCGACAGCAGTCTTAATGTGTGTTATGTTTTGGGTTTTTAGATACTCTCCAAATTCTAATGACGTGAAACATGTTCCTCTGTCCGAAATAATACGTCGAGGACGGCTATAATACTCAAAATACCTCCTCAAACAGGCAATAACCTCTTTGGTACTGGTACTATTAACGGGATACAGCTTAACCATTTTGGTGAAAGAATCAATCAACACCAAGATGTGCTTCCTCTTTGATCTAACAGCGGGCAGCGGACCAAAATGGTCGACATGCAAAGTGTCGAATGGTACCGGCCTTTTCTCAATGCTGTACAAGTTTCGCTCTGAAGCTTTCACCGGTGCAGCGTACATAATACATTTCACACAATTTCTTATGAACTTCTCTATTTTCTTGTGCATATTTGGGAACCAATAATGTCGTCTAGCTTGATCATAAGTTTTCTCTATTCCCATATGGCCAATTTTTTTATGCACTAGCCTCATAATATTTTCCTCCATCTCCTGCGGAACATATAGGCCAAGATGACCATGTCTAAATCTTCGGAATACCAAACCATTTTTCATCTCAAAGTTATCAATTGGACCGGCCTCCAAGTCGTCCCTAATCCTGACCACATCAGCATCTCTGCTTTGCGTAAGCTGTATCTGAAAATTAACATCTTCTTCATCAACAGCGGCGACGATTCGACATTCTACATCAGAGTCTTCATAACTCCCTAACTTCTCAAAGACAGCGGCCATTACATCGTCACTTCCGGATTCTTTGACTGCCCTATGTGGTTCATGGCATCTGCTTAAAGCATCTACATGTCCCATGGATACGCCATGGGACATGTAGATGTCCATCGTTGCGGCGATGTTCTAGTGAATAGTCGTATGATTGTAGTTCGAGGGCCCATCTTGCGATTCGCGGATTCATAAGTTTTCTTTCTAAAGTGAGTCTAACCGAGTTGCAATCTGTCACTATTTTGAACGGGATACCTTCTAAATATACTCGGAATCTCCTTAAGGCATACACAATAGCCAATGTTTCCAGCTCAAAACTATGGTATCGGCTTTCCGCAGCTGTTGCTGTCTTTGAAAAGAACATAACAGGATGAAATTTACTATCGGGTTGCCTCTGTACTAAGACCGCTCCATATCCCAAGGAACTAGCATCGCAATGCAATTCTGTTTCACTCTGCGAGTCATAGATTGCTAGCACTGGGCTCTCGATTAACTTATTTCGTAGTGTTCTAAAGGCCTGACAGTGAACATCTGTCATCTGAAACGGGACACCCTCTCGCGTCAATGCTGTCAATGGTTTTGCGATTTCGGCATACGACTGAACAAATTTTCTGAAATACGAAAATAAGCCCAAGCAAGTCCTCAATTCTTTAATGTTTCTAGGCAATGGATATTCGGAAATAGCCTTAATGTGTTCACCACTAGGGTGTATACCTTCCTCTGATACACGATATCCCAAGTAATCCAATTCTCTGAATCCGAATTGACACTTAGACAGCTTCAATTCTAGTCCTCGCTCACTTATACGCTGTAACACTCTCACTAAGACCTCCAAATGTTCATCCATCGACTTTGTGGCAATAATCAAGTCATCCATATAGACTATTAGTTTATCTTCTTTAATAAGATCTTCAAATATATCAGATATGTAACGCTGAAATACCGATGGAGCGTTCTTCAAGCCAAAAGGCATCCTTAAATATTCATATTGCCCCTGTGGTACAACAAAGGATGTATACTTTATGGAATCTGGTGACATCTTGACATGGAAAAATCCATTTCGTAGGTCTAAAGTGCTGAAATACTTCTTATTTCCCAGAAACCCAATGCAGTCTTCCAACAGCGGCAAAGGATAGTTATCACGAGCGGTTATTTTGTTTAGACCTCGGTAGTCCACGCACATTCGAGTTTCCCCATTCTTCTTTGGAACTAGTACTACGGCAGAGGCATATGGTGAATCACTGGGCCTTATTATTCTATCTCTTAGCATCTCGTCCAAAAGTTTCTGTACTTCGGACCTTTCTCTATATGACAACCGTCTAGGGGCTGAGTAAATCGGTGCTTCGTTCAGCAACTTAATTTTCATCTCATAATTGGAAGGTTTCATATCTAGTTTCGGCGAGCCAACATAATTCTCATAAATAACCTCTTTAATTTTCCCTTTTTCATCTGACAACAGCTGGTCACCTATGTTTAGACAGATATTTCCCATATTCATCTCATCATTCCGTATTTTTGGACCATTTGTAGCGGATTTGAAGGTGGAGCTGGCCTTAGCACAACTTAGAACCAGACCGAAGTCCAGAACCAAGAGTGCTAAGGTCCAAGAAGTGAAATGGCTAGTGCCATTCAAGAGGCAAAACAAAAAAAAGAATTGCCCCGAGAGCAGGGTGCCCTAGAAATGGCCGTGAAGGCCCCTCGTCCGCATTAGCGGAGCACCCTTTAACCAACCCCGACGGATGCTGGGGTGCCACTTTGCTAGCTCGCTGCGGCTGGGGTGGGTTCTTTAAACAAATGGGGATGGTTGGCTCTCAAGAAACGGGATGCTACGTAGTATTCATCCGTCATGAATTTCGTAGCCGCAAACTGATATGAAAACATATCCAGGGACCAAAAGGGGGCATAGTTCCGTAAAGGAAACCACCCAGGCTCTGCAACATGGGCTGTCTAAGCAGACCCAGTGCTCGTGACAAAGCACGGAGCCAATAATTGAAAATCTAAAACGGGAAGAAGGAAAAAGGCTACCTCTCTTTTCTAAGGAACCCGGGTGAGGCAGACAGCCCCGGGCCCCCGATGGTAGTGGAGCCCTGACCCCGATGGTCTGGGGTCCTCCACCCTCTGATACTGGCCATATCAATCAAAAATCCAAAAATCTACCAAAAATACTGAAACTAAATGTTGGGCCAGTATCCCTCCCTTGAAAGAGCTGAAAATACTGAGAAAAATTCAAGAATAAACTACATTGTTATTTGTAGGCCAGCCAGGCCACGCGCAGACCCTAAAAAGAAGAAGAACTTCTCGGGCTCACGCCCAATAAGAAGGCCAACAGATTCAAATTTAACAAAACATGATTTATTCAAATAAGGCCAATGCTTTTATTTCGGTTTTACAAATAATTTCCATTAATTCCCGCAAACATTAATAATTGTGCAGTTTATGGGATAATATGAAATGACTTGATTCTTTCGTATTTATATCCATACAATGTTGGGGTAGATTTACCGATCAAAGTATTTAGGTAGGCTCTGAGTTTTTCTATAAAAAAAATGATCATTTTTTTTTTGTTTGTTTGTTTTTGTCTTCTTGGGGGACCATTGTTCACTTCATATTAATATCAACAAAAAATTTTCTTCCTTTTTTTTTTTCTTAGGAAAGTGAATTCAAAAATAAGAAAAATTTAACCTTGCGGATAGGAAATCTCTTAATGATAAGCAGAAAAATTTAACTGAGTTTTTTTTTCTCTTTCTTCCTCATACGTTGTATTGTAGCTAAGTTTTGGACTTATTTAACATTACATACAGTGGCTGTGTATAAGATATAACTGATGAAAACTAATACACAATATAATAGTGAGTTTGAGTTTTTTAATCAAACTATTGAAATGATTTCAAGGATCAGGCCGAAAAGAAACAACCAAAACAAATTAACTAGTGTGAGAAAAAAATGGATTTAAATTTATAATTATATCTTTTAAATCAAGATCCTTATACACAAATGTACACGTCAATTTATGCCAACATGAGGCATTTCATAGTATATTATTTCAATAAATGTCTGTTTTGTTTTCTTTTTCATTCCATTACTAGTAGTAAGAAGTATTTGCGCAATTACTCCTATTTTTTTTTCTCTTTCCAAATATTTTCATACTATTCTACAATTTCTCAGTCTTATTAAATTGAGGAAAAGATATTATTGGAAGCTAATATGCCCTATCTACAGTTGTCTATGATTAACGCTTCTTGGATCTCGTTTTTCATCACTATATGTAATTGGACCAGTTCAGTTCTTATTATATTTCAAATGAATTTCAATTATATTTCAATTATATTTCAATTATGTTTCAACTCCCTGAAACTACTAATAAAAAATTATAAAATCATCATTATTGAATTTCGATTGGTATTACAAAATCACACACAAGTTTTGGGGTTTAACTAAGAAACCTTCAGGCAAATTCAATATATTGTCATTGTTGAGAGTTTCAGCTCATCTTGGTATATAATTTATGTGTTTAGTGCCATAGAACATCTTATTCTAGCTCAATTCTTGTCTATCAATACTCCCTGCTGCCTTCACAATCTAGTCGGTCAGTCGTTCGTCCATGAGAAAGTTCTGCCTCAGCGGTTTGATGGCCTGCAGCTTGTACAGCTTAACGATGTCACGGATTGTCGGTAGAGGCGGCAAACGAACACCGCTGCCTGCCACTACTCCACATGCCGACATTACGCTCAAAACAAATGTAACTAAACTGTATCTTTGCAATCTAACTACTAACACACAAGATACTTTTAAAACTATACAAAAGTACCTCTAGTTCGAAACCTTCTTCGGCTCCTCGAAGTCGTCCAGGAACTTCTCCTGGGCCACCCTGAACATCGAATACAAGTAAATTCCGAGTACACTCGCACCCAGTGAACAACCCAGAAGGAAATTATTCCGTCGGATTCGCTTCAGTCGTGTTACTTGTTCGAGATTTTGCTGTTTGACGACTCGCATAAATTTCAGCTGCGTTTTGTCCAATTTGCGGTCGAGAAATTTGACGTTCGGTTCATTTGTGCTGCCCGATGATTGCGATGCTGACATATTTTGACTATGCAGATTTTGAGATTAGTTACAGGTTGTAGCGAATCACTGGGGCCGCATGAAAGACAACTTGAGGTTATGATTGCTTGAATTGACAGCGAAAAATACGATTCTAAGGCTGTTTTGTCCTGAATACACTAGGTGGCGTTAGATTCGCGCAAAACGTATATGTATGTCTATAACAACTTATGAAAAACTTCATGAATGCATCGGAGGAGCGCCTTTGAAACGTGACCATCAACTTAGATTTTCGTATCCATCCCACGCTCGGAGCAACAAGGTGATTGGGTTTTACATACAAATGCACTAAGTTCTAGATCACCTACAACTAAATCTGGCTCGCAGCTTTAATGGCGAGAACACGTGTTTCCATCACACTAGTCGATACACGAAAAATGCTGTCGACTGTCGAATATTCGAATTCAAGAATATTCAACGACCAAACACACTCGGCGGGTTTTTCTCCTTCGAGGGTATTAATTCCAACCCAACAATTCACGGCAGCCTTCACTGACTGACATAACCACGGAAAGTGACAATTGATCATAATTGATATCAATTTAAATTCATTTCTGTTTAAGCACACTTCATTTTAATTAAAAATGATTTGATTTTGGGACTTGCCAGGGGGGGTTTTGCACTAGTAAGTAGAGAAATCACAATAGAGGTATTCGAATTATTCACAGCGCGAGGTTTTTTCTTCTTCACTGAACGAACGAAACTCCCGAGCTCGATCCACTGTTCTTAATGTTCGCACAAATATCAATCAAATACAAGCCATAGCTTTACAGGTCGACCGTCAAGACAACTTTCCACAACGTACGAAGGCACGGCCAAGAATCCATGTGCGTTAGAAGAAATGCAGGAAAAACACTTTAGTAGTCGGTTTAACGGACATTTTCATGGTTTTTTGGGAAACTGAATCCTGTCTTCAAATTTTGCTTCCTCGGCACGACCGTGTGGCCTACGCCACGAACTTCATCCGACTGTCTCGAATTCTGGCTTGATCTGCGACACGAAAACAAGATACCGTTACCGGTTCCTGCATTCGTATCGCCTCAAGCCAGTCAATGTCAAATCGGACTTGCAGTGTCTTGTTTTTCAAATTGAAAAACAAGGTACCGCTAGTCCGAATGAAAAATAATTTGGCTATTTCAAGGGCACGACAGTGGGTGCTGAAATAAGCCGTGCAGAAATTTCGAAAGGAAATTTCTGCATGTTACAACACAGGTCTTTCCACAAGGGCAAGTGCGTGGAAAGAGCTGAAGGATGGATGTAATAAGGGAAATATAATGACGTGAACAGGTGATCATGTCGTTTACTATCCAATCCTTTTGAGAAAATCGTGAATAATGTGAACAGACGAAAAGGGGTAATTTTTTTAATGAAAGGAAATATCGTGAACAACGTATACTGACTTAATACTGAAAGTATCTTTGGTAGAGGAAAGGGTGAACGATGTGAACATCTCTAGATACTTTTCAATTGAAGCAGGAGTGACACCTGAAATAGGCGCAAATGGACGATCTTCCAAATAAGATTCGGAAATAAGTCGTGAACTGGTGAACTCAGTGGGTGTATCACTTAGTGATGTCTTTCGCATGAAAGACGCCCACTGATCGTCCATTTTTATCGGCCAGCTGGTAATAACCACCGCCGATCTTTTTAATTACCTTACTAGGTAAGAACTTCCGGTCCAGCTTTGCATTGTAGTGCGCGGCTGCGTCACTTTGCCGGAAGTTGCGCCTGTAGACCACTTCGCCAGGCTGGTATGAAACCAACCTGGAACGAAGGTTATAGGCCTTTGCATTTCGAGACTGGGCCTGGGTAGTGAGGTCGCGGATGGTCTGGCGTAGAAGAGCCAGGTGGTCAGGAGGTGGCAGAGTGGTCTCGGGGTCATCCAGAAGATGGAGTTGCCGCAATAGTTGGTAAGTGCGGCCATGGGTGACCATAGGTTGCCCGAAGACTGCCTGATAGGGCGAAGTTCCTATGGTTGCGTGAGGTGCTGAACGTAGCGCGCAGGTTATTTCTGAGAGTTTACCGTCCCATTCCTTTTGAGCAGGGTCAATATAAGATCGAATTGCTGCCAGTATGGAACGGTTAAGACGTTCCGAGGCATTGGCTTGAGGGGAATACACGGCGGTGAAGGTATGCCCGATACCAAATTCCTGTAGAAAGGTTTGAAAGATGGATGACCGAAATTGTACACCATTGTCTGTTACGACACTCTCCGGGACTCCAACAAGGCGAAATACCCTTTTCCTCAGGATGTCGATGACTGCTTTCGCAGTGAACTTCCGAAGCGGCTCAACGAAGGGGAATCGCGAAAGATGGTCGAGGACGATGAGAGCTCCAATGTTGCCAGACTTGGACCTAGGGTAGGGGCCGATAATGTCGATGTACAAGCGCTGGAATATGCGCTCGGGAACGGACTGCAGCGTCATTGGTGGACGAAGGGTGTGTGAAGGGGCTTTGGTGGTTTTGCATGTAAGGCATGATCCCACATAATCACGCACTTGAGCGGCCATTCGTGGCCAGAAAAACCATTGCCGTAATCGGCCGAGGGTTTTGGCCACGCCACCATGCGCACTCAAGGGTGGGTCATGAGCTCCCTTCATTAATTCTGCCGTCATTTCTGACGGCACCCACAACTTCCAGGCCAACTGGTCTTGAAGTCCGTTTCCGGTCGCATACTCGGTCCGCTTGTACACGAACCCGTCTACAACTTTTAGGTCCGGCAGTTGGTCTTGTTCTGCCTGGACTTTCGCCGCTAGCTCCCTATAAGAAGCACTTTGGAAATGCGGCGACTCTAAGTCTAGCTCCATTGGAGTCTCCTCGCCTTCTGCCGGCGTCAACGCCTCGGCAGAGAACATGCGCGACAAGGAGTCCGGCACTACGTTTTGGCTTCCCTTTCGGTGGACAATTTTGAAGTTGAAACCTTGAAGTTTCAAGGCCCACCGGGCTAATCGTCCATTAAGGTCTGGTTGGTTCATTAGCCATTTTAGGGAAGCATGGTCGGTCACGATTTCAAATTCGTGACCTTCCACGTAGGCACGGAACTTCTTGATTGCCAACACCGCTGCCAGACATTCTTGCTCAGTGACGGTGTAGTTTCGCTGAGCGGGATTCAGTTTGTGGGACATATAGGCGATGGGGGCTTCAGCTCCGTCTTCTGTGCGTTGCACCAGCACGGCACCGACTCCATGTTGACTTGCGTCACATTGGATGGAGAAGGGCTTGTTGAAATCTGGGCTGTGCAGCACTGGGGCTGAAGCAAGGCTGTGTTTCAATTGCTTGAAAGCATTTAGCCTCTCATCGGTCCACACAAACTGACTCCGCTTAGAAAGCATGTCTGTCAGTGGCGTTGACAATGACGCATATTCTCTGACGAAGCGCCGATACCAACCGCAGATTCCTAGAAATCTTCGGAGTTGCTTCGTGGTAGAGGGAAGTGGGAAATCCATGATAGATTTCACCTTGTCAGGATCGGTCTGGATAGTGCCCCCACCAACAATGTGGCCAAGGTACTTGACGTCTCGCAAGAGGAACTTACTCTTTTCCACATTGATGGTGAGGCCAGCTTGTCTCAAATGGAAGGCGACCTGATGAAGCACCTGAAGGTGAGCGTCGAACTCGTCTGTTATCACCAACAGGTCGTCGAGGTACACGAATACCTGGTGCTTGAGTTGGGGCGGAATAACCTTATCCATCAGCCGTGACATCGTTTGGGGTGCATTACACAACCCAAACGGCATCACGACAAAATGGTAAAGGGGTCGACCGGGCACAGTGAAGGCTGTCTTCTCTTTCGACTTCTCCTCTAAAGGTATTTGCCAGAAGGCATCCTTTAAATCAAGGCTAGAGATTAAATTTGCCTTAGGGAGTCTGCTGAGAATTCCATCGATCAGCGGCAAAGGGTAGGCATCCTTCACTGTGACCGAATTGACCTTCCGGGCATCCAGGCATAAGCGTACTTTCGAGGGCTTTACCACCAACGTTACCGGCGAAGACCATGCACTCTTCGACTCTTCGATTACGCCCAACGCTAACATCCGGTCAATTTCCTGATATAGGAGCTTTTCGACAGCTGGTGACACAGAGAAATGTCTCTGTTTTATGGGTTTCTGGTCACCAGTGTCGATTTCATGACGGATGAGCGTAGTCTTTCCCAAGCCCTCAACAGCAAACGAAGGAAAGCAAGCAATCGCAGACCGAAGTCTGCGATGCTGCTCCTGTGTGAGAGGGTGGGCGCAATCGTCGAGTGCGTCGAGGCTGTTGGTGGTGTCGACCTGTGGTGGTGGCGCAAACAGGTCTGTGGCCAGGGCGAAAAGACGGACGAAGTCCACTCCCAGATAGAGATTCTGACTGAGAGTGGGTATTATCCACAGCGTCAACGTCTTGGTGAGCCCCCGGAACGTGATGTCGGCTGATACTCGGCCTACGGCTTGATGTTGTGTGCCGTCAGCTGTTTTCAACCCGAGAGAAGCTCTTTTCCAGGGAAAAGCGTTCCTCTCGAGGAAGGAGCGGGCTAGATCAGCCGCCATCACGCTCACGTTGGCTCCCGTGTCGATCAAACCCGATGTTAGTTGGCCGAACAACAGAACCTGAGCGTACGGTCGAACGTCACCTGGAGGCACGTTCAACAGAGTCGCACAATCCAATTGATAACGCCAACGACGGAACTGAGCGTAAAAACGCCTCATTCTCAACGTTGAACGTTTAGATGTATTAGGAGGTTGTCTGATGGTGTCAATTTCAGAGTTAAAAATTCGGTTTCGGACCGCCGTATATTTCCGCCATCTTAAGTGATATGGCAGAAAAGCCAAAGGTGTAGGAGGCTCTGCCTGTAAGAGTGGGATCGATAAGGTAGTGGAGTCCCCACTCGGCTGTATACTATCATCATTGGTGGTTGGGTCCAAGGAATTTGGAGACAGATCATCAGTCCTGTCTACCTGCTGGAACGGGGCGGAGCTTGTTTGCCCTGCGGGAGGCGTGAGATCTTCTTCCGCGCTCCCTGCGGTCCGTTTTTTGTTTGGCAGTTTACACAATTCGGTTTGTATGTGTCTGCCTTTATGCAGCCGTAGCAGAATACAGTTCTGGGCTCCAAACAATCGTCGAAACGGTGCCCCACTTGCTTACAGTTCCAGCAAGTAGGCAGGACCGTGACTGCTTCCACTCCATGTTCTTCAGGTGGATCCTCATATTGGTCCAGCGGGTATTCTTCACGTAGTTCTTCTGTGGCGTTCCTCCAGTGTGAGGATCGGCGTCGACCTCCAAGCTCCATTTCAAAGTTCTCCGCACGGATGACGGCCTGACGGAGCAGACGAACAGAGGGAAGCTGTATTTGTAGCAGACCACGACGGATTTCTGGCAATAAATTGCGTCTAAGAATGTCAGCTAAGTCCGCGTCGGCAATAGGGCGCTGTAGCCGGTCGACAATCTTGTAGACGTCCGCACTGTAATCGTCGAATGTTTCATGAGGTCGCTGTTTCCTTCCTCGTATCTGCTCCATCAGGTCGGCATCCGTGAAGCGATCAGCGAAATGATCGCTCAGGGCCGACTCCAAATCTCTCCAACTGAAGTCACGTCTTGAATTATAGAACCTCCAATACCAATCAGCGGCAGGTCCAATCAAAAGTAGGTGCATATGCTGGCATAGAACATTAAAGTTTCCGCCCAAGGTATTTCTAGTGAGAGCCGCTACCCTGTTAATAAAAACTTCTACGGGCACAGAGGATTCGCGACCCGAGAATTTTAGGCCCCACCCACCAATGATGCTAGCCACCCTATCGTGGTGGAACTGGACATTATTACCACGAGGGGGCGAGGTGAGTAGGATCGCGGCACTGGTACAAATGATTGTGCGCGAGGGTTCAGTCTTGGCGACTCTACATTCCCAGTCCGGGACGGAAGGTTCAATTGGGCCATGCGCTCCAGCATCACACGCATGCCGTTCTGCAATTCGTTAATCTGTTGCTGAAGTCCGCTTAAATCTTGGGGCACTATAGAGCGCGCTCCTGCGGCTTCTGACGTCACATCTGATATTGGGGACGCTTTCGATGACGGGCCAGGTGGCTGAACTAAACCTTCCGTCCCCGACTCGGCTTGTAAATCGAAGTCCCTGATTTCCAAATCATCATTTCTCATGCCTCGGGTTCTTACTCCCGGCCGTTGTGTTTTAGGCCGAGCCCCTCGTGGCATAGATGCTGCAGCAGTGGGGGCCTGTCTGGCTCCTAAGGGGAGACTCAGTGGTCCACGGCACAGCGGGCAATCAGTACGATTTCTGAGCCATTGCTCCAGGCACGATTCATGAAAAGTGTGTCCACACTTTGTGGTATACGTGTCCTGGGCAGCAGCGAATGGCTGCTGGCATATGGAGCACTGAGCCTCCACTGTGGGGCCAGACAGATCCTCACTACTGTGACGCAGTGGCATTGTCTAATCTGTGAAAATAATTGACAAGTGATGAAAATTCAAAGAAAATGCACGATACTCGTGACTAACGAATTAATTCGCTTAATCTAAAGTTGGTTGGCGGGGAATTCAGTCCGCAACCAAATGCACAAAATCTGTGTCTAACTCTTCTAAAGACTTAACAAATAATAGGCCAAAGCGCCAAATTCAAAATACGTGGATGCACACCAGTGGTGTGACTAACTCTTCAATGAATCTTAATAACTAATAGGGCAAGAATGCCAAAAATTCAAATATATATATAAAATATATATATAAGTGGGTGCACACCAGTGGTGTGACTAACTCTCAAGAAATATAATTAAATTGCAAAGCCAGATGCTAGAGCAAATTGAAAAAAAATATCAATTTCAAAGTTTTAAATTTTTCCAAGTTAGGATCAAATTTTAATTTTATCAAAATTTTAATTTTCAAGAGATGGCCTTCTTACTAGACGGAACCCGATCCGTTCCTCTCCAATTCAGGTCCGCTGGCTGGCTGGCTTTTGAATTCAAAAAACGCAAGAAATTGAAATTTTAATTATGAGATGTTAGAACGTGGAACAAATGTTTTTAATGGAATTGTCAAAGTGAAGTGAATGTGTGATTGTGAAAATATCTACGGTTGAAATTTGTAATTGCAACAATTTAACTCGGGTCGGCTCCTGAAGGGTACCGCCCAGTATGGGAGACTGTTTCTCTCACCCGAAATTCCTCGAAAAGAGAGGAGCAAGGGACCAAAAACAACTATGTTGCTGCTTGACTCAACTTCAGCAAATGGTTCAAGTTTGGCCAAGCTGCAGGGACGTGTAGGCGGCACCACGCCAACCCCACGTAATCCACCACAGCTTGAACCAAACCCAAGCCAAGAGCCGAAGCTGGATCAAGACAGCAAGGATATAAAAATTTGGGACAGCTTCCCAACATAAATTGGGGCAGGGGCCCTTCGGTTGACCGGGACAGGAGCGGCGGTAAACCACCACAACCTGTTATCCGCGGCCAACCTCCAGGTTGCACCCAGAGTCAAAAAACTCAAAAAAAACAACACAACAGGAAGCTGCCCAAAAGGTAAACTAACTAGGAATGATTTTAAAAGGAAAGGATTGGGAAGGATGTTTGCGGCTAGTAAGGAAAGAGCGAGCGATGCAGGTCTTAATTCAAGGGGTTTGTTCTCTCGAACGAAGTATATCGAATCGCAAAGGAGGCGATTCTAAGACCTACTAGTGAGAATGGAATTATTAGGATTTAAAGACGTGAAGTCTTAAGGGGAGTATAAGTCGAAACTCATAAGTATTTTCTCACTTTGGTGTGGGTTACCCAAAAACGAGTTTCGAGCCCCACGTTGGGCGCCATTTGTAGCGGATTTGAAGGTGGAGCTGGCCTTAGCACAACTTAGAACCAGACCGAAGTCCAGAACCAAGAGTGCTAAGGTCCAAGAAGTGAAATGGCTAGTGCCATTCAAGAGGCAAAACAAAAAAAAAGAATTGCCCCGAGAGCAGGGTGCCCTAGAAATGGCCGTGAAGGCCCCTCGTCCGCATTAGCGGAGCACCCTTTAACCAACCCCGACGGATGCTGGGGTGCCGCTTTGCTAGCTCGCTGCGGCTGGGGTGGGTTCTTTAAACAAATGGGGATGGTTGGCTCTCAAGAAACGGGATGCTACGTAGTATTCATCCGTCATGAATTTCGTAGCCGCAAACTGATATGAAAACATATCCAGGGACCAAAAGGGGGCATAGTTCCGTAAAGGAAACCACCCAGGCTCTGCAACATGGGCTGTCTAAGCAGACCCAGTGCTCGTGACAAAGCACGGAGCCAATAATTGAAAATCTAAAACGGGAAGAAGGAAAAAGGCTACCTCTCTTTTCTAAGGAACCCGGGTGAGGCAGACAGCCCCGGGCCCCCGATGGTAGTGGAGCCCTGACCCCGATGGTCTGGGGTCCTCCACCCTCTGATACTGGCCATATCAATCAAAAATCCAAAAATCTACCAAAAATACTGAAACTAAATGTTGGGCCAGTATCCCTCCCTTGAAAGAGCTGAAAATACTGAGAAAAATTCAAGAATAAACTACATTGTTATTTGTAGGCCAGCCAGGCCACGCGCAGACCCTAAAAAGAAGAAGAACTTCTCGGGCTCACGCCCAATAAGAAGGCCAACAGATTCAAATTTAACAAAACATGATTTATTCAAATAAGGCCAATGCTTTTATTTCGGTTTTACAAATAATTTCCATTAATTCCCGCAAACATTAATAATTGTGCAGTTTATGGGATAATATGAAATGACTTGATTCTTTCGTATTTATATCCATACAATGTTGGGGTAGATTTACCGATCAAAGTATTTAGGTAGGCTCTGAGTTTTTCTATAAAAAAAATGATCATTTTTTTTTTTTTTGTTTGTTTTTGTCTTCTTGGGGGACCATTGTTCACTTCATATTAATATCAACAAAAAATTTTCTTCCTTTTTTTTTTTTTCTTAGGAAAGTGAATTCAAAAATAAGAAAAATTTAACCTTGCGGATAGGAAATCTCTTAATGATAAGCAGAAAAATTTAACTGAGTTTTTTTTTCTCTTTCTTCCTCATACGTTGTATTGTAGCTAAGTTTTGGACTTATTTAACATTACATACAGTGGCTGTGTATAAGATATAACTGATGAAAACTAATACACAATATAATAGTGAGTTTGAGTTTTTTAATCAAACTATTGAAATGATTTCAAGGATCAGGCCGAAAAGAAACAACCAAAACAAATTAACTAGTGTGAGAAAAAAATGGATTTAAATTTATAATTATATCTTTTAAATCAAGATCCTTATACACAAATGTACACGTCAATTTATGCCAACATGAGGCATTTCATAGTATATTATTTCAATAAATGTCTGTTTTGTTTTCTTTTTCATTCCATTACTAGTAGTAAGAAGTATTTGCGCAATTACTCCTATTTTTTTTTCTCTTTCCAAATATTTTCATACTATTCTACAATTTCTCAGTCTTATTAAATTGAGGAAAAGATATTATTGGAAGCTAATATGCCCTATCTACAGTTGTCTATGATTAACGCTTCTTGGATCTCGTTTTTCATCACTATATGTAATTGGACCAGTTCAGTTCTTATTATATTTCAAATGAATTTCAATTATATTTCAATTATATTTCAATTATGTTTCAACTCCCTGAAACTACTAATAAAAAATTATAAAATCATCATTATTGAATTTCGATTGGTATTACAAAATCACACACAAGTTTTGGGGTTTAACTAAGAAACCTTCAGGCAAATTCAATATATTGT
The DNA here is from genome assembly GCA_947369275.1 of Nemotelus nigrinus. Taxonomy (NCBI): domain Eukaryota; kingdom Metazoa; phylum Arthropoda; class Insecta; order Diptera; family Stratiomyidae; genus Nemotelus; species Nemotelus nigrinus. The sequence continues at coordinate 82,929,816 of OX376375.1, forward strand.
CATTGTTGAGAGTTTCAGCTCATCTTGGTATATAATTTATGTGTTTAGTGCCATAGAACATCTTATTCTAGCTCAATTCTTGTCTATCAATACTCCCTGCTGCCTTCACAATCTAGTCGGTCAGTCGTTCGTCCATGAGAAAGTTCTGCCTCAGCGGTTTGATGGCCTGCAGCTTGTACAGCTTAACGATGTCACGGATTGTCGGTAGAGGCGGCAAACGAACACCGCTGCCTGCCACTACTCCACATGCCGACATTACGCTCAAAACAAATGTAACTAAACTGTATCTTTGCAATCTAACTACTAACACACAAGATACTTTTAAAACTATACAAAAGTACCTCTAGTTCGAAACCTTCTTCGGCTCCTCGAAGTCGTCCAGGAACTTCTCCTGGGCCACCCTGAACATCGAATACAAGTAAATTCCGAGTACACTCGCACCCAGTGAACAACCCAGAAGGAAATTATTCCGTCGGATTCGCTTCAGTCGTGTTACTTGTTCGAGATTTTGCTGTTTGACGACTCGCATAAATTTCAGCTGCGTTTTGTCCAATTTGCGGTCGAGAAATTTGACGTTCGGTTCATTTGTGCTGCCCGATGATTGCGATGCTGACATATTTTGACTATGCAGATTTTGAGATTAGTTACAGGTTGTAGCGAATCACTGGGGCCGCATGAAAGACAACTTGAGGTTATGATTGCTTGAATTGACAGCGAAAAATACGATTCTAAGGCTGTTTTGTCCTGAATACACTAGGTGGCGTTAGATTCGCGCAAAACGTATATGTATGTCTATAACAACTTATGAAAAACTTCATGAATGCATCGGAGGAGCGCCTTTGAAACGTGACCATCAACTTAGATTTTCGTATCCATCCCACGCTCGGAGCAACAAGGTGATTGGGTTTTACATACAAATGCACTAAGTTCTAGATCACCTACAACTAAATCTGGCTCGCAGCTTTAATGGCGAGAACACGTGTTTCCATCACACTAGTCGATACACGAAAAATGCTGTCGACTGTCGAATATTCGAATTCAAGAATATTCAACGACCAAACACACTCGGCGGGTTTTTCTCCTTCGAGGGTATTAATTCCAACCCAACAATTCACGGCAGCCTTCACTGACTGACATAACCACGGAAAGTGACAATTGATCATAATTGATATCAATTTAAATTCATTTCTGTTTAAGCACACTTCATTTTAATTAAAAATGATTTGATTTTGGGACTTGCCAGGGGGGGTTTTGCACTAGTAAGTAGAGAAATCACAATAGAGGTATTCGAATTATTCACAGCGCGAGGTTTTTTCTTCTTCACTGAACGAACGAAACTCCCGAGCTCGATCCACTGTTCTTAATGTTCGCACAAATATCAATCAAATACAAGCCATAGCTTTACAGGTCGACCGTCAAGACAACTTTCCACAACGTACGAAGGCACGGCCAAGAATCCATGTGCGTTAGAAGAAATGCAGGAAAAACACTTTAGTAGTCGGTTTAACGGACATTTTCATGGTTTTTTGGGAAACTGAATCCTGTCTTCAAATTTTGCTTCCTCGGCACGACCGTGTGGCCTACGCCACGAACTTCATCCGACTGTCTCGAATTCTGGCTTGATCTGCGACACGAAAACAAGATACCGTTACCGGTTCCTGCATTCGTATCGCCTCAAGCCAGTCAATGTCAAATCGGACTTGCAGTGTCTTGTTTTTCAAATTGAAAAACAAGGTACCGCTAGTCCGAATGAAAAATAATTTGGCTATTTCAAGGGCACGACAGTGGGTGCTGAAATAAGCCGTGCAGAAATTTCGAAAGGAAATTTCTGCATGTTACACATTGTTCAATGCAACACCTGCTAACAGCACCGAAGCGTCTCCATTCAAATTATTTTCCATTAACCTATTTATTTTTGTTTTGTTCTTTTTCCCCAATGGAATAGTTTCAGCAGCATTATATTTCAAACAATTAATGTTACCAATATCAGAAAGAATTAGTGGGGGATCAATTGTGGGTTTATTTGAATAAAGAGGCGACATTAACGATATAGGTTTTAATTCACTTTTCACATTTTGTATCCTATTACTAATTTGACATAACTTGATATTAAAACGTTTTAAGAAGTCCCTGCCCAGAATAAGCGGGAGGCTTATGGCCTGATCTGACAAAACAAACAAATCCACAACATGTGTTCTATTTCTAAATTCAATCTGGCATTTGATTCTGCTCAGCGGTCTTATTTTTGTACTCCCGATTCCCTTCATATTTGTAATCATCTGCTCGTCTCGGATTGCAAACGGAACATTCGACTTTCGCACAAAGCTAACGGGACTACCCGTATCAAACAAAGATAATAATTTATTAGGTTGCCCACAATTGATCTTAAAAACAGCACTTACATAATTCATCGCACTGATGGTCGAAACTTCTCCTACCAACGTGGTGTCATCTTCTTCCTCTGTATCATAGGGTCGTCTGTATTCGCACTCGATACTCGCTGCCATATCTCGTAATAATTGAAGCCTCTTCGGCGGACTCCTGCAGTCTCTATGGTTGTGTCCAATTTCCCAGCAATTGAAACATGAATTACTGGGTCTCTTCTCGTACGGGCAGCCATTTTTATAATGGCCGAATTGGCAGCAATTGAAGCATCTGATTTGACTTGTACCTTCTACTTCGTTTCTCAATCTCCTATCAGCATCTGGCATCCTACTTCGGCTTTGCATTTGGTTAGCTATCGTTCGTCTAAATTGGGCCGCGGGGACAGCAGGGGTATTAATTTTTTTCATCTTCTGGCATGCTTGAATATTTAGCATTATACGCTTTCCATGCGTATTCACCGCATCTTTTAGTGTCTCCAGCGATCTCGCATTAGCCAGGAGCAGCGTGGTATCTTCTTTCGACAGCTGCATTCCATCAATGATTATATTTATCAGCTCCGGTTCTGTTACCGAGCTGTTGCGGGCCAGCCCCTTCATGATTAAAACATATCGATGCATTGACTCGGCTTCCTTATTCCATATTCTCGCTCTTAATCGCTCCAATACATCTAATGTGGTCATCGGCTGCCCAAATTCCCCTACTAACTCTGCTTTTATTTCCTCGTACGTAATGGCGGTACTTCCTGCTACACAGTCCTGGGCAGCATCAACCAGACGGCTTTTCAATGCCATAAGTCGGAATGCTTCGTTGCATCTAATTGTTTTAAACACTCCCTCCAAATCGGCTAAAAATTTATGAACATTGTAGTCCCCTAACTGTGCTCCGTCGAAAAGGGGAATAACATCCCGAAGATCCCGAAGCGTCATGGTTGGTTTTTCTTCGGTCAGCTGACTCTTTTCCTGGCTCTTCTCCAGGCTCTGGATATTTTGTCGTAACATTAGTATCTCCTGTTTTTTTCGCAATGTCAACAATTCTTTATCCAGTTCTCCCAACTCATCTGGGTTTTCCTGAACTGGCCTGATGAAATTATCATTTTCTTTTCCAAACCTCAAATTCTGCAATGGCGGCATATCATCGAGTATTTCATCATTATAATACGGCAGCGGTGTTGGGGCAGCGGACATCGGCGGACCCTTTGCACTGGCCGGCATCTGAACAGCGGACATCTCGGCAGCGGACCTCATGGCAGCATACTTCATGGCAGCGGACATCAGCGCAGCGGAAAGCTGTTCAGCGGGCATCACTGACTCTCCGCCTCGATACGACAACGGAAATGCGTCGTATGGCGGCGGCATCTGCATCTCATACATCAATGATCGCATGCTTGTGTTTATCAGCGGCATTCTGACACTAATCGGCGGCATCCCATCCATCGGCGGCGTTTCATCATTCGGCGGCGCCTGAACCTCCTTCGGCGGCGTCCCATCACTCGGCAGCGTCTGAACTTCCATGAGCGGCGTCTGAACCTCTTTCGGCGGCGTCCCATCATTCGGCGGCGTCTTATCACTCGGCGGCGTCTGAACTTCCTTCGGCGGCGTCTTATCGCTACTCGACGGCATTTGGGAGCCACGCGCCAATAATGGGGCCCCTGAAACCCTAGCACTCACTGCAGCTCTTGTTTCCCGCGTGGCCTCAACCAATTTTAATAATTGCTTCGTAGTTGCTCCTTTTGAGACTTTCACGCCGCTTCTATTAAGCAACTCCATTAGTTCGTTTCTAGTACTGGGCCTTGCCATTATGGACAGACCCCACACCTGATTTTGTAAGCTGCGTTTCACTTAAATATCACGTGGTGTTTTAACAAAAACGCGTACGTCCACCTTCTACGACTGTACTTTATTGAATGCTCTTTTCTTCTTTCTGTTTTGACAATTGCTCTTCTGTTAACTTATCCTAACGCCATCTAGTGGCAAGTTATATAAATACATTTGAATTTATGTACAATTTATGTTCTTACAGAAAAGAAGGGTAAACTGGACTTGATGCTCCACACCCGGGAAATTCCCCCACCAGAGGGCGAAAAGATGGTAGCAGGGCTGAAAAAATGAAGAAAAACAGAAAAAAGAAGACAAAAAAGAAGATAAAACAATTAAGAAAAAGAAAAAAAGAAAGAAAAGAAGCTCCAAAAGCAAACGCACAACCACAAAAACACAAACATATTAGCCCGACATCTATCGGCGAAATTCATGTAACAGCTGTGTGGGGCATCAAGTCCAGTTTTACCGAAAATACATATACAAACACATATTTGCGTCACTCAATGTGTATATATGTACTTATAATGCATATTTTGATTGATCAGTACTTATTTTGCCATATACGACATTCAAAAATATACGGTACATGTTAAATGTGCGGGTAAACTGGACTTGATACTCCACACCCGGGAAATCCCACCACCAGAGGGCGAAAAGGTGGTAGAAGGGCTGAAAAAATGAAGAAAAACAGACAAAATTATACAAAAAAAATAAAGGTAAAACTGGACTTGATGCCCCACACAGCTGTTGCATGAATCTCGCCGATAGATGTCGGGCTAATATGTTTGTGTTTTTGTGGTTGTGCGTTTGCTTTTGGGGCTTCTTTTCTTTCTTTTTTTTCTTTTTCTTAATTGTTTTATCTTCTTTTTTATTTTTTTGTATAATTTTGTCTGTTTTTCTTCATTTTTTCAACCCTTCTACCACCTTTTCGCCCTCTGGTGGCGGGATTTCCCGAGTGTGGGGCATCAAGTCCAGTTTTACCAAAATAAAAAAGAAGATAAAACAATTAAGAAAGAGAAAAAAAAGGAAAGAAAAGAAGCCCCAAAAGCAAACGCACAACCACAAAAACACAAACATATTAGCCCGACACCTGTCGGCAAAATTCATGTAACAGCTGTGTGGGGCATCAATTACAGTTTTACCGAAATGTGCTGTCACGTGAACTCAAAAATCTAAATTTGCAGATTATCGGAAACGTGAGCTCACGTGACAGCACATGAGTCCGGGTGACGTGACGTGCCCAGTGTTGCCGTCAAGGAAAAACGAATCTCCCCAGAACTGTATCGAAAAGTCGCTAGATTTGTTAAAAACTCAACGAAAAAAACCCGCTAGATGTCGCTAAATTTTTCAAATATGTGTAGACTTGATTTTGTTGCAATAAAAAGCAAGTTACTTATTTTTATTATTTATTTTACGTTTAAAATTCTATAAACGGCAAAATAACATCATTGTAGGTATCATCTTCGTCGGAATGTCCTAATGATGTCATAGAAACGGGATGTGCAGCGGAAGTTGATGATTGAAAGGTCGAAGTCGAAGCGAATGGCGCGCTTGTACTTGGCTCTTTAATTGTTTTTGAAATGTTGCTTAAAACATCCTCAGGTATGTTGTAGGAGTGACAATTTTGCTTTAAAATTTTAAGTTGGTTTCGTATAAGTAGAATGGAATTTAAAGTTTTTGATGCCATCTTGTTTCGCAACTTGGTTTTTATTATGCTCATTTGACTGAACATTCGCTCGACTTCTGCGTTGGAATGTGGCAATGACAAAACTGTGATTGCCAAGTCTGATATATCTTTGTAGGTATTAAGCCCTGCGGCGTCTTTGTATTTAAGAACTTGTACCCAAAACTTTACAGTATCTGTTGTTTCGTTCCATTTCACAAAATGAATACAGTGCCATTGCTGTAAAATCTTTTCTATTTTGTCTTCTTTTAAAACAAATTCCACAGCAAGTTCAGCAATAGTTTTAAAGTATTTTCTACAGACAATTGGGTCATTTTTTGAAGAGCCATGTAATTATTGGGCAAACGGTTTTTGTAACTCTTTTGCCAGTTTTATGGTGAAATCAATACACCCCTTTCCTAACTGTTTCTACTGTTTGAGGTGGCACACTAGTATTAACAACATGAGACTCAAACATGTACCCTAGGTACGGCACTGGGTTTAGATGCTTTTCAATTTTGACAGTCAAATAATCTTCGTCAGTTCTTACAGCGTTCGGAATCAAAAGCCTGTTGCATACTGATTGCAATAAGTACATTAGCGAAGTAAGCATTTTGACAGGGTCAATATTCTCTCCTTCAAAAACTTTAATTGCCGTTTGAACATCATTTAAAATACTTTTCAGGTAAAAAAATGCAAACGGTTAGCTTCGTCTTTGTACATTTCACTCAACAAATTTGATGTGTGGCAGTCATTTTTATTAAAAACAAAATGTGTCTTAAGCTCTTCCCACTGTGTCAAAATACGAACAACAGTCGGTTCTATAGAGAGCCAGCGAGTATCACAAACTTTAAGGATTTTTAGAGGCTCTTCTCCGCAGTTAATCCGACTATATATTTCTTTATATTGCTGTTGACGCTTTGATGAAGTCGAAAACCACTTATAAGTTTCCCTTATCATGAACTCTATATGTTGTGGCATAGTTTGACGTGATGCATGACTGACGATTAATTGTAAAGAATGGCAAATGCATCTTATGAGGACTAAATTGGGCAGACTGTATTGCATTTTTAGTATTGTGTAAACGCTATTGTAGCGCCCTGTCATTACGGCAGCGTTATCAGTTCCAAGTCCGACCAAATTGTATAGAGGTAAATTATGAGCTTTTAGGGAATTCACCAAAGATGAGACGAGGCCATTTGCATCAGCATGTTCCACAGGCTCAAGAGATAGAAACGCAGACACTATGGCATTTTGTGAGTCACTGAAATACCTAACAGTTATCCCCATGAATTTGGGGTTGAAAACTGATGTCTTTGATATTGGTTAGTATACACACTGTTTAATATTTTACCTAAAAATCAAGCCTCACAAAGCCCATTGTACAAGTTTGCTTATCTTTTATAAATAAAAACTAATACTTGTAACTCTAACCGAGATTAAATAAAGTAAAAAAATTAATTTCTCAATATGCAGGTTTATCATGACAATTTGAAAAAGAGAACGTTTTTTATCTTTACTAATACGAAAAATTTAGTACACGGTTGAGTGACTGCTTTTGAATTCAAATTGAAAGTGTATGAAGGTATTACTTCTTTCAATGATAGAGACTAGGTGCTTTTCATTCAGTTTTTTAAAAACCGTGCCCAGAAACCGTAGTGGATTTGTGGGCTTGTAGCGTGTGGAGCTTGCGGATTTTTAGCTAATGGGAACCTTTGAGGATACTCGCTAGGAAGGTGTGTGGAAAAGGACGTCAGTTTGATACCGAAAATTTATTTAAAAGAAAGGATTGGTGCATGCTGGTCCGAAATTGAGCCGTATTGTCTAAAAATTGTAACAAATAAAAAATGTAATCGAATTTTAGTGCCATTCAAAATAAAGGAGTCTACACTAATTATTTAATCAAACAAAAAGAGATACGAACTGAATATGTTTTTTTGTACTTTATAATCATTGTTTCAAAAAAAATCTCATAAAATCGGTCAATCTGCACTAAGTTCAAAGAAAATCGTAGCAATGGTAAATCCATAAATATTGGCATTCTGCTATTGTAGGCCCGAATTTTTACTTTCTGTGCCATCAGAGATTAAATAATTTTAAATTAATATATTATCTGAAAAATATATCGAAGTTTTTTTAAAATATAGCCATGGCGAAGTTTTAGCTCGCTCAGAAAAAATGCACATTGTGCAAAGCAGCTGAAAAGAAATAAATGAAAATTGTCTACAGCCATGTTAATGTCCAGCACTGATAATACCGGGGACCAATTGCGGCGTGCAATAACACTGTTTAATTTGTCTAGATCAAAATTTTCAAAATTTACTTTGAAAAATGGAGCTGTTTAAATTCAAATATAATATAAAGCTAATAGACGAATGATAAATCGAGTCGCAACAAAGAGCGGATGGAAAGTGCCTAGTTTCCGCTGTGAAAAGAATCTCATCAGAATCTTATACGAGTCTTATAAGAATGTTCTAAGGTGCTTATGAGAATCTTATAAGATTCGTATGAGCATTTTATAAGGTTATTGTAAGAACCTGATAATATTCGTATAAGATTCTTATAAGATGCTAATAAGATTCTTATAAGATGCAAATAAAAATCTTATAAGGTTCCAATAAGATTCCAATAAGATTCCAATAAGTTTCTAATAAGATTCTAAAAAGATTCTACTAAGATTTTAAAAAGATTCTAATTAGATTCTTATAAGATCCAATAAGATTCCAACAAGATTCCAATAAGATTCCAACAAGATCCAATTAGATTCCAATTAGATTCCAATTGGATTCCAATTGGATTCCAATTAGATTCTTATAAGATTCCAATTAGATTCCAATTGGATTCCAATTAGATTCCAATTGGATTCCAATTGGATTCCAATTAGATTCCAATTGGATTCCAATAAGATTCTTATAAGATTCTTATAAGATTCTAATTAGATTCCAATTAGATTCTTATAAGATTCCAATTGGATTCCAATTAGATTCTTATAAGATTCCAATTGGATTCCAATTAGATTCCAATTGTATTTCAATTGGATTCAAGTTGGATTCCAATTGGATTCCAATTAAATTCCAATTAGATTCCAATTGGATTCCAATTGGATTCCAATTGGATTCCAAAAAGATTCCAATTAGATTCCAATAAGATTCTTATAAGATTCTTATAAGATTCTAATTAGATTCCAATTAGATTCTTATAAGATTCCAATTGGATTCCAATTGGATTCCATTTAGATTCCAATTGGATATCAATTAGATTCTTATAAGATTCCAATAAGATTCCAATAAGATTCTTATAAGATTCTAATTAAATCCAATAAGATTCTTATAAGATTCTAATTAAATTCCAATTAGATTCCAATTAGATTCCAATTAAATTCCAATAAGATTGTTATAAGATTCCAACAAGATTCCAATAAGATTCCAATAAGATACCAATTCGATTCTTATAAGATTCCAATTGGATTCCAATTGGATTCCAATTAGATTCCAGTTAGATATGTTTAATTAGATTCCAATAAGATTGTTATAAGATTCCAACAAGATTCCAATAAGATAAGATCCCAATAAGATCCCAATAAGATAAGATCCCAATAAGATCCCAATAAGATCCAATGAGATTCCAGTTCTAACGTCCGTCAATTCATCTACTATGACGCTATATTTTTGGCTACCAATATCATTTATTATATTTTCTCTGAAATGTGGCGCAAGGACTTGATTGATGACCTGAGTGCATTTTGTTCTATGTAGTTTTATGTCAGCGGTTTTTGAGTCTGCGAACACATTCTTATTTGTTTACATCTATCAGATGATCTATTTGCGATATGGCACTATGTTCCGCGATGTATAAAGCGAGCTTACCTTCAGCTTTTGGGTGGCATCTGTTTACTTTAGTGGCTGGTGCGAAGCATATTTGTTGGTTTTTTGAAAGTATTTCACATTTTTGTTTATGTTTTTTTGCATCTGCATGTTTTTTCAAATCGTTCAAATTAGCGAAAATTTCACTGTGGCAAAACGAACAAAACGCTTTGGTTGGATCACGCATCACAGGTTTCAGCCACATTTTGAACTCTTGTTGTTGCTCCCACTCCGTTCTATAATTTTGAGCGTACACCTTTCTTTTAAGAGGAATATCCATTTCAAACACCTAACGATAATTTAAACTATAAATTCAACGATTCAATTTAGACTTAATTCTCACCTCACTAGTTCTCACTTAAGTTTTTCTCCGTTTGGAATGGGTCACAAACTTAATTTCTACGACTTTCGACCGTAGGCGATTTGAAAATATATATAAAGCAATTAATTGCCGTGATCTTTTTCTACTAATTAGTACTTGCGAGTACTTGGTAGTAGATCATGAAAAGAGCGCTATTTTCCTTGGCCTAAGTATATTCTAAGCAAAGATTCCAACCATAGCAGAGATTCTGCATTCAAATGCTAACGAACTTTTAAATTAATGCTAAAAGTGGTGCGTAAAAATTATCACATTCTATAGAAAATGTTATGTCAGCATACAGAAAATTGCCTAATTTCCCTCTCTTCGAAATTTCTGAGCTTTTTTGAATTTTTACGTAGCCAAATTTTTCAACATAGCATATAAACTATCAAAGCCATCTATTTTATATAATTCACCACCTGGGGCAAAAGACGGTGTAAGTACAAGGTATCTAGTCGGGAACAAAAGCATGTGTAGATTGTAGTAACCAAAAGTACTAGTGAGTACTAAATAGTATGAGTGGAACACAGGCAATAATAAGCGCGATGCAGTGACAATGTGGATAGGGAAATTCCCGAAAATTGTCTCCGCTTAGTGTAAAAAACTGATGGTGGACAATTCCGACAGAGATGGTGATATGTGATCAACTTCAGGATAAAATGGTAAAGAGAAATGTTAAATCGTGGGGTTATCTGATGTTCTTAATAGTGACTTGTAAATTAGTGTTAAGAGTTTAAAATATCTAAAATCACTGATTTTTTTGTCTAAAAGATTTGTATTTAAACCACTTAATGCTGAGCTAAATCTAAAACTTGAAAAGTCCCCAAAAGTCGTTAGATTTTATTAAGTCGCTAAAAAGTAAAATAATGTCGCTAAAATCAACAAAATACCGCTAAAACTAGCGACAAAGTCGCTAAAACTAGCGACAAAGTCGCTAAAACGGCAACACTGGACGTGCCACCAATGTGCTTCTAAGCATACAAAATGGTACTGTAGATCTGGGACACGTGAGGTCATCTGATGTGACGGCACGTGAGCTCACACAGCCACAGACACAGTACTATTTCACATGACAACAGAACAGACCTTCACAACAGCCTTTTTAGGGCTTTTTAGAGCCAGATCAAGAACCGTCGACACAATTCTAGAAAGGCCTAGAAAATTCTAGAAAGGCCTAGATGTAGGCAATAACAATAATCTTATCAGACGCGAGTATAAATACCGGCACGAGAGGTGCTAGCAGGCAGTTAGTAGACAGCGTATACAGCGAAAAGTCTGTTACTGCGAAAAGCGACACAGCGAATTTAGTGTATCCGGGCGTGATTAATTAAAAGCGATAAAATGTGAAAGTTTAACGCAAAGATGTAATAGTGCGATTATTAGGCGTGTTTTTTTGCTCCTCTATCCAGTAGAGAATAGGATATACGCATTGGAAACAACAACACTCCTGTCCCAGTGAATTCACTAGTACAGAAATTTTATTCGTCATTTGTAGTTCAAGTGCTGAGCTATAGAATGTGCTGATGGAAAAAAGAAAAGTTGTCATTTTTGCTGGGAGGTGGATTTGGGATTTTCATGGTTAAGGTGAAAATTTTGGTAGTTAGGAAATTATAAAAAGCACTCATAATGTGTAGAAAGGGGTAAACTGGACTTGATGCCCCACACCCGGAAAATCCCACCACCAGAGGGCGAAAAGGTGGTAGAAAGGTTGAAAAAATGAAGAAAAACAGACAAAATTATACAAAAAAATAAAAAAGAAGATAAAACAATTAAGAAAAAGAAAAAAAAAAAAAAGAAAAGAAGCCCCAAAAGCAAACGCACAACCACAAAAACACAAACATATTAGCCCGACATCTATCGGCGAGATTCATGCAACAGCTGTGTGGGGCATCAAGTCCAGTTTTACCAAAAAAGAAAGAAAAGAAGCCCCAAAAGCAAACGCACAACCACAAAAATACATGTAGGGTTTGAAAGATCCTACCTCTTAGTGAAATACAGTCATTAAACTTAACAACACGATTTATTTATTCTATACAAAATATACGTTTTAACATCGATACTTGAAATACACACAATACTCGCAATACTTGAAATGCTCGAACTACTCACAGGACGACGAACGACGGAGAAGTGAGTCATTGTCGCGGAGACGAAGATACGTTTTTCTCGCCTAAGTATTGTCGGCGACAGATAGGTGTCTAGTACACGATGTCAGTGTGTGGTGAAGTCGCTACATACAAACATATTAGCCCGACATCTATCGGCGAAATTCATGTAACAGCTGTGTGGAGCATCAAGTCCAGTTTTACCCTTCTTTTCTTTCTTTTTTTGCTTTTTCTTAATTGTTTTATCTTCTTTTTTATTTTGTTGTATAATTTTGTCTGTTTTTCCCTCAATTTTTCACCCCTTCTACCACCTTTTCGCCCTCTGGTGGTGGAATTTCCCGGGTGTGGGGCATCAGGTCGAGTTTACCCGAGCGTTCTTACTTTCGAGTAAGGCTTGATGCTAACTCTTCATGCTGACGCCAGCGCTAGAGTCACGATGGTGGCGAACACATGCAACAGGTTGAACCGCTGTACATGAATCGCTACACCGTCGAGTTTAAGGTAGAACTATAATGCAATTAAGTGAACTTAAGTGAGCGCTGAAACTGAACGAAAATTCACTCAATTGAAGTCGATCGGTTAATTTGCCCATAATAGAATTAAGTGAAGGTTCATGAAGCTGCCGTCAGAGTGGCGAATATGAATTTGAATTTGGAGGCATATGAGATGAACTGATGTGAGCGTTTACGCAATATATTTGAATAGATTTTTGCTGCAATTGAAATATAGTTGTCTTCATAGCCTGCTAGCTCTGTTGCAAGAAATCGTAGAAAATTGTAGCTGAGCTGAACCTCAGCACTTTGCTGTAGATTATTAGATCTATAAAGATGGGCTTGGTGCAGGCTCTTAATTTGTACTTATATTCAAATAAGCGTACGAAAAAAATGTTTTTTCAGCAACATTGGTATGCGACCGGAATATATTTAATCAACAAGGTCTTTACTGCTGAAGTTTAATATTCAATAGTGGACAGCTGAAGCATGGTGTGTGGTTATTCTTTGAATGAAAAAAGCTGTGAGACGGCATTTTAAGTATTTTATGTACTTGTATTTTTAAAAGTAAGTAATTTAAAGATACAAGTAAATAAACTACTATATAATTTATTATTTCGTATGTTGTTCAACGCGTTTTGTCTTTGAAATTATGTTTCAAACTCATTATTTCTACCTCCTGTAAAAATAGCATTTATGTCATCGACGAAAAAATATTTTAGATACCGGTTATTCTGTTTACAATGTCGCGCAGAATCATATTTATTATAATAGTAGTAATTATATTATATATAATTACTACTTCCTATATTGTAAACTGTCAATGAACCGTTTAACAATGAAAGGTATGTTCGCGTACTACGATTTATTGCAATTAATTGCAATGGAGCCGTTTTTGCACTCCGTTTTACTGAAAACGGAAAAATGCCCCTTTTTCGGTAGGGTCTGAGCTACTTCAAAATACTGAAAACTGTCAAACGGTTTTTGGCCTAATGTTATAATATTATGAAGGACGAATATTTTTGTGACGATAATTTATCACCGCTTAGGATGACTTTATAATCATTATTGTTCTCCTGAAAACCGACAACTAACACTTTTGTTTGTCAATTTTCAGGATATGCAATGTGAGCGTTTTTGTACTTCTCATGAATGTCCCCCACCACATGAAAATTCAGTAAAATTCAGTGACTGAAAGTACGCGAACAGACCTAAAATATTCAAATATTTCACATACCTATTATTGCGTTTACAATACCGCATACGAACGATCATTACTTCACCCTCCTGCAAAAATACCAAGCGATCCACGAAAATATATTCAAATATTTTACGTGCCTTCTATTGGTTGTAGTCGTTACGCAAACCTCTTGTCAAATTTACTTAATTGATGTACGGTCCCAGTCGTACGCCACTTAAGTGGCCCGAATTGAACGAAACTTAACGAAACGGCAGATAAGTACATTATGGGTATGCCGCTTGATTTCTATGCAACCGTACTGTCACTTAAGCTACTTAAAGCTCACTTAATTGCATTATAGTTCTACCTTTACCCTTTATCTGCTCGTTCCGACCTCTGCAAGCCAATAGATCAATGAAATGGGCATTTCATGCTGCACTTTCGCCAACCTAACAAAAATAAGACAAGTCTAAATCTGACAGTCGGGGACCGGTCAAATCATTTCAAAGTGCATTTTAATATCGCCGGACTAATCCCTATTGAATTTCTTCTATATTCCATTCGATTGTGCAAATTATTTTATATATACATAGATTGGTTGATTTCATAATATATTAGTGTGTAAAGTGTGACTCTAAATTAGAAATGGGAATTTCTCAGTTGAATGTTCAAATGGAGTACTTAGAACTGGCGGGAAATATGTTAGATCGTCATGATAATCATGATGCTACTGCACCAGGACTGCTGGAGGTAGCACAAAGAGTAGAAATTTAAAGTACTATGGCTTAACTAATGGATGAAATATGTAAAACTTTGCTCCAGGTCACAGGAATAACCCAACACGGAATGGCCACTGTCAGTGGTTTGAATGACTATGACTATCAAAATATATCGAGTCTGTCGCTGGGTCACAAAAAATTGGATCAGTTGCGGACTGTGAGTAAAATACCGATTCCGCCAGAAGTTTTGGAGCATTTCAAAAGTAAGTAATCTATGTTTATTCTGAATCAGTTATGTCTCCATAACCTCAATACCGGCATTTCGCTGTTCGCCATGAGTGAACTTCAGAAGTCGTAGCTTGGAAAATTAGCAGCGTAGTATAGAAGTATTCTTTCCTAGGCAGCAAAGAAATCCAAAAGTATTTGGCGAAATTCCCAATCCGCTATCACCTCGTCATTATTTCTTGCAATCCTTCCAAATAGTTTGCTCACGATTGTATGAGATCAAACTATATGGAAAAATTTCAAAAAATAAGCCACGGCTTTCATTGAGCTAATAGAGTAAGATCTGATAGAAAGCAATATATTCGTATGAAGCTGAGAAACCCTAGTACACAAGAGTGACTCTTAATCATGGTGTAGGGAGTATCATGCTTTGAGGTTGTATGTCCTTTAAAGAAACAGGACTTTTATATCGCATACAAAGAATTATGTACTCAGCAAAATGTGCCGGTATTTTAGAAAATGTAATGTTGCCCAGTGCAGAGGAAAACTTGTCCGTCTTTCGAAAATTTATGCTGGAGAACGACCTCAAGCATACGGCAAGGTCTTCTAAAGCATGGTGCGAGAAGAATTCTGTGAACGTTATAAAGTGGTCATCGCGCAGCACTGATTTAAATCTCTTAGAAAACCTTTGGCGTGATCTAAAAGTGGGAATTTCTAAACACAAAATTCGTAACTTTGACCAACTGTTTTGAAATTGCTGAAAATGCTTGGAATAACAACACCGAAAATATGTCCAAGCTTAATTGCAACAAAGTCAAAAAAATGCAAATCTGTCATCGCTAATAATGGTTTCCCGGTTTCTCGACAAAATTATGCGACAACACCGCATCAAAATAAAAAACAACAGAATTCTTTTTGTGGGATGATTAAAATTGATTTTTTTTAGCTAAGTGGTTTTGAAAGTAGGCACTGATTCTCATCAGACATCAGCTCATAGTGCATACTTGTCTGATTTGACCACTTGCAGTGGGAGATCATTAATTTTTATTTCCGTTAGTTGTGATAAATTTTAACATCCTCGACTTATATCCATCGATATCATTTACTCATAAAAGCTATTAATTTGTGCTCACGGTTCCCTTTTTGTCTATAAATCAGCATAGACAACGTATATCGTCTCTAAAGCTTATCAAAGCAGAAAATAATTGATTAGGTCAACTCGATCGTTTTGCGGAATAAGCCTCCGAAAGCAGAATCAATGTGGAATTGTTTTTGTGGGAAGAAGAACAAGGGAACCGTGATCACAAATTAATAACCTTGATGAATATAATTATTTTCATCGTTCCAAATTAGTTCACCAATGCATTCTTTGTAGAAAATTGATTTTTAAGTTGAAAGTAACTTTTAAGCAACTGGAATTCTTTTACTTATTTTGAAATTGTTTGATATTCGACTAATAAATAATTTAAAAAACTCACCGCATTTTCACTAGATAGGTAAGGAAAAATTTAAAAATATATTTATCCGGAGATCGTTCTTAATTCGTTCGCCACGACTGTATGTGGCATAGTAAATCACTATTTTTGCATGCAAATGATATTTGAAGAGTTTTATCTTTCATCTACAACTTACATGTTTACAGTCATGAACTTAAGTCTACGTACCCCTGCAATTTTCATGAAAAATATTGAACTGAATGCCTGATGTCAACAAAAATGATAATGAATAATGAAAACAATAAACTTATCTCATATCACGGCCAAAATATATATATTCATTTGGTGCAAATTAACATAAAACAAAAATAATAAAATTTCATACAATAAAATATAACAAAAGTCTACGTACAGTCATATTTAACGTTAGTTGTCTTAAAAACTAGTGTTTGGTGGGGCTTTCTCTGGAAAAAAATACAACTTTTAATCGGCTTGGCATTGAATCGACTAGATTTTTTGTAATTTCTGGTGTAAATTTGTCCCATTTTTCATGCAGAACGGAAATTAGGTCAGATCCGTTTGAAACTTTATGGTTTTGAAGTTGGCGCTTCAAATCATCCCATAAATGCTCGATTGGGTTTAAGTGCGGAGATTGAGGTGGGGAATGAAGTTGTTTGGGAATATTAAAAATCAACCACTCTTTCACAATCTGCGCTGTATGTTTGGGGTCATTGTCTTGTTGGCAGACCCAACACGGTCCTGGTCCCAATTTTTGCGCAGATTGTTTTAAATTAGCTTTGAGTTTGACTAGATATTCAGTACAATCTATAATACCGTCGATAACAACTGAATTCCCCACCCCCGCTGCCGACATGCATCCCCAAACAAGAACACTTCCGCCCCAATGCTTTACCGTACCAATTAAATTTTGCTTTTTAAGGCATTCGTTTGGTTTTCTTGACACTCGTTGCCTACCGTCATGTCCGAAAATATTAAACTTGCTCTTGTCGCTAAACAAGACGGTATTCCAAAAATTTTCCTGCTTGCCTTCATAGAGCTTTACATATTCGAGTCGTTTACCTTCATTTGTTTTACTAATGAATAATTTTTTCCGAGGTGTCCTGCTAAAATAGCCGTTGCGGTGGAGCACTCTGCGCATAGTTATAGGGTGTAAGTGTTTGCCCTTAACCTCCTTGATGCCTTCAGCTAGTAATTTTGACAACGTACGAGGATTATTTTGTGTTTCTTCGAGTACCCTTCTCTCTTTACGGTCGGTCAGCATTCGCGGTTTTCCACTCCTGGGTTTGTTTTCAAATTATTTTGTCCTCTGGTAATTTAAACTTACAGTTTGAACACTTGACCGCGGTTTTTTGACTATTTCACTAATTTCACGATAAGATCGCCCTTCTTTTCTAAGGCTCACAATTACTTTTCTAACGTCATCAGAGATTTCTTTCCTTATCAGAGCCATGATCACTTTAAACAAATTGACAATTACTTGTCAACGCGCCGTCAGCTCTTGGATCTAATACAAATATCACCATTCACTGAAAACATACGCAATAAAAATTAT
This sequence comes from Nemotelus nigrinus, assembly GCA_947369275.1. NCBI lineage: Eukaryota > Metazoa > Arthropoda > Insecta > Diptera > Stratiomyidae > Nemotelus > Nemotelus nigrinus. The sequence goes on from OX376375.1 coordinate 82,947,634, forward strand.
TCAAACATATCCGAGCTTCACTTTTTACAGTCATATTAGGTCTGTTCCCGTATTTTCAGTCACTTAATTTTCCTGAATTTTCCTGAATCATGTGGTGGGGAAATTCATGAAAGTACGGGAACGGCTTCATTGCAATTAATCGCGATTAATCGCAATTAATCGTAGTACGGGAATAGACCTATTAACACAAGGATGAAAATCGACGAAACCATCGTCGATTGAAATTTTTATTACACATTTTTGTATGAATGTTAAATTTATGCAAATTTAAGCTTGAAAGGATAAAAAGAAATAAGTTCACAGGGAATCATCTTATATTTTCATTTTTAGACATAAAATGTCAGTGTATGATGGGTCTATTTCCTGAAATCGGCCGTGCATGGCTAACAATCGATTCAGATATATATGTAAGTATTCATCTTCAGAATTTAACGATTCGTTTCCTCAAAATCATCGCTTTGCATAGATCTGGACTTACGAACAGACGCGAGATGTTGCCTACTACGACGGATTAAATCATCTTATCGTTAGTGTTGGTCTTGTAACTCCAAAGCCTGGTGTTTTTATATCGGACGTAAAATATTTGCTGATTTTGACGACACCCGTTGAAATAGTTGTGTTGGGTAAGATGAAACTGATCTTAAACAACGCTATGTATTTTAAACGCTATTATATATTCATATGAATTTTCCAGGAGTTACATTTGGCGACACTACAAAAACCATTTCTTCACCGATCCGGTCTATTAACACCACAACAACATACGAAGAAATGCAATTGATGAACAAACCTATATTCATCTTGAATACAGATAACGTGGCAATAGCAACAATAGACGGAAGTGCCGATGGTCGAATCTTCCTGGGTGGCCGAGATGGCTTTCTGTACGAAATACACTACCAGGCCGCGTCGACCTGGTTCGGTAAGCGGTGCAAGAAAATCAATCATTCCCAAGGGATTATTTCGTACATGATGCCTGGCTTTTTGAAAGTTTTTTCTGTACGTATGAGGCATTATGGAATGATGTTTAAAATTATATATTATTTATTCACTCTTTCTATTATTTATTCACTCTTTGTCAGGAGACAGATCCCATAGCTCGGATTTCGATCGATAACAGCCGACGTTTACTGTATGTTTTAACAGAAAAGGGGGCGATTGAAGCATGGGATATGGGAGTCGACTGTAATTCGACTAGGAGACTATCACGAGTATCACAAAATGATGTAGCTTTTCAAGCAAGTAATATAATTAAGTAAGTCAATTTAACTAAAGCATAGTAAAGATAATTCTGCACGATATTTCTCCAGAACGGTGGATTCGTCAGTTTTCAAGCCCATCAAAGCAATTTGCGCCCTTCAAGCCAATGATTGCCAGAACCTGCACTTGATTGCCGTAACACAGTCGGGTGTTCGTTTATACTTTTCAACAACACCTCTTCAGATTCCGCCACAGCCAACACAACAAGTCAGCGGCGGAAGTCCTTATGAAATTGTGCGTCCACAAGGTCTGTACCTGCTTCATGTGCGACTGCCACCTGGTTACACGCCGAACACAACTATTGGTAAGCCGAAACAAGTTCACAGTTCGTACTACAGCAATGGAACGCTTCTGATGATCTCGACACCGCAACAAGATCAAGACATGGTTTGGTCTATTAGCTCAGAACCGTTTCCGAATAAGCCATATTTAGCGGAGTCTGCAACTGTACTTCCACTGGATGGAATGGTCTGGGGATTGGGGGAGGTGAAGCCAAAATCGAAATCAACTTTATACAGTGTTCTGAGGCATGCTCAAGTACCGAAAAAGGTGGTGCTTCTAACAAATCAAGGTGCCCACATAATCTCACTGTTGAAGTCAGCCGATATTTTGCAACAGCTGCTAGTTGCCTGTCATGGACCTCACCATGAAGCAATCAAAGGATACTTCCAAGCGCAAACCGAAATAGAAGCTTGTTGCACTGCTCTTCTCCTAGCATGTATGCCTCCCTATCGTGGAACTGACATTGCCTTGTGGGCTGCCCAGGCATTTATGCTTTACGGTGGAGAACCTACGATAGGGGGATCTCATTACGTAGGTGGTCCATTCGCTGTAGGACAAAGAACTTATCTGTCATCATCAGCTGGCAATTTATGCGATCGCAATTCACCACAGATTTTTATGTCGACGCCGTTTACGGGCAGGGCAGGTGTTCCCGGAAATATGCAGCAACAGCCGAATATGAGTCAATATCCATTTAACCCATGTAAGTTACAATGATATCGAATGAAACTGCCATTTGAATTTTGTTTTTTTTTTAGCAGCTCTAGGCTCTCATTCATTTCAACAAAACGCTACCGACACTTCAAACATCAACTTCTCTGCCAAACACGCCGGCCTGTATCTGTACGTAGCACGTTTGCTGCGTCCAATATGGAAAAAGCGTTGCATCGACTCTAATCTGTGCAGTACTATAACACAAGCAGATTGTACGGAAATCTTAGAAGACTTGTTCGCAGTTAAAGGATTTTTAGATGCGAATTCCGTTAGTGATATTTCGAGTAATGATAGTTAAAAGAAGTCAGAGTAGAATGTTTTAAATGATATTTCGCTTTTAGATGCTATGTATGGATGCAATACTCAAACCGGGCTAGTAAATGGTTACGGTCAAATAAGTCAAAATATGGTACCGTACGGCGAACAGCACAATACAGCAGAGCAGGCTCAAGCTGAAGAAAAACGGTCGCTAACAGCTCTTAATTTCTTCATAAGTAAGTACAGTTAACAAAGTCTTATAAATCTTTTAAATGTCCTGTTTTTCGAACTTTATAGAGCACATCTGTGAAGTTATTTCTCTTTGGAAAATTCTTTGCGAGCATCAATTCCAGTTGCTGGTGAACGATCTCGCGAAGGAACAACAAAACATACTTTCATCTTGCACTTTCCGCGACTTAACTCTATCCCGAGCGGATACATGTGCGCATCTGATCGTGAATTTGATCAATTCCTATTTGAATGATAATGCTAGTGTTAGCTCGATATCATCGAAACTTAGAGATGTTTGCCCGAATTTGTATAGGCATGAGGATGCAGTCTCACACAAAGTAAGAGTCGATTAAAACAATTCGAAGCGTTCATTTCAAACTCGTATGTTATTTATAGGCGACCGAAATTCTGATGTTATCAAAAGGCATAACTGTCGATGAGGAAAAAGATGAAAGACTTCGAACTGCATTACAGCTATGCAAAGACGCTGCGCCCAATTTGCCATTGACAAGTATATGTCAGCAAGTAAGTAAATGTATCATCAGGGCAACTCAGTTTATGAACCTTTAGACCCTTTTTACGCATGAGTCCATGCGATCAAACCGGTTTCTTAGAAAGCGGGAATGAAGCGGAAGTACAAATGAGCTTAAATTGATTTATTTTCAATAATAGAATTATAAAAAATAGAATAAAAATTGTTATACTTGTTTTTCCACAGTTTATATCATCCGGCTTTTATCAAGGAGTTATTGAGTTGACCACGACCTGTGCGGCCAAACTTGACCCCAAGGAAGCGGCCATCCATTATTACAGAAATAATGAGCCAAACGAAGACCAAGAAGGCTATATTGCCTTCACCGCAAGGTAATTATCATAAAATTAGTGTCATCAAAGACAATTTTATTTGTATCTAATTCCAGAATGAATTGCTATAGAGAAGTACGGCAGATGCTCGACATAGTCTACCAAAATCTCTGCAACGTTTCTACAGCGCCCGATTTAAAATTATGTGCGGACGCCGTGGAAAAAGATATCCAAATGAAAATTATGCGAATAGTTTCTATAGCCATCCAATCGTCAGATCCACTCCTCCACGTCGTCATATACGAATGGCTACTTTCCCATAACCTTCTGTCCGAACTATTAGCTTTAACGGAGCCGTCACTGGGCGAATTCTTTCGGCGTTCAGTCATCCGTAATCCAGAAAATTTGCAACTGGCTGATTTGCTTTGGAAATACTACGAAAAAAACGGCCAACATGCGGCCGCCGCAAAGATTCTGGATAATTTAGCATCGTTGGAAACTAATTCGTTGACACTAGTTCAGAGAATCGAGTATCTGGCGCGGGCTGTCATGTGTATGAGGAACGATAATGTAGGATATTCTGTACACAATGGCGTTTTACTGAAAGACTTGGAGGATAAGGTAAATTCAAGAGTATCACATTTAACAATTGTTGTTAGTACGGATGCAATTTTCGAATGTCTGGTAATCTCTATTTCTAAATTATTACAGTTAGAAATCGCTCGTGTACAAAAAGTGATTCTCGATGCCATATCATCAATGACTGATAATAGTGCAGCGCGTGAAGCTGCCGCCAGTCTGAACTGTGCGCTGTACAATATGACACAGCTTTATTCCGATTTTGCCGAACCGTTCGATTTGTGGGAATGTACACTTGTCATTTTAAATTGCTCCCATCACAACGATCCGATTCTTATAGAATCTGTATGGACGCAAATTATTAACAGAGAAATCGAACAACCTGGATCACCCCAAGAGAAATGTACAAAGCTGCTGACAAAAGTGCAAACGCTGGTCAAAGAATTTGGTGACTCAGGGCAATGCTTCCCGTTGGCATTTTTAGTGCGGGAACTAGAAATTCGATGCTGCCAGCTCAGATTGAGTCCTGCAACTATCCCCGATGCGCTGGTAGGAATGAACTTAGATATTGAATTGTTAATTGACTACTATGCAAGGTAAGTTTGGCTATTTTGGCACTTGCCGCAGACAATACAGAGGTTACAGTAATTTCCTTTGCAGAATGATATCGATGAATGAACGGGTTTGGGCGAATGAAGGCAATGAATGGCATTTAGTTCAAGCGTCAACAAGACTGATTACACTTTTAACAAACATTGCACAACAGATTCCAAATAGAAACAGGTATGTAATTTGAACATTTTTGTTTGATAGCTACCACTTGAAAATATAGTTCAAAGTTTATTTTCGAATTTGAAAGGAAAATTGGATAGCGATAAAATATGAGCATCTATCACTATCTTTGCTGATCTCTACTGTCTTTTTTTTCCTTAACCTATGTTATGTTCTTCGTTTCATTGTTTGAAATAAATGTCATACACTAAAATTTCACATGAAGTTAACTACCGAATAAATTTCTGATGGGGGAACGTAGGTGGGTAGGTTGAAGTGGCTGCCAATCTACAGAGGCCTGCCGACCGACACACATAGGCACAAGAGAGGCCCGTTGTGATACCACAATAGTTTGTGGTGACTCTCTCCTACTCACTGAACTCAGGAAACCATCTGCTTCCTTTGACAAACCGCACTATCCTCTTTAAATTGACCAGGGACAGTTCGGTCAGGTTTGAGAGAAAGGGTGCGCTAAGTGCCGTCAACCTTCTCTTTGCCAAAGCAAGCCGGACACTGGCACATGAGATGGGAGGACGGATTCCTCCTCATCCTCAGAGCCACAACTCCGCCCAATCGTTGCGCATGCCGCCTTATGAGGCAGTGGCCCGTAAGAATGCCCACAGTGCCACGCAGAGCGCTTCGAATTAAGCCTAAAAGCTGCCTGGTACGATGCGCATCCATGGATGCCCAGGACTGCCTTGTTATCGCACAGGGTGATTCATCTGCCCAGGACTTCCTAGCGTCCTAAAGATATTTTTGCCTGATGGCCCATTTAACTGATGTCATCGGTATACCCATTGAGAAGGTGGGAGAGACCTCCGGTAGCAAGGTTCCAAGCCTGGCTAGTTCATCGGCCTCACAGCTGCCCTGAAAACCTCTATGTCCAGGCACCCAAATTAATTGAACAACCGAATGTCTCGATATCTCCCTAAGAGATGCACGGCATTCAGCAACAATTATGGACACTGTACAAGTATCAGCAAGAGACTTAATAGCCGTTTGGCTACCTGTGAAAATATCAATATTGACCCCGAATATTCGATTACACAGAAGTCAGCCGATTGCCTGAAAAATAGCCGCAACATTCGCCTGAAAGACACTACACAGGTCTGGTGGACGGAGGGACAGCTTGAGATTCAGCTCATCTGAGTATACACCACTCCTGACTCTATTGTTTAGCTTTGAGCCGTCAGTGTACACATGGATAAGCCCACTTTCGAGGGTGACACCATCACGCCATTCATCCCTACCAGGAATGCGAGCTGTGAAATCCAAATCCAGTAGGCATTGCGGAGCGATATAGTCAGCACCTGCTGGAGCGGGAACTCCCTCGGTCAAAATCCTCGCTTGACTTAACTCAGTTCTACTCCATGCTGAGATCACAGCAGGAGAAATAGCTTGCTGTGATGTGATATCATTAGATTGGTTAGGAGCCAATGAAACAACACAAAAAATGCTTTAGTTGGGTTTAGTTGGAGCGCTCCAGTTACCAGTAGCACAGCCATCCTGTTGGCTCAACCACAGCAGTATAAAGCCAAGCAACAGTACGAGGCTGTAATCCCCAATTCGCCCCTATGCCTCTTTTACAGCAGCAAAGTACGTTGAAAGCCTTCCGAGCTCTTTCTGCTACATTGTAAGTCCATAGTCACTTAACCCTCAAGTCAAGGAGAAGCCCTAAGTACTTAACCCTCTTGCTCAGATCAATGGCGACCGTATTTATTTTGAGTAACTCAAAACGAGGAACTTTGTACTTCCTTGTAAACAGCACTAGCTCCGTTTTGCTAGGATTCACATTCAAGCCGCACTGGCGACTCCAACGTGAAAGTATTTCAAGAGAGTGATTTAGTCTCTTCGATAGTGTAGATAAATACTTTCCCCACACTGCTACAGCTATGTCGTCTGCATAATCAATCACTTTGCAGCCTGCATGGTCCAGTCTTATTAGGAGAGTATTCACCTTGATATTCCACAGCAGGGGAGAGAGGACTCCACCCTGAGGTGTGCCTGTACTAACTCCTCGTCTTACGTTGGCATTCCCCAGGGAAGAGATTACCACTCTACATTTGAGAAGCTGCACATCCGATTGCAGCACCGAGAGTGCCTCAACAATTGCGTTAGACTATGTTGTTGAAGGCCCACTCGATGTCCAAGAAGGCGCCAAGCGTGTATTCTTTAACAGCAAGAGTTTTCTCAACTTGCTCAATGAGAAGAGCAGCCTCAACAGACTTATCTCTGTATAAGCGTGCTGTGACAGCGAGATCAATATAGGGTCGATTGATCTTTTAATATGGTAATCAATGATCCTTTCCAAAATCTTAAGCAGAAGACTTATTGGACAATAGTCCTTCGCCTTAACATGTGAAACTTTTCCTGCTTTAGGGATAAACAACACTCGTAGTTTTGCCGCCAGCCGGTGGGAACATACGAGAAGCGTAGGCAAACCTTATAAATCTCTCTGAGCCATGGTAGCGATAATTCCATGGACTGCTGGAAGTCCGACGCAAGGACACCATCAGGGTCCGGGGATTTAAACGGCTCAAAGGAGTTAATAGCCCACCTCAGTTGAGAACTTGATATTCTGAACGGCGGCGTTGAACTGTAAGCTTGCTCCGTTTGGTGCACCGCTTCTAGGGGGCAATAAATGCTCGGAAAATGTGCGTCCATAAGAACGTTTAGAGTATCTGCGCTCGAACTAGTCCAACAAATGTCGGAAAAGTAATAACTATTCAATGCCGATGTTAGCTGAGAAGTGAAATATCCCCACGACGCAACACGATTTACGCCAGCAAGAAGATGTTGAGTAAAACATGGGACCTACGCCTTGATTTAACACACTATATTTACACGGTAGTGGCAACACTGATTTCTGCTTGCGACTGTCTGGTCTAGTGGCCGACAATAGAAAATTACCTTTGCGTGCATAGCGAGTAGAGTTCAGGAATTGGTGGGTACTATAGTATCCTTAAAAACGATTTCTGCTGTGCTTTATCTCCCCCGCTTCACCTCTTTGTTTGATTTGGCCACAGCGATGTTGGGAAGGGGATCACAAGCTGCACTGATTAGACAGAATAAAATTATATTTACATAAGTAAACATCTAAAATGTTTCCTCCGAGTTGCAAGAAAGGCGGTTGCTTGTTACGAATAAATTTTAAATAATTTTATTTCATTCCTACCCTAGGTATATTTCACTGGAATCAAAGCAAGAAACAAAGGTAGAAAGAAAAAATTAAACATTGACAAAGATTTTTTCCTTTCCATTTGTAAATTTCCTGGTCACCAAATTATTATCTCCTTCTAAACTTTTAATGCTCGCACTTAATTTTTTGTTGTTTCACTCAAATTCCATCACTATTCCTTCTATCTCTTTACAGGAAACGAATCATGGCGAAAGCACAAGAATTGATTTCAGCATGCTTGCATCTTTTATATCCTAAACCACGAACGGAAAGTTTACAACTACAACTGAAAGAAATCGAAAGTCGCGTACAACGTATTATGTAGTTTATATGGTTTTATTGTTGTATGTAAAGTCAATTTTTTTCTCACTTTTGTAATTGTTGGTAATCGCTGTAAGATATTAAAATAAATATAAGTTCAATTAAAATTTATTTTCTCTATTTATTGTCTACTATAAAATTTTTTATTTGGTTCGAAACTGTGAAATTGGTAATTGTGTTGTGTGTTTTGTGGTCCGAAACTGTGAAATTGGTGAAATGAGATGGCAGGGTTGTTTGATAAAAATTTTTGATTGAAATAACCAGCCCAAGAACGGGATGAAAACTATTGAATGGTATGTCCTGTAATCAGCGTCCTGATTCATATGCATGGAAATCAAGTTGGGCCTTTTCGTCAGGGCTATGGAGTCGGTGTCGTGCCCCTGTATATTTAAAGCGGAGTCGGAGTCGAACGCGACTCCGACTCCGCTTTAAATGTACAGAGCCACGACTCCGACTCCACAGCCCTGCTTTTCGTCTTCTCTCTTCCGAAGCATATCAGCAAATCTACAACTTCATTCACGCGACACAGAAAAAATAAAACAGCTCGTGAAAATATTATAAATAATTATTAATGAATACAATATTATTCTAAGAGCACACGACATTAGTAATAATAAACTCTCTGCCTTTTCTTTTTATTCGTTTTTGCTAACTTGCCAATTTTATTTTCAGTTTTTGTTTGTGTTTCTTTATATCAATTCTTTTCTTATTTTCACTTTATAGTTCCATATCAATATTTACTCTTAATAAAAATCTATATTGAATATTTATCGTTAAATTAGGTCTATTATCAATTAAATATTACTTATAGTCTAAGATTCATTCCTTATATTGTATGTTGTTGTTAATTATTTCAATTTATTTTGTTTATTTTCAATTTTGTTTTGCAATAATATTTCAATCTTAGAAATATCGAAGATACACTTAATGGCTATGAAACATTAACTCAAATATTGTAAATTTGTTGTTTGTATTTTAGATGCTGATTTTACGTTTCCTTGTTATTTCGGTTAGAGATGAAAATAAAATACAAAATAGAACTCTCAAAAAAATCGCTTTGTTTCGCGATGAATATTCTTTCAGCTTAACTTCGTCTTGTACAAATTTGTGGAAATATGAATATTCGAGAAGAGAGAATAATAAAACTACTGGATTGCAACATTCCCAATCGAGGTGCGCGTCTTCAGTGCTTATGTGAAATTTACCGTCAATTGAATCTAATCGATGACATTATTCGAATGTGGCGTTGAACATATTTATGTTGATGTCTTCGAACGAAGGAGCACCACTCTGATCGAGCATCTGTAACATATCCGACAGTTCTTGGCCTTGCGGTGGCGGTGCTTGCACGTGTGGCTGTCCTTGAACTACTACGGCTGGATGTCCACCACCCGAACTACCGGAACCAGGACCGGGATCGGCTGTCTGTCCAGCACTTTGCCACCCCCAAATCGCTACAATCATAATAGAAAATATTTAAGGTCAATGGATATACACAGAAAGTATTATGAAATTGTTCCTGAATACAAACCTGCATTTGATTGAGCAGGCGCTCCAGTATGGTAGGCGGTTGGTTGGCGCGAGGCGCTTAGTTGAGTATACGTGGGGCCACTTGGCGATCTCGATGGACTCAGTTGATTGTACTGATAGCCTTCGGTAACAGGTTGCTGTTGGCGCAATGACCACGCTGCAGCTGCAGGTGTAGGAGATGTGTTTGCTTTCGGTAACCGATGATGGGCTGCACCGGCCGTAGGTGGAGCACCAGGAGAACCGTAACTGCAATGGTTATACATAGCGCATAAATATAATCAGGTAAAAAGCAATCATACGGCTCAAACTTACCCAATCGGAGATGGAGTTGGTTCGTAACTGTAGGCTACAGCATTTGGGGCCATTCCATGAGCATTATACACTCCAGCCGGGGCTGTACTATTTGGTGCGGCTGTCGGTGCAGAATATACATGTTCTGTGTGGGGCTCAGGAGCCGGCGTATCATGTGTTGTATGTAATGTTCTGTAATTCATAAAACATTAGCTTAACAAGCATCTTAGACACACAAAAAAAATTTACTAAGCAGGAGATAATTAATCTATGAAAATAACAATATAAACTTACTTCGCTGAACTATTTGTGCATACAATGTACTCCACGTCATCGGTGTAGGGATTCAGGAACGCATACGCTTGTGTCCGCAGCCAAACATATTCCCGATTTTTCGCTCGAAATCTATACATCAACGAGAACATTTGTCCCTTTTGCTTCAGTACCTGCTCGAAGCTCTCTTTCATGTGACTATGATCTTCGACATGGAAAAAATCATAACAGCTTTTCCCTAATAATTCCGTTGGTGTGTAGCCGAGTATATTCATCACACGTTGATCGACAAATGTGAATTTCCCATCCATCGCGTGACGTGATATAAATTCTGATTGATTGTTCGATCCACTTAGGTCCGATGAATTGGCGGTGGATGTGACTTGTAATCGACCGATAGCCACCAGGCAACAATGCGCGTGCAAATCTTCTTCGGTTTGTCGATCCATTTGTACGCCTGGGAAAAGTTCGGTCGGCGGCCAGTTTTTGATGTAGCCCGTACAGTGCACTACGGCATAACTTTGACCGTCCCGCGATGGTCCCAGAGAGTTTCGTTGCTTCAGACGATTCAGATGGCCAGAAACCATACTTTCTGGATTTACATTGCCCACTTTCATACGACAAATGAAGCCACGCCGGGCACCCATGCACAGTCTCATCGATGCTGAAAAATCGTATGTCATTAACTCATTTACTCCAACGAATGTTCGAATAAAATAAGAATAGAAAAGTTTGACTTACATTGATGACCCTCCTTTTTCACCGTCCCAGTTTTCAAGTCCAATATCCGACCTGTGTTTTGGGGTTCTTGGGTCGAGAGCTGTTCGCGCACCTTCTCCCGATCATCCGGATGAATATTGTCATACAGACTGGTACCGTACCAATCATTTTGCGTATGATTCAGCACCGGAGTTACCGAATCCGATACGTAGATAATGCGTCCTGAATCACATGAAACGACAAATAGAAAACCATCTGCTGCTTCCAATATAAGATGTTTTAGTTCTTGATCTGTTAGGAATGATGGTTTATAGGTGCCATCGCTACTTGTGTTTCCAGTGCCTGAAACGGAAATGTGATGATGGAAAAATGTGCCGATAAAAGACTATATGTGCAAGAATATAAGTAATAAATTCACAACAGTTATGCTTTCAAATTTTCCACTTGTAGCATACCGATTTAAATGAAATTTAACTTTACAATCTGATGTCGATCTCCTTCTCAACATGTTCGTTTACTTTGTATTCTATCAAGCTTATTTAACTTGTATAACGTCACAGCAGCAAGGTACACTTGCCTATTTTAAATTGTAATACAATAAAAACTACCAATTATGTTAAACTAGAACCATTATGTTGGGGGGTCGTGAATTACTTTAGGTTCGTCACATAACCGTATCTCTGCTCGTTCTCATAATACAGTACATACTATTTGAAAAGTCCGTAAATTCGATCCGTTGAATTCATTTGGCCATACAACTAGCAGACTTGCAAATCAATCATTTGAATATTTTTTCATTGAAATTTGTCCACGTAGTGACAGTTAGTATCGTACCCAGGGAATTCTTTTTGGTGAAATAACGCAATTACGTCTTTAGAATTTTTAATTTTGTCGATTTTGTGGTTTAGACCCCTACGCATCAGTCACTACCTTGGGGCCATTGTTAGTTTGGATACATAATGTATGCACCTACCACAAACGCACTATAGATCGATATCTTTCGGGCGCCTATTGAATGGGTCACATCTTGGATATTGTCTTTATTTTGGGATATCTTGGAATTACTATTTATTCGATGGTTTTATTAAAATGAACGGGTTATGGATCGGTTTTGCTGGAAGCTCTTTTTAAATACGACATCATGATTGTAAAACAATCGGTCGTTAATTGTAATTTAAGCAACTAGCATTTGTTGGACATTATTGAAATGAGCTTGACAATAAGTGTTCTTGGAAATCTACTTTAGTAACAACAATCACCGTAGACAGAATATTTAAAAAAATTATGCTGCACGTATGTGGTTCTTTACGAGGTTTTAATTGGAATAGGCAAAGAGAATTCATGATTTGATTTTAAATATCCTATTACATTAATAATTTAAACAAAAAAAAAAAAATGAGTTCAGTTTAAAATGAACCATAAAGAAATCAGAGATGATTGAAACATTAAATTCTGGTAGTTACATTGCTGATAAATATTTTATAGTCACCAATAAAACACACCCTTCAGTTCCTACATTCTTTCATATATCCTCTTATTTTGCATCACACGCAAGATATAATTCATTCTCTTTTTTCTCCTCTATACCTAGTCTATTTCTACAGGGCAGCAAATAGAAGAGTGTACGTCGAATATTCAGCATTCGATGCAAAAGGACAGATTCATAAGCCCAAATTACTGGCAAATGAATTTCAAGCGAATCATGAAAAAATGTCCATCTGATAAAAATACAAAGAGAAGACATCCCGTTAAGTTTACTGTGTAATTAACATGGGCGAAGGAAGTTATATTAAACGAACGGCATTTATTTCGCGAAAAAGAACGATGAAAGTCATAGTAGTCAGCGTTATCCAGGCCATACCATCAAAGTGAGAATGAAATAAAGCGAGGAGGTTGCGTAGGGGAGAAAACACGATGGAAATAAAGTAAAATAAAATCAAGGCGTCTGACGACCAGACAGAAAAGTACTTTTCCCGAGAAAAAGGAAATAAGAACCGCTCTGATATCAAATGATTTATGCTAAATAGAAAGAAGATAAATGGGAACGGGAATTGTAGGATTAAGTATCTATTTGTGTGTAAAAAAATTGTGTGACATACTATTTTAGTAGGGTAGTAATCACTAATAGTGTATTAGTGGAGATAAAACGCAGATATATGACTGAAGAAAACGCGGTACCTATTCTTAAGCTGAAACCAAAAACTCACCGAATCTTTCAGCGAGACATTTCTGGAAATTTCGGAAGCCATCAAACAGATGAGCGAAGACGATCGTACTATAGTGCTTGGTTTTGCCGAGTGTGTAGTTGAAGTTTTATAAATTTTACCATTTAGCTTTTTTCGCCACCTGCTTTTTTTGTGGCAAACATAATTGCATAATAATAATAGGCGTGTTTTTTTGCTCTTCTATCCAGTAGAGAATAGGATATACGCATTGGAAACAACAACACTCCTGCACCAGTGAATTCACTAGCACAGAAATTGTATTCGTCATAGGTAGTTCACGTGCTGAAGTATAGAATGTGCTGATAGAAAAAAGAAAAGCTCATACGAAGTTATCTTTTTTTCTGTGAGAAGGCTTTGGTTTTTTGAAGGTTAAGTTGAATGTTTTGGTAGTTAGTAAATTAAAAAAAAACTCGCATAATGTGTAGAAAGTTAAAAGAGATAATTTTCTGTTAGTCCTTTTGCTATTTTCTATCGATTGTGGTAGTGTATATTCGTTATTTTCTCCCTTTATTTTGAGCTGTTGAGTTGTACCACAGCAAATACAGCAACCTATGTCAGTCCTAGCAAAAGCATCAGCTGTTTTGTGATGGATCGTTTTTTTGCGTCATTATTCTATTCTGTTCTGTATCGGAGCAAAAAAACACGCCTAATAATAGTTACCAGTGTGAATATTATGCAGTGGAACGGCTTGCTTTGTTATCGGCTGACATAATCAAAGAGGGAAAAAGATCGTTTGAACACAATAGGAAAAGCAGAGGCCAAGGATCAAGCCATTTGGAACACCAGAAGTCGGATGAAAAGGAGACGAAGAACAATAGTTTACAAATGCAAAGCAATCACATAGATAAGAGGAAAACTAGGGGTGAAGATGTTTCGCAACACCAACCCTATCTAGGTTTGAGAAGAGGAGTTTATGGTTCATTGAATTGAAGGCCTTGGCAAAGTATGTGTGTATTTTATCAAATTGCTTTTGCTGGTCGATAGCGGAAGCAGCAGTATCTATGAACGATAGTAAGCTGGTTACTGTTGACTAACTTTTAAAGGAAGCATTTTGCTCGGAAGTGAGAAAAGGCTCAATTATCGAATACGGCCTGTTGTAAATCACACTTTCGACGACGACGAGGAACTGGGTTCGTTTGGAGCTGGTCAAGTGATTCACCCTTACTCCACTTTTCTGGGTGAGCGGTCTTGCGCTCAGCTATGAACCTTGGCTACATTGGATGCTTATATTTACTTAGTGTGCAAATGGTTTGCACTAGCTAGCGATTTTTCTGAGGTAAGGGTATATTTTGCGTGACCTGGTCGGGAATCTGAGAATATCCATGGTGTTATTAGTATGTCTTCCTATCGTGTCGAAGAGCTTTAAAGCTTTATCGCGTATGCATTTTTGTACTGTTTCGATCCTGAATTCCTTATGTATGTCCACGTTTCTAATATATGCCTAGTACTATACTTTTCGCGAAACGAATTCAACGGTCGAACCCCATACAAAAAGAGCTTTTCAATTCGTCAGTAAAGCTCTTTTTTTATGGGATTTGACCGTTGAATTCGTTTCGCGAAGAGTATAGTACTAGGCAATACCATGGAATTCGGAAAATTCTCCGCCAGTGTGAGATTTTTGCAGGTTTGTAGGTTTTGTTTGTTTGGCTTTGAGGTTTGTTCGAATGCAAGACTCGCGTATAGTGATGCCGGTCTTAGTATTTGCTTGCATATTAGTAATCTGTTGGTTTTGTTCAGTCTTTGGGATTTAATGAGGAGAAAGAGGACATGGAGGAGTCTACTGCAAGTGTATGTATGTGTGTGTATGTTGTTTTGTATGTGTGTCGTCCAAATTAGTCGGTCATCGAAAATGAGACCTAAGTACTTGGCTGTCCGTTGCCATTCAATCTGTTGTTCGTTCACAGTCAGTTTTCGTGGTGGCTGTCTCCTCTTCCGCGTAATGAAAATTGCCTGGGTTTTGTCCGAGCTGATCTTAATCTTCCATTTGTGAAAGTACCCTAGAAGTGTATTTATGGAGAATTGCAGATATGAAACAACGGCTTCTGCTTGCCGGGACGTGTGGAAGATGCACATGTCATCGGTGAATAGATTAGCTATGACCAGTTTAGAGATGTATGCAGCGTATACAGGGTGGGTCATCTACTGGTATCTTTTTAAATCATAGGTTATTTTGAGACTGAAAGCTGTTTCCCGCTCGAAATCTTGACAGAAAGTCAGTATCATACCTCCGCGGAACGAAATGCTACGCTTGAAACAAGGTTGGGAAATATTGAAAACTTATTTCCAAAGTGAGTGCTGTGTAGTCCAAACAGTGCGTTTTTTGAAAATTAAAAGCGAAGTTTTGGCCGAAATGAAGCACCAACCGCGCCTGCTGTACGCAAGCTTGTGCAAAAAGTCCGTGAGACTGGCATGCTAGTGGACAACACTCATGGCCCCCGTCGTCGTACGGTGCGCACAGACGAGAATGTGGCTGCTGTAACCGAGAGTGTGAGACTCACTCCACGAACAACTCGCCGCCGATCTCAACTGCTCAACATTTCACGCACTAGCCTGAGGAGAATTCTGCACAAAGATCTCGGATTATTCGCTTACAAGGTCCAATTGACTCAGCAATTGAAGGCGCACGACCATCCGCTTCGTTATCGCTTCGCAATTTGGGCCTTACAGCAGCTTGAATTGGACAACGATTTTGGGCGAAAAATCATGATGAGGCGGTAACGTTAACAAACCAAATTGCAGTATCTGGGGCTCGAGAGTGACAGTTTGGTGCGGATTGTGGAGTGGTTGCATCATTGGACCATTTTTCTTTGAAAATGAGGCTGGGAATAACGTTTCGGTCAACGGTGAACGTTACAGAGTCATGTTATCCGACTTTTTTTCACTGAAACTAAAGAGATGGATTTGGACGATCGCTGGTTCATGCAGGATGGCGCGCCATGCCACACAGCCTATGTTGCAATCGATTTTTACGCACCAAATTCCCAAATCGTGTTATCAGCCGTCTTGGTGATGTTAATTGGCCGTCTTGGCGTTGTTAATTGGCCGTTTCGGAGCTGCGATTTGACGCTTTTGGACTTTTTTTTGTGGGGAACCGTGAAGGATCGATTTTATGCCAAAAATCCAGCCAAAATTCAAGCACTTAAGGCCCATATCATCCAAGCAATCCGTGAGCTACAGCCCGAAACCATCAGCAAGGTCTTCGAAAATCGGAGTGACAGAATGCGCTACTGCGAAGCCACCGGAGGCAGCCACTTGAACGAAATTGTGTTTCACCATTAATGAGAATGTTTAGTCTTACTAATAAAGCCATAATACATGGAAAAAAATTAAATTTTGTTCAATTTATTGCATTTTTAAAAAGAAACTTGTAAATTGCCCACCCTGTATATTATACAAAAGGGGAGATAAAGGAGATCCTTGTCGAGAGCTGCGGTTACAATTCGCCTATCGGATGATAAGTGTTTGTCAATTCTGACACATAATTTTCTGCCCTTGAGAAAAGATCCAATGATCTGGATAAGAGGAAGGGGTATTCTAAACTCATGCATTTTGAAAATTAGTCCTGCATGCCAGACTTTGTCGAAGGCCTTCTCTATGTCGAACATAACTAGCCCGGTCGATTTTGTATGGTTAAGCCCTGTTCGGATGTGTTGGACCACCCTTGCTAGCTGGAGTTCTGTGGAGTGAAGTGGCTTAAAGACAAACTGCTCTTCTGGGAGAATGTTGTTCTCGGAGACTTCTTCGCTCAATCGAGAAAGGAAAACGCGTTCGGCCAATTTAGCTATTGATGACAGGAGGCTGATTGCTCTCCAATTCTGGGGAAATGTTGTCTGTACCAAGTTTTGGTATAAAGATTGTTGTTTAACGTAACACGTTGTTTAACGTAAGACGGTTAAATAACATAGTTCCCAACCCGTAACACGTTCCCAGTGAAACATGTTATTTAAAGCTGGATGTTATTTTTGAAACGTCTTGCACACATCAGAAGCGAATAACTCTCAACGTTCGGAAAATCATAAGCGGGCTCAGTAACGTGTCAAAGCGACAAAATGCAGTCGTTTCGCTAATTGGCCTTTTTGTTATCATTCGTGTTTGTCCACAACGTCGAAGGGAGAAAATGCATAGTTTTTGTTCTATTAAGCACTGGGTGTACTGGGCGCACAGAACGCGATCGGTGGATCGTGAGACACAGTCGTTCAGTAATTTGGCTATGCCACACACAAATCGACAACGTTAACTATGCAACGTCAACCTCTTTGTATCACTTATGCGAAGTTTCATACAAGAATACTTTTTCTATCAGGCGCTCAGTTTTCTCACATATTCGACTACGACGACGTCATCAACGCCCGACCAAATTTGTAATTGCACAAGACGATTCGGAACGTCACACAAATAACTTGCAAATCTATAACATGTTAAACCGAGCCGAGAAAAACAAATTACCTTTTCACTTGTGTTACTCTTCTCGTTATCGTTACGCATTTCGTTGCAGAGTTATATTGGAACGCGCGACATGTATGATGAGCGCAGCTTGCGGTGGTACAACGTTCAGTCTGTTATGTTTTGTAGCATGTTGTCTAGTACGTGTGTCAAGCTCATGTTGGTAACGCTGTCTATCCCAGGTGATTTACGTCGTTTCAGTCCGTTCACCAAGATCTGCACTTCCCCAGGGTCAGCACAACTTAACCATTCAACCTGCCGAGGTTCAAAGCTGAGAACATTTGCAGCCGCTCGATTCTGCAAAGTCATTAGCTTTATTTGCACTGGTGTATTTCAGGTCTTGAGTGCCGCAGATTGGTGGCATTGAAAGTTTGGTTTTGAAATATCGAGACAGTCGCCATAGGCTGTTATCCCCAGGCTCGATGCTTTACATCAAACTCTTCCACTGTTCATTCTGGTCTCGGGATATTTGACCACGTATGTAGTTGGTAAGCCGGTTTGCTTCCCGCTTTATTCTAGGACCACCTGTGCCTCAAGCTCTGCTAAGAATTTGGGTCCTCCTCCGTAAAAGTAACTTAATCGACTTAGGGAGTTCATACGGATTGTGTACATCCTTTACCGGAATTGTGTTCGCACTGTCCTCTTTTGCCTGCTTTATGATATTCGTGAGGAGATCTATTGCTTTCTCTAAGTCGCTGGTCGTTTCGGGTGTTTCTAGGGTGACTACTTCGACCAGTGCAACTCGGAAAGCTTCCCAGTTGGTGATTTTCCTCTCTCTTATGGGGTCGTAAATGTAGATGTGCTCTACTCGAAAGAGGACCGGCCTGTGGTCAGATGACAACTCGTCGAGAACGGTGATATGCACATGTTGGTTAAGTGCGCGTGAGATCCCTATATCTAGCGCGTAGCTGTTTAATGAGTCAAAGTGCGTAGGCTCATTGGGGATATGCAGGCTTGATTGTCTACCTGTGATGTAATTGTTTAGCTCGATCCCGCCTTTTTTACTTCTCACAGCTCCCCAATGGTTGTTGTAGGCATTGAGGTCTCCCGGAAGGAACACTGTGCCTTTATGATCGAAGAGTGCGCAGAGGTCTTCAATAAACTCCTGTGATTTTGGTGGTCGGTACGCTGAAACCAATACAAACTCGAGGAAGCTCGTTTGCACTTTTATAGCAGTAGCTTCCATTCTCCTGAAACTGGGGATAAGGAACAAGATGATGGGTGATGCTCCTTCTCACGAGGATTGCAGTGCCTCCTCCCTTCCCAGTCATTCTATCGTTCCTGTATGTGATGTAGTTGGGGATCCGGAGGTGGTCGCCGGGTTTGAGGAAGTTTTCCTGTAGTAGCATGATACCAATTTTTAAATCGATCAAAAATTGCATCAGCTCGCCCTTTTTGGGCAGTAAGGAATTTGCATTCCACGTGAGAATTGAACCCTGGTTAGTAGGGTTCATTTGCGTATATTTGGTGGCATATTTGGCGAATTATGGCTAGTGAACATACTTTGGATCATTTCCGCCATAATGTCTTTCGTTGTTGTATGTAGTTGTTCTTGCATGATGGCGAAGAACTGGGCCATGTGATCAGGAGTTGTTGGGATTGGTAGGTTGGGATGTTTAGTTTTGGCTGGGGAGTTTGATGGAGGTTTGGTTGTGGTTGATCTGAGGGTTAGGAGAGATGGAGTAGGATTTCCACTTGCCACTTGTGCAAACGATTTCCTCAAGTTCTTTGGGTTGCACGGGCAGCCCCATAGCTCGAAGCATGTTCACATCCGCAGTTAACACACTTTGGCTTTTCTTCCCTCGACTTTTTGCAGTCTGAGAAGTGGTGGAGTCTGTCGAACTTAACGTTTGGAGCTTGAGCATGACAATTGCTGGCAGAGTGTCCAAACTGCTGGTAGCTGTGACACTGAGATTGTCCACCTCGCGGATTTTGTGCTTCAACTTTGCACAATAGGTGGCAGATGGCCTGAACGTTGTATATTTCCTTTTCACTTTTTGGGAGGAGAACTTTCAACAGCTTTAAGAGACCTGATCTGATTTTAAAGAAGAATGCTTCGATGGGGTGGAAACACTGATGTTCTAAGTGTTGTTTGACTTCTTCAGGCGTTAAACCCTAGAGCTCTCGGATAATAACGTTCAGATTTGTTTCCTCAGGAAGGTAGTACGTTTGGATCTTAGATGTAAGATCTTGGTGATCTTCCTGTGTTCGGAAATGGTTGAGGGAATAATCTGGATTCTCAGATATACTCTTTTCGCCGCTTAACTTAACAAACTTAACATTCCGTTCCTCGAGAAGTCGGGCCATGGCAGTCCATTGGTCCGACTATCGTAGTATTACCGGTACTGGTTTGTTTGCCTGCGGCACAGCATCGTTTGTTGTCGGAAGTCTATTTGTTGTTGTTGTAGGCGTTTCCTGTGTTTGTGATGAACGGCTATTTGTTTGTGGTTGCGTTGTTTTTGTATTGTTTGACTTTTCGGTTTAGTTTTATGGGTGGATGCAGGAGAGAGAAGTGGGGGGTATTCTACATCAACAATTTGATCTATATTTACGATTTTTCTTTCTTCTGATTCAGTAAATTCCTGTTGTATGTTGTTATTATTGTTTTCTATATGGTCAATGTCGGGAGCCATTTCGATATCAGCGAAATGTCTGTCACTTTCTGGTGTAGTTTCGTCGCTTTCAAAAGCGGAGGTTGGAGAGATAGAGGTAGTTTAGGGAGAGGAGGATGCAGTTTGTATTCTTTTCTTTTGATTGTTATTTTCTGTTTCTATTTGTTTTGTTGCTGACTAAGTAGCTCTTCGCTACGTTTCATTAATTTTTTATTGTCACGTCGTTGTTCAGCAAGTTCTTTTTGTGTGTCTTCCAGTTGCTGTACAATTATATTTAGTTGTTCGCTTAGTTGACGTTGGTTTTCTCTGTCTTTTTTGTTTTGCTCGAGCTGATCGGTCACAGCTGCGATCACTCGATATTTGTCCGTTCCGTCAATTTTCTACGTGTTTTGTGAGATGGGTTGGCTTTGGTTTCGCCCTGCTTTGAACAAGACACACTGCTAGCTCCACACTGAGAATTCGGTATTTAATCACTATATTATTTCGCTGTACCCTTACGTAAACTCAAAACGTTGCTGATTGCTCGACCACTCAATTGCTTTCTTCCTGATTTTTCTTTTCTTCTCGTCTTTGTTGATTTGGCACTTTGGCACTATTCTGGCACTTGGTCTGTGTTTTGGCACTTTTTAAGTGTTGTTTGCTTTGTTCACGTACACCGTTGTCGCTTGTTTATTTTTATTTTTACACTCTTTGTCCCTTGCTATCAAATACTCGCGTAGACATGCTTTCTGTTTGAGTGTCCGAACAAGACTGGCACACAATTTCGAGGAACTGATTGAAGCAAGTTACACATCTCCTGCTTTAAGGATGGGAAAAATGTTAAGAGGTTTCCAAAAAGAAGGGAGCATACAGAACGCTTAAAAAAACCACACAATGATGAGGAAAGTTAATTCGTCAAGATATTCGGTGCACGATTAGGTCCACCGAGATATAATTTACGGATCCTAGAGAAATGAAGCTACAGGAATGTTAGCGGTTCTTTACGAAGCCTGGAATTATTGACGCCTTTGAAGTGGCCGAAACTATAGCAGATCAAATTTTAATTTACAGTCGAAAAGAAAACCAAGAAATGAGCGCTGAAAATGGAGCCTTGTGTAATATCAGAAAAACATTAAAGGTGGTAAGATACTCAATCATTCAGGATAACTCAACAATGACGATTAAAGATATAGGACGAGATTATCTTTACTAAAATTTTTCGAAAAATCGGAATAGATGACGGCACCTATAAACCCACCGTTTAGAGCAGAAATGATACTATCAATCAATTCGATTAAATTAGTTTGAATACAACGACTCTTTATCATTTGATCTGTAATAACAAAGTAAACACGATTGCGAATAAATCGTTCTAAAAGTTTGGGAAAGTCAAGATATTCAATGATGTTTAGAAAAACCCTTCATAGTCCTCTGGGTTTATTATCGGGAAAACACCTTGTTTTTCATTATAATGGAAAAATACAAGATATATGCATATGTTGAAAAGGATAGAGTGGTTTTCTCCGTCCTTGTTTGCTCTTTAACAAGGACAAAGAAAACTATTTCACTAAGCCATTTGATCTAACGTCGCAATAGCTTAGGACGATAATTAATATTTGTATTTTAAGAGGGACGACGACGATTTTTACAAGATAATTAGTAGAAGTTGCGTTGATTTGATGCCCAGAAAAAATTGGATTCAGCCTATTTCCGACACAAATTTGGCAGGTCCTGCATAAAGAACCAACACTCTGTCGACTCGCTAGCTACTCTATTTTACTACAAATTGAGGAAAAATCATTCATATTGGCAATCTATTTCGCTGCGTAGATGTCAATAAAAAAATTTAAATTACCGTCAATTTGTAACACACTTTATGTTTATGATCCCATTAGAAACCGAAAAGATATCATTCCGAACAAGAAAAGAAATAAAATAATAATGAGCACTCTTGTTCCGAAAATTTTCATAATAAATTGTCGCAAAATATACGTCCGCAGCACAGGTATTTCATATTACTTAATACACGCACGCAACGCAAAGGATATGAAGGTGTATGTATTATGGTGCAAATATTCCGTAACTTAAAAGAACACCATAAGACGACACCATCTAGCGCGGCGGCGATGGTTGAATCCCATCATATCTCTCTCTCTCTCCGAAAGTACGTTTAAAATATGATTGTGAGGACTATAAAGTCCCAAAAGATAAAATGAGAGTTAAATCATAAAATTCCCTCAGGTGACTTTAAATTTTATGCATGCTCTCATGATAAGTACATTTAAGACTAAACTCCCTGCGAATTTCTTGCAAAGATGTTAAATGTGAAAGTACGAGTGCCACTGAAAACGTGTTGTATGAGAAAGTACGGAGCGAACAAACCAGACCAGGTAGATGCGACACCCCGTTGCCTGGGCCAAAAACGACCAGCCAAAGGTGTCGGGGGATCGTGTAGGAATAGATTATTACACTTTAGAAGACAAATTCCTTTGCAAGCAAGAATTAGCGGCTACCCCTTTTCACCTTTCACCTCGTCGGTCGTTTGAAGATTATGAGCCAGGCTAAGTCACCGAATCTTTTTCATCTTTTCCACTGCTCTGCTTTTTCTTGCAGTGTTTGAACTATACGCTTCGATGCTGAAGCCAGTCGTTGTCTCCAAGTTGCGAAACTTTTGCGAGGACATAGCTAAAAGACTTGTACGGCCAACTGGGATTGCCTCTTAGCACTTGAGTGCCGCAGAAATTTATGAATGAATTAATGGAACGGAGAAGGAAAATGAGTGACTTTCCTGGAAAATACGATTTTCCTGCTGCTTTCGAGTCGGTCGCAGATGGAAGGAGGCATCCTTCACTCTCACATCCCGACCACAATAATTTTAGTAGGAAAATACATATAAACTTTAAATTAGATTATAAAACTTGAATAATGGAAAGTTTTAAAACCGTTCTCATTCCACTGCTTTGTTTTTTCTCAGACTCGAGTTCCCGACTTTCGAGTCATTTCCGAGTCTCTGACTTTTCGAGTGTTACAATGTGAGAAAGGAAACCCTTTCCTGAAATGGAGCTCAACTAATATTACGCGAGGGAGTTGTGTGTATCTGGGGCAGTGCTATCTTACTTTGGATTGCTACTGCGGCCATGCTACGACCTCTGTTGTTGTTCTTGTTATCTCTTCGAGGAAAGTTTCAACGACCGAACCGATACCGAATGCAAGACCCAGCAATGATGCCGCTTGTCTTGCGATTCTCATTCGTTGTGCAGCTTGTATATCGAAACTTGGATTTTATTTTAGGAACGACAAAGTTATTTTAGTGATTTAGTAAGTTAAAAGGTCGTAAAAAGCAATTAAAACTTCAAATGTAATAAATGTTATTTTTTGAAGGTGTATTTCGAAAGATTTTATAGGTTGAAGTAGTTTGATTCTCACAAAGTCCACCTTTTTTCCCAGCATATCGTTCACATCACCCATTCCACATACCAAGACGACATAATCGTATGCAGCACAAAATTCTCAATTCACCCATTTAAAATCTAATAAAACCAGTCTCGGACGAATGAAAGAGTAAATGAAACTGTATTATTGTTGCCTATGTTTGAGCTACAGTACACTTTCTGGCTAGTTATTTTCTCGTTTTGTTTACTTCGATTTACATGGACAGTTTTGTTTTGATTCGTCGTCGGTTACTCAGTTAGTTATTTAAGTCAAGCGATAAACCGAGTAATGGCTCGGTTAAGTACAAAATGGCTGGTTGATAATCATAGCTTTGGAACTCTCTTGCAATAACGTGGTTTGAATACCATTAACTGTGATAATATTTGAAGTGATGGTGTATGGTTTAATAAGAGAGGAAAGGGTTGAATTAAGTTTACTTACGGAGCTGAAAGTCAGCCTTAAAAATTCAGAGGAGGTTAAAAAACGTTCTCTCTGACGCGTCCGATCAGGGCAAACAAACCCTTCAATGGACAATGAAATTTATCGGCGACCACCCGCTTCTTCTTACCCTTGCAGATCCCGCTCAGAAACTATAGAGGTCAACTGAGCAAAAGGGTCAAAGCAGGCAAGTATAATTTATTTAAATTAATTTAAATGAACGGCAACTGCTCCAGGGCTAGCTCTGTATTTCAATAGAGAGACCAAAGAGAGCTCTGTATGGGCAGTTATTGCAGAAAAGTGGCTGCTCAGTGTCTGCTGCAAACTACAGAAAGCCAACTCGTGTCCTCAGCCTTCGATGAATGATGCTGGTTGGTGTAGGGGAATTAGGCTGATAGCGTGTGAAGATCAGCGCTCCGCTGGCTTCTACAAGCAGGTTGTCGCCGAACTAGGGGAACTTTGGCCAGGTGGTATACTAAAGTTTGTTCCCAAGGACGAAATTCTCAGTCGGCCTAGATGCAGGGCATCAGACCCCGCTTCCGCACTGATCTGAAAGAAGTTCTGGAAATTATCATGCTATTCAATCTTGATCTTCCGAGGATGATTGGAAGGTGGCCAAAATTGGTGAGTCTATAGAAATTCGGCGGGAGGCTCCCTTGATTTTGTGGTGATGTGTGGGTTGGGGGAGAAGCACCTGGCACCTCTAAGGCCAAAAGAGCCATTGTACTCACATCCCCAGCCTACCACAGCTTTCCAGATTTCTTAACATAATTCAGAATTAACGAAAAGGCAAAAGAGGACATCTTCTGCATACGTGCCATAGGTGGCGGTACCGCTTTTAGAGACCCGCAAGGGCATTATTAAATATGGGATCGAGAAATTGTCTTTGCATATTTAGAAGTGCCAAGGCTACGAGTTCTGGATCGAAAGATTCTGTGGACGTTGACTACATAGTTCTGGACCTCCAGTTTGCAACTTGCATTCCTGGTAGGGATGAATGGGATGATGGTGTATACCTTCGAGTATGGGCTTATTTATGTGTTTTCCGATGGCTCAAAACTCAGCAAAAATTTTGACAGTGGTATGTATATACTCGGATGAACTGAATTTAAACATGTCTCTTCGCCTCTAGCACCCTTGCAGTGTCTTTCCGGCGGAGGTGGTGGCTGTTTTTTAAAGCATCAACAGGCTTCTGTGTGATTGCTGGTCTTTGCACAGAGTGCTGAATGACTTGCATCTCTTACGAAGATTTCAACGGCTCCTAGGTTGAAGAATAATTTTGTGCGATCGTAAGACAGTCCTGAGCCTCTATAGATCTAAGTCGCTGTGAAGTTTAAACCGTAGCGTCGATGTTTAGTTTAACCCGTAGCGTTTGGATGTAGAGTGCCTTGATTTCTGTCAGAGCTGTGGCTCGGAGGATGAAGAGGAGTTCATACCACATCTTATCAGCTAGTGTCCGGTTGAAAGAATGGTCTTCCTTTAGGAGCCACCCTTCCTCTAACAGATATATCTTTTGTCGAATTAAGAGGTACTATACAGTCTATCAAAGGAACCAAATGGTTCCCAGAGTACAATGACTTAGCTAGAATGTATCCATGGTATCACAACGAGCCTCTAATGTGCCTATTTCTGTCTTCCAATAAGACTATCCGATTGACAGCCACTTGATCTAACCTATATTCAGCTATTTAATTATTAAAATTAAACTGCATTTTTGATTAATGTTAAAATATTTACCAAACAAATAATGCATTTCTAAACAAATGTAACACCTGTGATAAATATTTCGAAGTAAACATTAAATAAAATGATCAATTATCAATCTTTGCTGCAGAAGTTCATATTCCTACATTTTAAGCATAGGCCACGACATAGACAATTTACTGGTACACCAAGAATAATAAAACAAAATTGTCCGTTCGAAACACATTAAATTTATACGATTGCGCTGCCAAGCATTTAATAAAAAAAATAATCGCATTCTTCTTTACGAGGTTACACAATACTTTAATTTGCATATACATCGCATAGCTACTGGAATCGGTTTCTAAAAACATTTTTATAAAAATTGTTTCCGAGAAAACTTTCTTATTCGCTTTGTCCAGCCACATTGATTGCGCTGGATCTCACTGCCAATCGAGTTGTACATTGAAAGAACTTTATATTATAATTGCTTACTGTTTTTCGTTTCGTTTACGACTTTTTGAAATGGATATTGAACTAATGGTTGTACAACCTACATCATTTATTGTTGTTCCATTCGATATTGTTTTGTTATAACTGCTTCGTTGTTCACTACATCATATAGGTTGACACTTTATGTGGTTTGGACTAAGGGGTACTTTGAACGAGGAGTTTAATTTTTGAATAACGATGAAGTAATGAGAAGAGCTCTAATAGTTGCAGATTGAAAAATCTGAATGATTGGAAAATGATTGGAAAACATTCTGAAAAAGGAGTAATTCAATTTCGCTACTATTTACCTGAAGCAGAATCTGAACACACTATTCCCCTTAAAAGTGGCACAGAGTTAACAATGTTTCACATATAACCTGACTTCAAAGATTATCCAACTAAACAAAAAAGAATAAACGTTGTGCATAAAATACCGAAGGGAGAAAGATAAATACTTGAAGGCAGGCAGGCAGCAAAACTTACGAGTGTAATAAACTATGCGATATTTACCGGATGCTTAAACAGCACCTGATTTGAATACGTAATTGTAATGCGAGCAAACTTTAAGCGAAACGAAAAATACAATATTTTAATAGAATGTATTTCTACCTATTCTTCATATCTACGCAAATATATTTTTTATGGTTCGAAACCTTGTTGCATATTTCATTTTTTTTTTGCAGTGTGCTCAATGGTTTTTATTTGTCTGGCACGTTGGCTTTTTGAGTTTGGTTCTAACCTACTTCTTTCAAGACACAGTTGAAAGAATCGAGACAAAAATGCAAATCGACAATAGTCTAGGCCATAATATAACGGTAAAATTTATTTGCATTATTGTTCTTCAATGTAGAGAGAAGAATTGACGTTATGATTGAGCGATAGAAACCGTTAAAATCGTTATTTCACCTATACATAATGCATCAGCTTTCAAAGTACTTTCTTAAATGCCATTTTATTTTAAAAAGTAATAGCGCACCTGAACCGCTAGAAAACTAATTTTCGAAGAAATTGTCTTTGAGTGACAAAAAAATGTGGAAAGACGTAATACACTTTTTTGTAGGATCATATCAACCATTCCTTATTCAAAGCAACAGAACTCAACTTTAACACAAATGATGAAAATGTTCAGTGCTGGCAACATTTTGCCAACGAAGCAGCAATAAGTTTACCTTAACAAGCTCATACTTGAATCAACTTATCCTTTGAATTTCGTTCTCATCGGAGGATTTCGTCGAAAGTTTTAGCGGTTAAACGTTGTTTGAGGCTGCCATTCAAAAAATGTTCAAAACTCGGGAAATTTAAAAATTAGTCTCTTATTTTTATTGCAAATGTTTTGCATACGAGTATGTTATTTGAAGCATCTGTTCATGCAATAGTTACGAAAATGGCTAAAGCTGGTTACCCTGTGCCAGCAGCATAGCAAAATATAAACCAAATCTGCTTCACGTTAAACTAAACCCAACCAATAAATTTCGTTTCGATTGAATCACTGCGCTAGAAGTTATACGGGTGAAAAAAATTTTAGGGTTACCACCCTCAAAACTTTTCAATTTTTTAAAGCGTTAATATTTGTTGTTAATTTTCATTGCAGGATCGTTCCCATTTGCAAATCTAATGACATAATCGCTCAGTAAAGAAATTCCAAAAAACTACAAAAATTTTTTCATAGCTGGCAGCCCTCTCATGATTTTTTTACGAAATTTCTACGACATTTGGTTCACATTAGTCTATTTACTGCATAAAATTCGTTTTGATATCATGACTGCACCGGAAGTTAAAGGGAAAGAAGCTTTATTTTGTTGAGCAAATTTGCAAGATTGAGGAGACAAAAATCACCATAGCTGGCAACTCTATTCTAATTTTTCAGCCAAATTTTCATTAAATGTTACCTTAAGTAAGATCCAAAAATTGTGTGAATTTTGTTTAAATCTAATGGCTGAACCGGAAGTTATAGGCCAAAAAGCTGTTTTTTTTCTCAGTGATTTTTCAAGATGGCACCACTGCCACAGGGTTGTCACTGCCACATTTCAAAATCACTTCTACCAGACCTGGTCCTAGTTGATACCAACATGTCCTCTAAATTTCATTATGATTGGATAATTCGGTTGTCAGTTCTCGTGAACAGAACTTTCGAGTGCTGAAAATAGAGGTAATTTGGTGATGGGTTGCCGTTCTTGTGCAAATCGGAATTTTAAAAATTTCAATTTCACACGATGCACAAAGGCTAAAAGTTATCAATGATTTGAAATTTTTGTCAAAAATCAAAAAAATTTCAGGAGGGTCAATGATTTGAAGAATTTTTTTTTCAGGAGCCTGCCGCAGCTACAGGGTTACCCGCACTACCTTGAAAATCCATGTGTATTAATACGCTCTGCAAATTTCACGATGATCCAATGTTTTTGTCAGAAGTAATGACAAATCAAAATTTGAAAAAAAAATCCTTGCCTACTTTTAGGCACGCTGCACCCACACACGGCTCAAAATTTCCATTTTTTTTTGTCGGAAACAAGCTTAGAACATAATAAGTTTTCATTCCCAATACTTTTTTTGCACAAAAATTTACGCTGCTTGGAAATATAGGAGTACGTCAAAATTCATTAAAACGCTCGCCGCCACCAAAAAGTTTAAGATATCTGAATTTTAGCAAGTCGTGGACCTACCTACTATATACATCTACGTTCTCCGAAAGTTTTAGCTCAATCGAATCGGCCACTCCAGAGATTATCTCCCTTAATCATTTTGATGATATATATATATATATCTTCTTAATATATATAAATTACGTGTCACGTTGTTTGTCCGCGTTGGACTCCTAAACTACATTACCGATTTGAATCAAATTTGCACACCGTGTGCAGTTTGATCCAACTTGAAAGATAGGATAGCTTACATCTCAATTTATGATCGCAATATTATTTTATTGCAAATTATTTGTCTATTATTTGACAGTCACAATTATCTTTTAGCTCCAAACGATTTTAACAGATGGCGACATCTGTTGACTGGATTGAGTAAGTATTCAATAGATGGCGCTATGTCAAACGTCTAAACGTTCCATATAAGCTACAACTTAATAGCATAACCACCACATGTTGCTGAGGCTAAAGTACAGGTTAAATTTATTTTGTAGTAAACCGAAATACAGTGAATTTAACATTTTCAATTTTTGGTGTTAGCATAGCCGACCACGTGTTACTTAGACTGAAGTATAAATTAAATTCATATTATAGTGAATATAATACAGTGAAATTATTCCTGCTTTTTAATTATTAGTGCTTCGTTGTTCAAAACTCTAATTAAACTATATACATGTAAGTATTATCACATAATTATATTATTATATATATATTTTTATTTCAATGCGCTATAATAGCATGTTTTTCAGTTTTTTTTTTCGAAAAAATCTAACCTCAACAACGCGAGGAGCAGAGGAGCACGACGCAAACGCGTTGAAAGAGCTCATCAGTCGGCAGAACAAATCACAATAAGAAATGCAGCCCAAAGAGTCAGGAAAGCAGAGCGTCGTGCACAAGAATGTCAAGAACAGCGTGACAAACGTCTGCGACAGACTATTGCAAGAACAAGAGCGGCACGAGAACGAAACATAGCTACAGCATGAGTACAAGAATGACAGAGGCAGCGGATCAGCCGCTCATTAACAAGTGCATCATTTGTTCGTCTTGGTTTCGAATATACACCAGATATTAACTACTCTGCGCATTCAAAAATTGCTATCGGTGCAATGGATAAAGTATGCCAATATTGTCAGGCATTGAAATTTCGGAATGAAACACCCGGCATGTGCTCCGCATCGGGAAAAGTTGTGCTGTCACCTCTACCCACTCCGCCAGAACCTTTATTATCCTTTCTTGATTGAACGAACCTATTTGTGTTAGCTAAAGACAGGTTAACCAAAAATATTGTGGACCAATTAGTGCTACATTAAATTGAAATTGAAAGTATTTATAGTTCAAAATAATTAATATTATTGTTAAAAGATTTTAAACCATCCACCCTACCTACCTCATGTATAAGTTTAAGTGTTACATGTTATTTACTAAAAACTTTGTAATACACTCATTTGTTACAAACTTGAATAAAAATAATAATGAATTTTAAATTTAATTCTTTTGTATTGATTTTTGCTTTACTTCAACTATACGAAAATTTTGATCAATTGTGTTCAAAGTCCTTCCCCTTCAAATCCCAAATGAGTAAATTTTTATACCAACTTTAACGTTTCCGTCTTCGTTCGTAAATAACAATTTCATTGTAAAAAGGGGTAACGGTAGTAAAAAATCAGTCATGAAGGTCGCCATGTTTTTTTACAAATGGCATCTATGTAAAGAAGCATGGTGGAGCCCATGTCTGATGTTCTCCTACCGTTCCCCTTAAATGGTTTACAACAATGTAATATGACAAAAATGTTAGCCACAGCAACGCGTGGCCCGGTCAGCTAGTATATATATATATATATATATATATATATATATATATATATATATATATATATATATATATATATATATATATATATATATATATATTTATACATATATATATATATATATATATATATATATATATATATATTATATATATATATATATATATATATATATATATATTATAATTTTCTTCGAAAATTAGTAAAAATGGTTTTGGAAGCAGTCTTTTGGCTTTGCCATTGCAGAAACTTGTTGAAGCCTAATATACCTGAAACTCAAACGGGAAGGAGTCTATTTACTGCTCTTAAATTTAAGTTAAGTCTCCTCACTACGGGTCGTTGCAGAATGAGGAGTTGAAGTTCGTCGAAACCTCATTCAAAATCAGTGTGTATAAATTTGGAATGACTAGTTTTACAGATCACTTCATCCCTTAGGTATCTAAACTATCTCACAACTGGGGCAACTCAATATCTGATCATGATTGCTTATTCATGGCCAAGTTCGGAACAGGAACTACATACTCAAGCAACTAGCACGGTTCCTACGTCATATGTAGATATTCGCAGCGGATTCGCGAATTTCTAATTTAGTGAATACATAGTGGACCAACGCAAGCGAGCGCTTACTCGGACAGTTATTTTTGAGTGATTTATTTCAATATTTTGACAATTCATTTAACCATTTTGAACATACTGCACTAATCCGCCTTGTAGGCCATCGCCAGCGAATTAAATTTATTTATTGACTATTGACTTTTTATTAACTATCTACTTATTGGCCGTAGTTTGTAAACTGCAGTTGTCAATTTTTAGCGATTTTTTGTCAACTGTCTACTTAAAAAAAAATAATTGCCAATTGAATGTTGATGCTTTGATATGCTTGAAATCATGTCATCCCAAACATGCCATGTCTTAGTCTTCGAAAGCTGAACATGGAACCTACACTGAATGAAAAAAAATTATTTGACGCCATTAATAAATGCTCACGCATCAAGAATCAAACGCTAACAAAGACTGTGAATCAACATGCGGACGATTTTGACCAAGAGATCATAAAGTTCTTGGACTACTTGGTCCTCAACAAACAAATTAGGAGCCAAAGTAGCTTCATGACCGACGATTCGTGATGAGCACACACAAGTGAGCCTGCACTCCTGCCTGGTCTTACCCAATTACATTTTTCCGCTTTAAATAATGTATACAAAAATGATACTTGATAACTAACAAAGGGTCAACATCGACTAGGGCCATTACCGAAATGGCAATTAAGTATTTTATTTATTTATTTTTATTTATTTCTTTATTGCAGCTATTTGTTTTACAAAAAATAAATAACATATGTTTATTTTATTGCTCGCAACTCGCAAAAGTTGGAACACTTGTGCGCGAGAGCGGGGATCTTTCCATGATTAAAATA
Source organism: Nemotelus nigrinus (assembly GCA_947369275.1). Classification (NCBI taxonomy): domain Eukaryota; kingdom Metazoa; phylum Arthropoda; class Insecta; order Diptera; family Stratiomyidae; genus Nemotelus; species Nemotelus nigrinus. The sequence goes on from OX376375.1 coordinate 82,980,014, forward strand.
TTTATTTATTTTCCATGTTTAAAGAATATGTGAAGAAATAAATAGAAATGAAAAATGAAATGAAAAATGAAATGAAAAATGAAAGCGAAATAGTAATCTTAAAACACACAATGAATCAAATTAAATGAATTAATGTAAGATCTATAGGTATGAGGTTATGTAAAAGCAAAGTGAAAGATTAATCTTAAAACACACACAATGAAACAAATTAAATGAATTAAGTTTAATTGCTGACACAAAAAAGGAAAAGAAACGAGCGATTTATGGGTTTAAGACTGAATCCAGAAATTTGATTTATATGATGGTCGGGTTCCATAACGATATAAAAATCATCTTTTGGTGTACTCAGAGTATCTGTTCTCTACCAAACCGATCTGAATTTTTCTCCTTCGTTAAAGACAATAACATTTGTGTCGCTATCATCACAGAGACGTTGCTTAGCAACCAACTTAAATGTTATGACTCGGATTATATAATCCATCGGAACGATCGCGGTGCGCACAGAGGCGGAGGTGTGGCAATTTCGATTAAACGTAATCTTCAATACAAAACGATAGCTCCTTTAAACACTACTCTAGTTGAAACCTGTTGCGTGGAAATCCAATGCAGCGATAAACACTTTTTACTGATAGGAGCCTACTTTCCAGGCGGCAATTGTAGTCCGAATATTGAGCGAAAGTTTAACAGACTACAGGGAAACTTTGTCATTATGAGTGACTTTAACTCCAAGCATACAGATTGGAATTGTCTGCGCAACAATCGCTGGTGTATCTTACTCAAACACCAACTTACCTATAGTCATTACGACATTATTTTCAGCAAAACTCATACTTACTATCCTAATCGCATCAGAAGAAACCCTTCAACACTGGTCATAGTTCTCACAAATTGTTGTCGAAATATCTCACAACCTTTTACCCACTCATCCCTCTCATCTGATCATCTTCGGGTTGGGTTTAAACTTTCGGGTCAATACATAATTGCTGAAAAAAGAAAAGTAGTCCGAAACGCAAATTGGAAGCAATTTTCCTTAATAACAGGCTAACTAACTGACCTAAGGCATAGCCTACATACCGAAGCGGAAATAGACACCTTGAAAGAATTATTTGGAAGATGTGGCTATTCCTAAAGTAACATTTAAAAAATTCTCGTCCAATCTAATACTTTCTAAAGAAATTAAGCAGCTAATCACTGAGAGAATCTATTATCGCAGACAATTTGAAGACACCAGAATCGCCTATTACAAAAGAGTTTTCAATCAACTATCGTCATCTGTAAAGTCGGAAATTTTCAAGCTTCGATATATCCAGTGGAATCAAAAACTACCTTCTTTAGAGAAAGGTAGTAACGGTTGTGGAACATTCCAAGAGCTCTAAAGAAGAAAAATTATAGCTTTTACCCAATTAAACAAGGTGATCACTTGCTTGCACCGGATGTGGAAAAAAGTCAGGCGTTTGGTGAACACCTTTATAGTATCCACAGCGCTACAGCTACTGCTAGTGATCTTTCTACTGAGAATAATGTTCGCAAAGCCGTCAGTCACTTGAAAACTTCCTCTAACTCAAATATTCCTCATATACCTCTTCGCGCCATCAGAAATATTATACGTTCCTTGAAATCAAATAAAGCCCCAGGCTCGGATTCAATCAATAAGATCTTTTTGAAACTTCTATACAGGAAAACAATTGTTTATTTTAGTAAAATATTAAATGCTTGTTTGCATAAATCTTATTTTCCAAAAAAAAAAAAAAGATGGAAATTGTTTCAGTCATAATGATTCCTAAACCAAACAAGCCCAGGTCTAACATAGCCAGCTACAGGCCCATAAGTTTGCTTTGCTCATGAGGAAAGATTTATGAACGAATATTGACAGAATTTGCTGATGAAAATAATCTATTTCCATATGAGCAATTCAAATTCAGGAATAAACATTGTACTACCCAACAAATTTTTCGAATCAAAAATAAACCTCAACACCGCATTGCTCTGTTCTTCAGTATACACAAATGTTATTATATCCACCATGGAAAAAGGATACACAGAATTATATAGCTACTTTGTCAAATAAAAAGTGAAAATTAATGCCAATAAAACTGAAACCCTCTTCCACCTAATATGCCTCTTACTTTAAATTACTTTTCCGTTAACTGGAATCTACACTGAAAAAACACATGGCGCCAGACGCCATAATTTATGGACTTCTGGCACCATGTACATAGTCGATTTGGGTATTGTGATAAAATATAGCGCCACACGCCATATCACATGGCGAAAAGTACATAGGAGCAGACGCTATGCTTATAGCCCTCCACGCCATTTACTGTAATCCTCCACGCCATGTACTATGGTTTTCCACGCTATGCACTATGGTCCTCCACGCCATGTATTATGCCCCCCCCCCCCACGCCATCCTACTATAGTCCTCCACGCCATGCACTTTATGCAAACTAAAGCACCACAATAAAGGTCTAATAAAAAATTTAACTCTTAAAATATTTGCACGCATGCTTAACACCAGATATGTATACCTCCAAAATAATTTTTTTTTCTTTTTCATAGTGCTTCCCAGACAACTAGTTTGCTTGGATAAGGGACAGCACAAAGTTTTACGTGCCAACGTCACGTGGTATTCTCAAGCGGTCTTCCATCTAAGTACTAACTGCGACCAACACTGCTTAACTTCGGTGATCTGACGAGAATCGGTTATCCCAGTGTGGTATGGCCGTATATTCAAAAATACTTCAAATAACGAACAATATCTAAATTCGCTCACCTATAAATGAAGCCATATTACATGGCTCATAGTACTATCTAATATGGCGTGCGGGGCCATAATTTCTGCGCCATGTAATTATGGCGCTGCATGGCTCAGGGTACTATGTACATAGCGTGTGGGACCATAAATGCTTCACCATGTTACATGGGACCACGCGCTATGTAGATTCTGACATTATGGCGCTGGGAGCCATATTGCATGGCTCAGAGTACTATGTACATGGCATATGGGACCATAAATAATGCGGTATGTTACATGGCTCTTGGCGCCATGTGAATTTTTTTCAGTGTAGGCTCTATCCGCTATCTAGGGATCCTCTTGGACAAAAAACTCGCTTTTAAGAGCAATACGAGGTATGCTTTGGAGAAATGTGATATGATTATTTCAACCCTTTATCCCCTGATAAATAGGAGATCCAAATTATCTCTCTCTAACAAAATCCTTCTCTTTCGAGTGATTTTCCAACCGAGACTTCTACATGGGGCAGAAGTTTGGGATCAATGAATGGGGTCGAAAAATTCAAGTTAAGCAGAACAAAATTCTTAAAAAGCTCCTTAGCTTACCCTTTTAGCACTCTTTTACCTGGCGCCTATCATGGAACTCTTTAGTTTAAAGTCTAAGGATTTGACATTAATTCACAGTTGTTTTTTTTTTCTATGATATTATTTTTGAATGGGAAAAGCGAATTTTTACAAGTGAAATTTTTATTTTATCGGGTAATTCTACTTCATTAAGAATAAATTACGAAAGTTTGATGATCATTAGCGATTTGCTTAGTGATTAATAATTTTTTTTTTTATGATGCCAAAGCTCAGGGGATTGCCCTTTGAAGTGAATGCTTAGCGATGGCGGTAGGGAGACACATATGGGAGAAGCCGATATCAATAAGTGCCACATTTATTTCTTATTTTCTAAAGCGCTAGTGTTATGCCTAGTCGCTACTAAAGCTTTAATGTGGCACTTAATTAATGGAGCGCTGGTATTATGCCCAGTCGCCGACTGTCAAGACAACACAAGACGAACAAATACAGCCATGGGCACGGCGGGATTCGAACCCGCGGGCAGTAGATCACTGCTTCGGACTGACACGTTAGCGAGCTAAGCTACCGATACATAATAACTGTTTATCTTTATTCCTTCTTAGCATTATTTTAATTATAAGCAATTCTAATGAAACATGAGTGAATGAGTATTTTTAACAGCGGAAGTCGTGTTTAGCAGTCACTGCTGGAACGATATTTGAATTAAGTACATTGCAAGTCCGAAGTATTATAGTATTATAAACTATTTGTCGAAGTATTATAAGCTATTTGTCTATAAATTTAATAAATTATTTTTCACTTACCTCTCAGTGCTTTCATATGTGCCACCGCCATACGCAATATTGTCAATTTATCAGGTTTTCTAGCTAATGCACTGCATGTAGGTACCATATCGGATAGTTCAGTTATATAGGCAGTCATCTTATTTCTTCGCCTTCTTTCGATTTCACAATGATTTTCGCGACTAAAAGAGAAGAAATCAGAACAGGATTGAATTAATCGTTACATTGATTTAATTTCTGATAAAAATTTATTCAATTGAAATTTAAAGTCGTCGTGATAAAGTGAAATGTTACAGTAGTCAATTTGCCTAGGAAATCAGCTAATATTCGATTCCTCATGCATCAAAATCTGATTTGCATTCGAGGAACTTAAGTAAAATTTAATTAGATTCGACCAATAATTTTTAATTTCCTTCATGAAAACTCTAATAACTCGTACAAACAAAAACTCTTGTACGAATCGTTTTTCATTAGAATCTGTGCTGCTGCTGCTTCCAATATGTGACTTTCCCCCCAAGGGAAGATACCCAACAAGCATACGCACTATAAATGAGAAATACAAACCCTAACTACTCCTACCAAACTACCAAACAACACAATAAGTCGGATGAGACGTTTCTGTTTTCGGTACTTATCCCTTTTCATAATTTAATTAAAACTCAATTACATAGTTGTTTATCTGGCAGGTTTTCTTCCTTTGGCTTCGAAAAGTTTTAATTTTTCCAATTAGTTGATGGTTGTTTCGGTTGTTCGAAGTAATACTGCTGCTACGACTGGGAGCGAGCGATACGGATCAGCATCTTTCACCGCAGAAAGATGCTGATGATAGATATGTACGGGATAGCAAGGATAACCATTGGGAAAAATCGAAATATTTGGCGTATTTATAATAATATAGGAAAATAAAATAAATAAATAATCTAGAAGATAATATGTTAGAGGAAAAAGATAATATTTGGATGATATTCTTTCATGAATTAACCATCAATTGCTTAAATGAGTTTTAGAGATGAATTGATTTGATATAACATATAGATGAGCTTATTTAATATTACTTGAAAAACTATGGCAATCTATACCATTTTACTTTACAAAGCTAATTATTTCTCAACGAAAAGCATAAATTGAAAAAAATCACAAAAAAACTGTCTCGTCGTTTTCATTTTTCAGTCGCGTATCGAACAGTTTCCAACTGGAAACCAATTTCAGTGTAAATATCAGAGAAGGAAAGGAATAAATGTTAAAAGCTAAAGTCATTATTAATCAGGGAGAAAGTTTTGTCTAGGTGGAAGCACTCACAGCATGGACGTACATTTATCGATAATTACGTACATATATAATGTATATATAAGACAAAGGAACACGTTAAGATGAGCGAATAATAACGTTGAATGTTGCGTTCATGTCTTGTACCAGACGTAGTGGAAGTAACGGTAGTCTCTCCGGCAAAAAGGTGAAGAATCCTTTTGAACGTATGGCATATTGTGGAAAGATTGCAAATTTATATAGCTAGTTGTGTACAATTTACTGACAGAAAACTGTTGTTATAGATTTGTGGATATCTATGTTTGGCGCTGCGTTCGGTTTTTCGTTTGACTTTATTCAAACGCAGGAAGCAAACCGAAAGTAATGGAACTTTAATTGCTTCGAAAAACGTAATGCTTCGAATGTGATGGAAGAGTGAATATGGAAATACAGTTTATTTGTATGTTTCTGTTGTACAGATGCTAGATAATATGTTTCTGTTGAACTTTTAGGAGAGAAGATGGGGAAGATCTTCGAGATATACGGTTTGTAGAATATTTTAACCATTCGTGTTTCCGGTTTCCGATTTTTTTTCAAATTGATTATCATCAATAGTTATGTGTTGCTCTAATTAAATCAACAAATACTTAGTTTTGGATTATGTTTTAATATTTAATGAACAATATAGTTTTATAAACAACAGGCCTACTTGATCATCAAGAGCAGAAGCAGTAAGACAGGGTATTGATGGAGCTGTATAAGGCCAAGACAGATACTACAAATTTCCTCAATCCAACTTGTAACAGCAACACAGCGGATGACTGGATCGCCTGTAGAATCGCACAAAGAACATGTGAGACTTTAGTGAAGACCTTTAAGAGGGAATCATTTAAACTATTTTGTGAGGGTTTGGAAGGTGTTACAGAGACCTCTAGGCTGCGGATAGTTCGAGAACTTTACCAATTAGCTAAGCTGGACTCGCCTAAACATCTTGATGGTCACCCCGAGCGCTCCGATGAAAGAATTCTCTGCATACCACTCAACCCCTTGCTTTCCGCAGCACTAGAGAATAAAGGTACACAGTTTGATCTTTGGTCACCAAAGAAAAGGTCAGGGGTGCAATCATTATCTTTGAGAACTTCAAAATGCCGGGTTTGAATAGCATCTTTCCGACTATGCTAAGGCAGGGGTTTTCTCAGGCATTTTTCTTGAGGGGTGTGTTCAGAATTTTAGGAGGGGTGTCTCTTTGGAACAAAGGACACAAAGGTATCTTCGTGTAGGAAAATTGTCCGTGTTAGGGGGGGTGTATGCATTTTCCAGGGGGGTATTAGGGGGATGTAGGAAAATCCCTGATGCTAAGGGACCACCTGAAGGCAGGCGTAGACGAAATCTTACGGTCATATCTAGCTCTGGAGTATGCTTCGTAGCTTTGGCGGCAATTTCAAGTGTTGCGTTAAGTAGGACGACCAGAGCTCAGCCGCCCGCCATCAGCTGGATGACATTTATTTATTTATTTATGTATCCCTTGCCCTACAGATATAACTCCAATTACAGCGTCAAGAAAAAAAATTAAACAAAAAAAAGATAAAGAAATAACAGAAATAATTGAGGAGTTTGAAAACTAAAATTAGAACTAAGATAAATAGCAATTCAATGCTTAAGAGCATTGTGCCTTCTGGGTAGACGCAACAAAAGCGAATGGAAATAGACTTCCGTACGTACAACGGAACAGAGAACACCTCTAATGAACGACTTGGACGGCTAGATTTGCGTCTGGTTATCTGGAAACCAAGATCTGACCAAAAAGTGCCTTGGCAAAGTTTGAAAAGAAAACACTTATCGAGGAACAATCTCCGTGATGCCAATGAGGACACACGAAGGATGGAAAGACGAGAGGAATAGAGACCAGATTTGGCACTAGTATTTCAGAGTACTGCGTACTAAGGAGACAAATACATGAATACAGCAGGATATATTGGTAATCATATACGAAGAACGCAAGATAAAGCCAGCAATCCTAGAGGCCCTGGACGTCATATTCATGACATTAACACCAAATTTTAATTCAGAATCAAACACCACGCCCAGGTCTCTAAAATGCTGAACAACAGACGGGGAAATACCAGACAAAGAATAAGAGGACACATGTGGATTATTTTTATATGAGAAAGACATCTGGTGACACTTCAAAATGTTCAGTGGCAAGAAGTTGTTTAGACACCAGAGATTAAGAGCAAACAAGTCAGCTAGCAATTGGTGATATCCGTTCGCAGATTTGATTGCTCTGTATAATTTTAAGTCATCTGCATATAAAAGACAGGAAGAGTTGATAACAGAAGGAAGGTCATTGAAAAACAAGATAAAAAGTAAGGGGTATAGGATAGAACCTTTAAATGGAACCATTTAAAGTGACTCTGCAGGGACGACTATGAAAATAGGAGGGAAACCAGAAGAAGAGGGGACCAAAAACACCGAGCCTATTAAGTTTAAGTAGCAGAAGGTTATGGTTCACAGAATCAAAAGCCTTCGAAAAATCTGTGTAAATTACACCAGCTTATCGTTGACAATCGAAGGCAAAGGCGACAAAATTAGTGAACTCCACAAGATTGGTCGATGTAGAGCGACCCTTGATGAAACCATGCTGCTCAGGAGCAAGTAAAGGTTGTAGAGACGGATTAATTCTATAGTAGACAAGGCGTTGAAGAATTTTACTGAAACAGCAGAGGAGGGATATAGAACGATAGTTGGAAACAACGGAAGGATCACCACTTTTGAAGATTTGGAAAATATTGGCGGATTTCCATTAAGAAGGAAGTACACCAGATGCAAGGCTAGTGTTGAAAAGGATAGCTAAAGAAGTACGGAGCGAGGATTTGACAAGGTTATTAAGAATACCATTAAGAATACCATCAGGACCGGAGCTAGCATTAGAATTTAAGGTATGCATAAGAATTTCAACTTCCTCTCCTGAATTATCCAGGTTTCCATTTGGAAATAGACTTCCGGGAGACAGCGGCGTATTCAGTGGGTTTTTTGTAGGACGAGAAAAAAAGGCAGCAAATAAATCACAAATAGCCTGAGGAGTGGAAGCAGTAACATCATCAAGATACATAGAATCAGGAACTGAGGAATTGGATTTGAGGGATAGGCCCAAAAGGATTTTGATTGATTAGAACAGATTGAAGCCTCGATGTTCAAAAAGTAATCACGCATTGTCTGCTTGCGCACTTTTTTAACATCAGAGCTCAAACTATGGAATTCCTGAATGTCAGTGGGTGAACTCGTCTTCTTCAGTTTTTCACGAGCTTTTTCCTTAGTTTTAAGAGCATCAGAGACTTTCAATGAGAACCAAGATACATCATTAGGTTTGAGAGGACGTTTAATGGGAGTAAAATTAAAGATAAGGTTAGAAAAGAAAAAGTAGAATTTGGACAATGCACAATAAACATCCGATCCTTTGAAAAATGAATACCGATATTGTACATAATCCGATATTGCACGTTCCAACACTAGAGTCACGTAGAACGATAAAATGTTGTAGCAGTAGAAGGATTAAAATACTGGCTCATGGGTGGTAAAGCTTTATACCGATCATTTGTACATGTAGTTAGATCGAATCCACTTGGTGCATCCTGGGTAATGGCAAATAATCTAATATCGTCACGACTTAAGTTTCGTTTCTATTCTTTGATCCTGACTATGATCTTCACAATGGGCTGGTGATTTTGGCATTCTGGACCTAATCGTCTTCTGGCGCGATAGCAACAAAGTGAAATGTGTTTGTGAATTGCTCCGTAGTAACATTATCATCTCCGACCTAATAAAAACGGCGCGGGTCTCAGCAATCGTTCTTAGTTTCGTAGCAATGAAGTTAGCTATGTAGTTTGAGTTGAAGTGTGTGTCATCCGATCCGGCACATCTCACCATAAATGGGATCACTTTGGTGAATGTACATTCGAGCTAAGATAACGGGGATTTGACTCAACAGCATTGTTTCTCAAAAACAACAGCCAAAAATTGAAATGTGTCGGACAGAAGCCTGACTCCCCCAATTCACCTCAGTTCGTACGGTCAAGGAGGAGACTGCTTCTACGGCAAAGTGCACTAATTATGGAGGAGAAGAGACTGGACAGCATGTTTCACTGCTATCTGAAGGAGCAGTAGCCAGAAAGCTTGCTCCACCGTCCGCGGACACCTTTTCTGCAATCCTGTCCAGGTGCTTTACAGAAGTGGCTTCCGAGACTGTTCTTCGGACGCCCGGCAATCAGAAGTCTCTCCCCGCTTCGGTGCATTACAGTGGCAGGGCAAAAAACTGAGGACTGATGAGGACGAAGAAGCCCGTTTACACCGAGCGGAGTTCATGTGGAACGGCAACTAACTGAATTCGGGGACCCGGTACAGGTATTTCAAATACCGCCTCCGTTTCAGGCATCCAGTCCTGAATAAGCTCTGCACTAGTGTATGGAATCCGGAGGAGCGCCTCCCGGATTCTAGAGAGACTTAAAAATGTACATCCTGAGAGACTGTCCGATAAGGATAAAGAAGCCTTTAAGTGGGTAGCATTAAATCAACTGATTCATTCCACAACACAGGTTTCAAGAATACTGACTGCTCAAAAATGGCAAAGGTCGGCAAAAATGGCAACAGTGAAATTAGCAGTAGCCAAAGAGAAATGGCCAAAGAGTGTCTGGTTAGAGCAATCATAGATAAAAATAAAAATAATGACATCATCTCGCCGGACAGCCGTGAAGTTGGAGCAGAAAGTGCTCTTAGTTGGTTTCAGGGATTTGCTGAAAGAAAATCCTGGACCATCACAAAGGTGCCTCGATGTTGGATAGCGTCAAGTCCGAGTTAAAATAATAGCCTGTCTGGATCAGCGCTCTACGGGCTTGATGTTGCCGGGCACAAAATTGGAAGTAGAGCTACAACACTAGACTCCGAACAAGCGGAAATCCAGCGCATGGACCCCACGCCGATTCTTCTATACCTGAGGATATTTTGGAGTTAGCAAAATTGAGTGAGGTTGACCTACCTATAACCGACTGAAAGGTGGCTATTTTCAGCGAGCTATCCGGTGACCGACGCCATGTCCTCATTGCCATCAACGAGGAATCCCTTCCTAAGTGAAAAGACCGTGCCTGCACAATTGGATGCGGGTTTGAACTTACGCATTTACATGTGTACAGAGGTGACATGAAACTTCCCACATCGGTGGATTCAATCCCAACCGAAATGCGAGGTAAAATTGTCACACCGGAGGAATGGCTGTGGAAAAACGAACGAGTAGTCATTACGGGCAGTGGAAAGGGCTCGCAAGACATTGTGTTTTCTACACACCTGTAAGAGGGCTATAGGAGCGACTTGGGGGCTGCAACCTTGTATTGTTTCCTGGATTTAGACTAGCATATTGCAACCAATCTTGCTTTATGTAATCAGAAATTTGGAGTGAATATTTGCATTCTCACTGACAGCCAAGCGGCTATGCAGTCTCTTCCAGGAGTTCACACCTTCTCAAAGCTAGTCTTTGAGTGCTGAACGTATCTTAACGAACTGTCGAGGCATTCAATGATGCAGCTGTTTTGAGTGGCAGGACATAGGGTCATTAAGGAGAACTGTGAAAAGGATAAACTTGCAAAGACTGGAACGCTTTTACCAGAACTGCTTTGTAGTCTTCCGATCGGGATCCTTGACTTCAGTTAACCCTAGAATGGTACCCATGAGTAATTTTTACTCAAATGTGGTTTATATTTCGTCGCGCATCAGCCAGTTGGCCACTTTGACTGCCATGAGGCTAGAAGCTATATAATCTTTTTATGTTTAATGATAAAATAAAAAATGTACATAATACTATTGTTCCCTTCTTTTTTGTAAAAACATGTACCTAAAATCATCCAAAAAATTACCGTACCATTCCAGGGTTAAACTGGCCAGCGGACAAAAATACTGAAAGGATGCTGTGAAGTCCTGGGTAGGAGAAACTTCCTGTACGATTACTAGACAATTTTGGAAATTTTTTTTTTCACGACTGGATCTCAGCTGCAACAATTTCTGCCGGAATCTCTGCAGATGCGAGAAGGAAGAGGAACCAGTTCTTCACATTCTGTCTGAATGCCCCGTCTTCGCTGGAAAAAGAATGAAGGACCTTGGCTCATACTTCTTATTAACCTAACTGAAGTGGTTTCGGTGGACCTGAAGAAGATCACCCAGTTCATTAAAGGCTCAGAGTGGCTCACCGTCTCATAAAGGTTGTACACTACCCAATGTGGAATCACAATGGGCTCTTGTGTACCTATGTGTGTATTCTTCAGAGTCCATCTAGAGGAGGCAGCTGCGAAAACTAAACTGATCGTTCACAATATACACAATTGCAAAAGATTATAACCTAAATTATTCAAACATATAATGGGTGGTTTACCAAATGAACTTTCTCGAATTTGTGCGTTCCGTACTATACTCAGTTAGTAGTTTAACAAAAAGTACCGCGAAAAGCGAATGTAACCGTATCTTAATTGAGCAGTTGTAAACCATACCCACCAAAAGCAATTTACTTGGAAGTAGTCAGAACGCTGGTCACTGGTACTCTGTTTCAAATATCAAGCAGATTTATAGGCAGAAGAGGCAATTGCGAGACAAGAACTTCGTAGGTAGCAACAATAACAACAAAAAAATAAGTTTTTTGATGTCCATTTAGATTTACGATTCGTTGACTATTTAAAGTTTTTATTCGAATAGAACGAATCAAGTTTATTAAAAAAAACCTAGCGCATCAGAACCGCTAGAAACACTAATGTTCGGAGAACAGTAGAGAATTTGTGCAGATTTTGAGAGTGTATTCTACCATTAGCTACTTAAGGACCCCCTAAGTAATAATAAACCCTAAGTCAAGTTAATTTCGATGCCTTCATTGAAAGTTACAGCGATAGAAAGGTGTTTGGGGTTAAAAAATGTCCAGACCTTAGAAAATTTAAACATTGGTAGGGTTTACAGCGATTGCGCGGACTAAGTGAATTTAGTCCTAAGGTGTTTGCATCGACCTTACCTAAAATTTGGTCAGGTCGAATTTAGTCTTTGTTTGTATATAAGTCACAGCTGTCATTTGGTTTGATTCTAGTTCATACACTGTAATCATCTTTTCATTTGTCTCCCAAACATGATTATTTAAATGATTTTGTGTCAAACGAGAAGATTGCGAGCTTAAATTCAACGTACACATATTATTAATAGTCGCGCAAAGTCAAGGCTTAGGTCGGGTGTGTTTACAGCGATATAGTCCACGACTTATTTTAGATCAGGTCGCTTGAAATCGTGTACTGGCCTAACGCTTGGGTCGGGTACTGAGTATTTACAGCAGATGGACTAAATAGTTTAGGTGGAATTTGATGTATAGTCCGCGGACTAAACGTCTGCTGTACTTATTACGTCTGCTGTACTTATTTTCTTTACTTATTTTTAAATGTTTATGTAAGCATTTATTGGTACGGAAATTACAAAAACGCCTCGTGCTGGCAACCCTTTGCTAGCACCGAAGCCAAAAATATGTCACATTTACCTCACATTGAAGTCAACCTACTCTGTACTATACTCGTATTGATCCGATTACTGCATTGGAAGTTATGGGGATACAAAGAAATTTAAGGTTACCACCCGTAAAAGTTTTCAAATGTTCTAGATCGTATTATTCCTAGTTTATTTTCACTACA
>OX376375.1:82995558-83028169 GCA_947369275.1 Nemotelus nigrinus
TTACTCCTCGCTTACGCACAAAAATCTTCCCGCATTATTCAGCATTCAGATAAATGAACATAATTATTTGATGGCTGAATGTTATAAATTGTCCAATTAAATGAAATCATTGATCTTTTTATAATGTGCAGCTTTGTGTTTTATTCACATTTATTTTTGGGCGTCTCGTTTCATTGTCTGCCCATTGTGGGCTTTTGCTTTGCTTGTTATCATTCTTGCCGCCGATGCCACAACCTAGGTAGCAAATATAATAATATCTTAAGAGATGTAGTCTTTAATTTAATGGTGAAAACGGCGCCAACAGAATGGATAGAATTTCTCTGCCACATTCATATACAGACGAAGGAAAAAAAACGAACTGGAAAAAGAATGGGGTCTAGTACAAAAGAGACAAGCATATTGCACACATTGTTTTCTGGCGTCTTCGTTTTGTGCGCTGTAGGCAAGATGATGATGCTTCTTATTCTCCATTTCTTTGCTGAAGTTGGATACTTCATCCGAAGAAGTATAAGAATACAAGTTGGCAATGCGTTTTGATTACATTAATTGGAATTTAATTTGAGAGGTGACGTGAAAGACGTGTGTGCGCTAGTTAAGTTTGCAAAACTTATTGAGATATTGAGGTGAAAATACGAAACTATATTCTGAAAACATGGACTTGTTTTCGAATTTCAAATCTCTCAAGCTGCCCAGCGATTCTTGCACCATCTTGAGCTCCAGACAAAAATCAGAAAATACGATTGAAAGATTTTTTCCAATTTCGCTGCACACAATTTACCTTTCGTACAGCACTGACACCATGTTCTTGCCTGCTGCTTCCGAGCTGATACTTCTGAACTCTATTACGAACGAGGGAAACAGATTCCCATCTAGATTGTTCCAGTCTTGTAATCTCATTTGAACAGGATAAAGCCGAAGATTTGTACGATTTTTCCTCAGGACGATACTAGCAGCAACATCGCTCTGCAACCGCTGATGATGACGATGGCGGTAATGGCGACAGCGGCCAAATGGAGCAAGGTGAGGGTGTTAAGCGAAAAAAATCATTATGCGCGATAATGGAGTAAATATACAGCTGTATGCTGATCTTTTATTATTTTAACGCAGCCTTCTTTTTTGATTTTTTATAGCCTCATCTGCTCGGAAGAGAAAACCAGAGAATGAAGTGTTTGAAGATGAGCAGTTTTTTAAGTACAGCCGAAGTCAGTGGATTGCAACTGCTACATCGAGATACATACTCTGATCTATCTCTTATGTGAATATAACAGTATAAGCTCAGCAGAACGGATAGAATCTTTTTTTCATGCTCGCCCGGCCATAGTACATACTGTATTCTCGAACAGCAAAGCAGCAAGTACATAGAGATGCATCTTTTTTTTACTCCTGGCATATGCTTTATTTTTTATCATCTTGTTTTTCATTTACTTGCTGATGCCTTATCCACTTTATGTTCGCGTAACTCGAAGTTAAATCGACTTCACGCCTTTCTGGCTTGCCTTTTCTCTTAAGTGGATCCAGAGTGTGTTTACAATACATTTTGAGAGAAAGCAAAGAGCTACAGTGTGATGGTGATGACAACGGCTGTGTATTATCGATTACAAACTATGCTTTGCTTAAGCATAATGAGAAACAGTAACATGCAATTTTTTCGATGCTGGTGAATGTAACATTTTTCAAAGCAATCTCGAACAATATCGCCTTATCAGTAAGTACCGCCTGAGATTCGAATAAGATACAACCGACAGTTTCGTTGCAAATTTCAATTGTTATTCAACGAAATAAAAATAAAAATGCCTACCTTGCATATCGCTCTTTGTCTTGCATATTATCGTCATCCATTCTGTTGTACTTATTTGAGCTTGACTCTTCCTCATCTGATCTGAAAATATAATTGAAAACAAAACGCATATTCAGTACACTGTTCTGCAATTCTTTATGAAAATGTATACAATACAGGCAAAACATGCACATTAATCCGCATAAATCATAATGGATAATATTTAGAAAAACAAGACTTGTTCTCAACTTCAGTATACAGGTAATAGTTATTTTTATTTCATTTTTCGCAAACACCGGAACGTTTGTATTACGTGACATTTTTTCTAAATATTGAAATTCAGATTGATAGATACGAGGTTTTAAGTTTTGTTCTAAGTTTTTACATACGTTGTTGTTATATTTTCCGTATTTGCGTGAGTCACATGAAATGACATTATACAAAAGTGACAAGAAGTAGATACATATTAAAATCAGATTGAATGAATTGTAATACAAAAACCATATTTATTATTAATTCGATGAGGAATATCTGACGTCTTCGCCGTATAAATCAAGTAGACCACTGGGAAAATTCGTGGAGCTCACAATGCGCGACCACAACTTGAAATACAGACTTTTCAAACCATTAATAATAATTCCATAGACATTATATTGCTTCTTTCGAATAATACATTTTCTTCTTCCATATTTCGTTGATTATTACATAAAATACAGAGCTCGCAACAGAAACGGCACAACAGCCTTTTGTTGCAGAAAAGAACGTTTGTTTTGTTTTATTCAGCGCAGCAACGTAAATACAATATGCGTGCACGAGATTGTGTATGCTTTCTAATTGACTGGGACTCGATCGACTTGACTGGTTCGATTGCGAATTTTCGCCGGATAATAATTGGCGTTGGCTCGTAAATTGCTTTTTTGATGGGTTAAATTAAAATTATCCATTTATATACAAACATGCACTATACTTAGATCATTAATCATTACTCCAGCAGTTTAAACGCACCGGTGATGGCAATAAATCCGACGACAGGGTTTTAATTCGAATTTGATTTGACATAAAATTGATTTACAGAAGTATTTGATGGATCTTCCTTGTTCATAAAGGTCTTTAAAGTCATCGCTAGACCAAGCGCAGGCGTGCGGGTAGAACAACGGGTTCTAGCGTGATGGTCTCTGGTTCGAATCCCACAATCAACGAAAAACTACGAATGCCCTATCTGTGAGTCCCTGAGTAAAATCAGGAATAAACTGAGGCGTGAAACAAATAAAAAAAAAACAAAATTCGCGAAAGATTGATCGTGAAAATAATTTCTATAAAACTTCAATCTGCAGACCGGGAACGGTCGAATCGCAAACCAGTTGATTCGCGATATTGCCGACAGTGGTCCACCAGACCCATCACGAGGCTATGAACTGGCTTTCTAGAAAAACACGACTATCGGTGTCAGAAGTGGGATGAATTTGTGCGAATAAATAGACGACTTTCACTGGATTTTTCAACTACAAATTCTTGTAAACGTGAATTTCATGAGAAACTTGCGGACTGCAGAAACGTAATTTGTTGACAACCGGGAACAAATCAACTCTTATATCACGATCAAGAGAGGCTTTGAGAACAATATGTATCGATCGGTTTTTCATATAAGGAATCGTGTCAAGAACACGCTCGGGAAGAGCAAGGCAGTGTAGAAACGAATCTGATGATAGATGTGTTGTTTAAATTGGCTTCTGATATGCAACAACAATCCCTTAATCTACATCAATAAGTGCAGAAAATGAATCAAGAAGTCGTAGACATTAAGAAACAATTAGAAGGACCATGAACTGTACCAGCAAGCCAAGCAATTGGGCCAGAAACTTGATGAACAAGCCCTGAAGATTAAGGAACAGTATCACAGCAGCAGACTAGGAAAAAAGAGCAAAATATAATGTGAGTTACCAACAATTAGATTATCAGACCACGACAGCAAAGCAAAAGCCAGACACTAAAGCTGCGGAAGTAAAACTGCAGTTCGATAAGCAAAAGTGAAGATTGATGGTGCTAGAAGTTGAAATCGATCTAATGAAATTGGAACTGGAGCGTGCCAAAGCTGTAGGTACTATTCCATCGCAGTTAACTGGCTACAGAAAATTCAAAGCTCTAATTTTCGAGAGACAGATTCTTGGAATATCTATAAGAAGCAACAGTTGCAACTTGAGGCTCGGGAGTGTGCGAGTACACTAATGGTACCACAAGAAGGGCTTCAGGAGAAGCTCTTCAGTCCATCCCCATAGGTAATTAATCCAGCTATTTCAGTCAAACTAATGCTATGGTTATGAGGTTTACTTAAGGGGGGAGTAGTGTTAATTCGTGTAACAAAAGGCACATTTTTGTGATTTTTTTTAGATGAAACAGTTAAAATCTATTAAAACCAATAGTACATTATAGTTTGACATTTGAAGAATATTTTGTGCAATTTTCATGAAAAAATATTAAAAAATACGGCAATGGCAGGAACTCTTCTGGAGCGTGTCGGAAAAAAGTGAATTGCGATGCCCATCATAACTCGGTGCCGGATCATCTGATATCCTAAAATCAAACGTATTTCGTTAGATAATCGCTTTCCCCAGGTAACGCTGGGAGGGTTTTTTGAAATTTCAATTTTTCACTCTTTGGGAGCACTGTGAACGAAAAATCGCGAATTTTTTGCAAAAAAAAAAATCGGTTAATTTGTTATTGCAAAATTAAAAATATAAACAAATTTGAAAAATCTCTCCAGCGTTACCTCGTAAATCATGTAGACAAATAGTGTTCAAAACTTCAAGAATCGGTGCAGTAGTTTTGGAGTTATGATGGGCACCGACTTTGAAAACGTGAGTTGTGGGAAAAACGCTTTAAAGTTTTGAACACTAAAAAATTTGGGATGAAACGTTCATAAGCGAGTTCTATCGGCTTACTTCACACTGAATCATCAGTGTTAGGTTCATAAAGGATGTTGCTATCATCCACAATATCTAGAGCACCTTTTTGCTCCTGTCTACGATGAATCCTGCCTTCTTTTGTTTGCTTCTTTTTTAGTCGGCCTTCTTTTTTAGTCGAATGAAAATTTATTTTTCCATCACATTTTATGCATTTCACTACCGTTGAAATTGTTGAAAAGACTAATAAAAAATCTATTATCCTATAGTATTTTTGAAGATCCTCCGTAACTTGATCTTCAATGGTCACTTTTATTTTTTTGGCTGACGCGCTACTTGTCGAAAAGTCTTAATTTTTACGTTTTTGCGGAGGTATCCGCACTAGTTGTTGCTCTATTAGATCTTGTAACTTTTTTCGGCATTTTAGCAATATTTTAGCACAAAACTGAACGAAAATGGAGCTAAAATGATGCGAAAATTGGAAAGTGTTTGTACGTCTGCTCGATAGAACGTTTACTGCCACACTAAATTATTCTCTACATTGACTAAAATTATAAATAATATAATATAAAATTATTATTGACTGAAGTTAACACGTTTGTACTCGTTTTTAAATTTCTATAGAGAAAGATAGGGGTAGCGTTTAAGGTATTCTATAGAAATCGAACCAGCTGCCTGGTAACAATAGCGCGCTCGAGTTAGGTAGGTATAAAAATCTGACAGGTATAAAAATAGTCAGAGCTTCGTCAATTTTGCTCTGATCGATTTGAAATTTAGACATAACATTCTTGATATATTAGTCATTCCTTTAAAATAAAAAATAAAATCGAAAAATAAATAAATTTAAAAACCCTACTCCCCCCTTAAAGGAGGTTCATCGCTCGCAGCTAAGAGTGCATAAGTGCATAATAGTACACACACAGAAACCAGAAGAAACTTTGCATCAGCGTCTAATGCTTTTGTCTTAGTCCACTTCAGATACAAAGCATCGATATGAAACAGCCAAGTAGGTATTCATCCAGAAGTTGACGTACGCATTGGCGGACGAAGAGTTGAAGTTGGCGTTTCGTACTAATATTCGTGTAGTGCACGAAATAACTGATTGCTGGTTGAAATATATGGATGGAGCTGATTGCTTAGCAATGGGGAAAGAAATGAGCTTGAATAGTTGAGAGAGCCGTTTTAAATTTCTCCACGAAAGGACGAATTGGTGGTAGAGTCTATTAAGACGATTTTATTTGAAGCTTCTGACACACCATTTGTTCATATTTTTATTTATCAAAGTTCGATAAACTGAAGAAGTATGGAGGAACATCTTTCCAAACTTTCGCTTGTTATTGCTTCAGAAGGCAAATGTCTTTTTCGGCAGTAAACTGGTAGAGTGGTTCAAATTGCTTATCGTTGAATTGGACGCTGTCATTCGCCATTGAACCAGCCACAATTTTGAGAATACATAGTCCTATACTGCACAGAACATTGTCACTTTTTGCAACACAATGATCTTTTAGGACCTTTCCTTGAGGCTTTTTACTTCCTCGAGTTCCAATTTTTTTTCGACGAAACCATTCACAAAAATGGTTTCGTCGCTAAAAATGGTTTCGTCGAAAAAAAGTTGGAGCTCGAGGCTAAAAAGCCTCAAGGGAAGGTTCTAAAACATCATTGTGTTGCAAAAAGATGTTCTGTGCAGTATTGGGCTATGTATTCTCAAAATTGTGGCTGGTTCAGTGGCGAATGACAGCGTCCAATTCAACGATAAGCAATTTGAACCACTCTACCAGTTTACTGCCGAAAAAGTCATTTGTCTTCTGAAGCAATAAAAATGGTCTTTGTCAATTAAGAGCATATTCTGGGGAAAGTTAAGATTCATTCCAAAGCTCAGGCCACGAACTATCGGCGCTAAAAGGAATATAGAAAAAAATTAAATCAATTTTCAAATCAATACTACGATGAAATGCAAATGACTTTTAGTATGTAATTTTTAGACAATAGCTATATGTATTCCTTATTACTCATTAAACTATAACACAAGCTAAATAATGAAAAGCTACTACATATGCGAACAGGAAAACTTTCCTGAAAATTACTAGAAATCACACATTTCCGGCAAAACATTTTCCCAACTTATTTTCACAGCTGACCAGGAAAACACAGAAATCTGATCCTTAAATTGCCAAGCTACGATTCCAAACTCCTGCAACATTGTGCAATATATTTAACTCCTGGTAATTACTCAGCCAACTTTTAATTACGGATTGTTTTGCCTTTCGCAGCACAAACTTGCCATCGAGCAGACAGTTAAATGTTTCCTTTCCAGTAGTCAAACTGACAGCAAACAAATAAAATGAACAGGGCAAACACGGTACGGAATGAAAGGAAAAAAACGAAGGTGGCGAAAGCAAAGTAAAAGAAATAAATAAACACTTTGACACACAAGACAAATTGCTTTTTGTATATTTTCAATTTCCATTCAAGTAATATTTCCTAGCTTTATGTCTTGTGTACATATTGACGGCGAAAGAACTATTCTATTGGCTCCTGAGTTTGCTTGTTACCTCACTTGGAAATATTTTCGATATTTCCGTGTTGCGCGTTTTTGTTAGTTGTCTGCCTGCGTCTGCAGACTGAAATAATATTTTTTTCTCGTCGCGTCGTTAAATTGAAAATAGAATATTCAAGGAGTATTGGCAGCGAATAAATAATTGTGTAGTTTGTTTAGCTACTGGAAAATACATAGCAAGAAGTAGCAGTCTGGTGTGGCCAAGATGACAAATGTGGACTGCTACATGGTAAACAAAATTGTAGGATTCGATAAATGTCTTTCAGTTGTTGATGATTATGCTATAATGGATGGATTCAATGAAGCAGCATTTTTTGAACGCAGGGCAAACAAAACTTTGAAATTTGGGGTTCAATTTTGGCGTCTGTGTAATCGAATAATCGGAATCAATATCTCCACCAAGCGGCTATTAGAACCCTTACTGCTTCTTGTACAGTGTCCATGATTGTCGCTTATTGCAGTGCATCTCTTAGGGAGAAATCGAGTAATTCGGCAGTGCAACTGATTTCGGTACCTTGACATAGGGGGTTTCAAGGCAACTGTGAGGCTGATGAGGCTTGGTACCTTGCTACCGAAGGTCTCAAGTCCCTTTCTTCATAGGAATACCGATGTCATTGGTCAAATCAGCCATCTGGTAAATATACTTGGAGGATGCTAGGAAGTCCCGGGTCGATTGATTATCCTGTACGATAATCCGTCTTCCATCTCATGTGCCAGTGCTCGGTTTTGGCGAGGAGGATTGTGGCACTTGATACACATTTTCTCTCAAATTTACACCGATCTTCCCCTGGTTAACCTCAAAAGGTAAGTGCGGTTTTTCAAAAGAAGAAGGTTTCCTGACTTCAGTGATTAAGGGAAAGTAAATCACTATGGTATCACAACGGAACTCTTTTGTGCCTCTGTCGATAGACGCCCACTTTAACCTACTTACTCACCTTGATACTTGGGAGGATTGAAACGAACAAAACCTTTGAATGTACGACAGACAGACAAGGATTCTTACGAGAAAACCGAAGGAAATAATGCAAGAAAAGAATACCGGAAAAAGGAAAGATATAATATAATGAGACTACTAGCACTGGGAGTTCTCCTCCACACATTGTCTGTGTTTCGCAATACTGGTTTCATCCACGTCCGGCAAGTATCTGGCTCTATAAAACGTGATGAATTTTCTAAGGCTTTGGCTTCGAACAGAACAGCAATTGCTAAACGATATTTATCTCCTTTCATTGCCCGTTTACTACATACCTACCCTTCACTTTGTGAATCGTACAGCAAAAATCATTTTTATAGCTAAAGCACC
The DNA here is from genome assembly GCA_947369275.1 of Nemotelus nigrinus. Classification (NCBI taxonomy): domain Eukaryota; kingdom Metazoa; phylum Arthropoda; class Insecta; order Diptera; family Stratiomyidae; genus Nemotelus; species Nemotelus nigrinus. The sequence continues at coordinate 83,004,096 of OX376375.1, forward strand.
GGCACTCAGACTGACCTTATACAAATCTAACCTATTTACCATAATATAATCTTTTAGCTTACTAACAATAGATTTATGTATTCGAACAATGAAAGATGATCAAATCGTAGCCAACAAACCAAGAACTAAATATTAATGAAATCATACCATCATGAAAACCGACTACTAGTAGATCATGAATTAAGCTAATTAGGTGCGCGAAACAGTCATCGATTGAGATTGTAACTCATTCGGTTCGAATTGGATTACAATCAGCACTGCACTCATTGCAGAGCTACAGCAGCATATGGTACCGACAGACAGCACTAGCGCTCGACGTTGCTAATTACTTAAATTTCTACATAATTTATGGCATGCATAATGCATTTATACAAGAGTTAAATTGCCTGCACAGAATATGCACATTGGCTAATCTAAATAGACACGATATTGAAATAAAATGAGCTGACTAGATACATATTTAGTACGTATGAATACATTTACATGTATTTTATTATTATTTGCGCACGGAATCTATCTAAAATGCAATTTTAAATCCGTCATTTGAAATGAAAGATAATCATAATTGTCATATGCAGTTAAATTCAATGCAGTATTTCAATTGTTGTCTTTTTGGAGTTTAGTTTTTAAATAAACAATTATATGATGCAATGAATATTTATTGTTGGTAAGAACTGATCACAAATTGACATATTTCAGTAGTTTTAGTCTTCGTGCGTCAACTGTTAACATGTTCTTGGAATTATTTATTCGCACTATAAAAAAGCCATTTCCTAATATTGTTGGGTTTATGAGTTGTTGAAGGAGTTCCAATAAATATGTATAATACATATTTAGTTTTCCTAGTTTTGTTAATTATAATTTGAAGAGCTACTATTAAATAAAATTTAAGATTAAACGAGGCAAAGATGTAGCTGAATGCTGTATGAAATCTGATGAAGCTGAATTGTCACCTGTTGAAAATCTCTTTTACTAGGTAAATCTATTGATATGTTTAAGTACATCTGGGATTAGCTTCGCTACTTTCAATGAAGCTTCAAGCTTTGAATTCCTCCAGGTTGTTTGTTACTTATTACGGGAGGGTTACAGTTGCTGGAGCTCCTGTGGTCTATTGAATACAGCTCAGGCTTTTGGCGTATGGGGCTCCAGGTTCGAATCCAGGTATGGACGAGAGACCGCGAATTAGTTTCGAGTTAACCTAACTCACCAGAAGGAACAAAATTAAGCGGAAAACTAATCATTTTAAAATCTTAAAGATTTCAATAGTTTAAAATGGACTTATTAGCACCTTCAATTCTCGAAAACCCGATGGGGTCTGTAGCGCGAAAACTTTACTTCTTTGGGGTCTGTAGCGCGACAGCTTTGTTTTTTTTTGCAAAAATTACAAAAAAATAGTTATATAATAAATAATACAAAAAAATAAACCAAAGAAGTGCAAACAATCATTGAGTATTTCAATTATTCAGAACACCTTGATGTCATTAGCAAACAGAATGCAGGGAAAATGAACAAAGGAATAATGATCTTTGATAAATAGAAAGAACAATAATGAACCAAAATTCGAACCATGAGAAAATTTAGGATGAAGACAGAATGGTTGAGAGGTTGAAGAACTGATAGTTACAGCACAGAAATATAGGGTGACAACCAGATCAAAGTGGACCAGATAGCATTCGAGTTTTATGAGGAGAAATTTTTGGTCAACAGAATCAAAAGCTTTTGAAAAGAACCAAGGTCGTTCCGGAGGATGGAAGGGATGGACAGTAATAGAAAGCAGTTTTTTAACAACCCTTTTGATTCCTTTACCAGCAGAACGTGAAGCTAAGAAGCTAATTTTGCAAATAATAAGCAAAGAGACACAAAAGAACTATGAAAGTGCTTTAGCTAACATGTTCGGACTGCCTTTATTTTGGCAGCCCTACAACTGAGATGACCATCAAGGCACAAGAATAAGGACTGTATTTACATGTGATATGAATAAATATAAGTGATGTCGAAGCGATATGAAGGAAATGATGAAACGTGATTGAGACACGGGAGATAGGTCACATTCAGAGATAGATTTGGGGAAACGGTGGGAATTTTCCAAGCAACTGACATAAGACTAGAATGGTTTGTGATGGCTTGGACATCAGCGAAGCATTCACGCATAGCTTGTTCGACGGCGATTTTCGCAGCAGATTCTAGCCTAAAGGTTCTGAGCTTTAGACTTAGCATGAGGCACGGCTTTTGCCTTGAGGGCGGATGATCACATCGAAACCAAGGGCCGTCATTGGACTTCTAGACGGAGTGCAAGGGAAGATTAAGTTGAAGAGAAAATTCCGAAATTTAATAGTGACTTCATCAATCATGAAATCGTAAGCGTTTTAAAGGAATTCTACTGTTTGGAAAGTCAATATAAATAACAATGGAAAGAGAATGGTGCTAGACATGTGAACCGTAGGGCACGGGATGAATTTGAACGGTGATGTTGTGCGAAGGGATGCTTGATAGGGCAAAGTCAAATATTTTATTCACAATGTCAGGAACAGAGTGTAAAGGAGAAACTGAACACAATAGATGCAGGAAAGAAAATTAAAAGTTGCCGCATATTAAGGTTGAAGTAAAAGGAAAAATAGTTCAACAGAGGAATTAAATTCGAACATATGCCGAGGAGACAATCTGATTTTTGGAGAGAGCTGGAGTAGCACCAACAACAATTTATTCAACAGGAAGAGAAGAAACCTGTTCTTATAACAGAGTGTTTCTCGAAGAACTCTTTTTATTTTATTACGGTGATGACGGAAGGAGTTGTAAAGAGGGAAAAGCTAGTTATTGTAAATATTATTAACAAAACACGTTTCAATTATGGAGTTATATACAGTAAGAATTTTTTTAAGTAACCACACAGAAAATTTCAAGTCAATCCGGCGATTATTTTCGAAGTTACACGCATATTTGTAAATACGTGTCAGGGCGTTTGAAAGTAGGAAGCTGGTGGGGCAGAGAAATGATAAAATCTTGCAAAATACGTAAGTCGAGACCAAAAAAGCAAAAAAATGTTTTTAATTCAAAAACAACTGAAACGGATGAAAATTCAAAAAAAACTCAAGCTTGCACGGAAGAAAAAAATTTGACTTCCGAAAGCCAAGGTGAGGAAAATCCTGCAGAACTAACTATGTCTGGCGATGGAACATGGAAAAAGCGAGGGCATACTTCCTTGCACGGTGTGACATCATTGATCGAATACTATTCCTATATACTATGTGAAAAGTTCCTACTGTAAACAGTGTGAAGCTTGGAGCGAAAAACTCAATAATAAGTAATGCTTGGTAAGAAGATTATCAACAAGATTGCAGTGCAAATCATTCAGGTTTTTCTGGAAAAATGGAAGTCGATGCAGTAATTGAACTGTTCAAGCGTTGAGTGGTGTACAGAAATTACATCGAAGACGATGACTCCAAAACGTACTCGGAGATTTTAAAGGTAAACCTTACGGTGATCAAGAAGTTATGAAGAAAGAATATATTGGACACGTACAGAAGAGAATGGGCTCGCGACTCCGAGATTATGTGAAAAAAAATGTGGAAACAGTTGATAGCAAAAGTGGAAATAAATACATAGGCAACCTTACTGGTACAATTATCGATAAGTTGACAGTTTATTATGGCTTAGCAGTTAGAAGAAATTGAGATTCCGTTGAAAAAATGTATAATGCTATATGGGCCACATATTATCATTATTGCTCAACGGACAAAAAAAAACCTCAACACGAGAAGTGCCCGATCGGACCAGAGTCATGGTTAAGTTTGCAACGGGCAGTAGCTGCCGCTAAATTATCCACTTTGAAGCATGATTATCCGTCATTACCACAAGATGTTGCTGAGGCTATACTTACGATTTATACAGATCTCAGCAATGAGAAATTATTAGAAAGATTTGTGGGTGGTTTCACCCAAAACAACAACGAGAACTATAACCAACTGATATGGAAAATCACTCCACAAATAGTCCCGGCCGGTTCGAAAACTGTAGAAATGGCTGCATACATAGCTACCGGCATATTTAAAGATGGTACAGCATAGCTATTAGGTATGTTCCCATACTACGATTAATTGCAATGAAGCCGTTCCCGTTCTCTGTTTTACTGAAAACTGAAAATTTCCCCTCTTTCAGTAAAATTCAGCAGGGTCTGAGCTACTGAAAAATACTGAAAAATGTCAAACGGTGTGGTGCGAGTAAAAAGTTTCAAATGTGCGCGGGACACAACATATTTTTTGCGTAATGTTGCTATGAAGGTCGAATATTTTTGTGGCGATAATTTATTACCACTAAGGATGACTTTACAAGCACTATTGTTCTTCCAAAAACCGAACACTGACACTTTTGGTTGTCAATTTTCAGGATATGCAATGAGTGAGTTCCCGTACTTTCATGAATTTTCCCCACCACATGATTCAGGAAAATTCAGTGACTGAAAGTACGGGAACAGACCTATTGTATTAAATAAATGCAATAGGGATTTCACTTGGGCCCATTGCGCATTCATATGCCGAAAGAGGGGATGAACAGTGCGTGAAGATCTCCGACCACAGAGTACATGAGAGTACACGAGAGGGAAGAATGCTCTGCAGACAGCACCAACTCGAGTTATTAGAAGCTGCCGTAGGGGCGGAAGGTGTATTATATGGCCCTGAAATAGACGACTCGATGTGAGTTGAAAACAATTTTGTTTTTTGTTTTTTTGAAACTATGAACGCGTTTTTCTCAAAACTGTGTTTTTAAAGTCGGTGACCAAGATTTCTTGGAAACGACTGAACTTTTTAACACACAGCTTTTTTAGCATATTTTTTAGCAATTAATCGAAGGTTTTTTCTCACCGATGAATATTTCTTTTTTTTATAAACAATTTAAGGCCAAAATTTTGGTGAGAAACCGCCATTTTATCAAAGAAGTTTATTTTGGTTATTGCTTCGATTAATTACAAGATAATACAATACTTTAACGAAATCTTTTTGTATCTTTATTTTAAAGTCCAGAGATATCGCGGTCACCACAAGGCGCCTTTTTTGAGAGGAGCTCCCGGAGATCAGCTATAGCAGCTTTCAAAATTATTATTTTTACCAATAAAAAATGTTAAAAGTTACCATAATATGTGTACACATTTTTACGTTAATAAATTTAAAAGTCTTCTCGGGAAAATTCTTGAAAAATCGCTTTTTTGCGACTCCTGACTGTATATAAGCCCTTAGGCAAATCATCTGTGACCCGAAGACACAGTGGGGGAAAAATTCAACATGTCCGCTTAGCCGTCAGATACGAACGTTTTGGTAATATGGGTAGATTTAGTTTTGATTGCGATACTATCAAAATTTGAATTTTATCTAAGTGATTTCATGCACCGTTTCTCATCAGACATCAGCTTATAGTTCATACTAGACTGATGTGACCACTTGCAAGATGGGAGATTATTAATTTTAATTTACTTCAGTTTCGACAATTTTTGGTGATCTGCAAGTTTTATCCAACAATAATAGTTTTTCATAGAAGTGTTATATTGCAATCAGCTTCTTTCCTTCCTGTATATTGACAGTATCGCAATCAAAACACTTTTATATGATGATGCTTTCGGATACAAAAATCTGCAAAATGCTCTATAGTCCCGCACCAAATATTCTCCGCTTAGTAGACAGGAAGGGAAAAAGCTTACCGGAATTTAACATTTCTATGGGTAGATTTAGTTGTTGCATTTCGCAATGCTCGAGTGAAAGTTCTTAAAAGGTTTCGAAATAAACACATTAGCTAAATTATCAGGTGATCAAAAGTTGTGTTCTCAAAAACGTTATCGAAGCCAGAAGAAACAGAAATGCCACACGAGGCAATGATTTGGTGATTCAGGTTGCCCTTCATTAGTTTTATCCAGAGGAGGAATAAAGGTATACGTTCCTGCCTAGCCGCAACGATTGACATAATATTTCCTACCGACGTGGAAGCCTTCGTTTCATGGACTGTAGTCTCAAGAGACGCCCAACTTAGAGAAAATTGTGGATGCTGTATTATTGGATAACGTATTACAATCGTGAGCGTTTTAACCGGAGTCCAGTCCTGGCCTGTTCCAACAAATTTCTCTACCGGATCCTTTTTTTAATTAGGCACCCCGAAGCACTGAACGTCTTGGTCAGCAACAACTCTCCAACAAAAGCAATGTCTCCCTCGCTGTTGTCTGCCATAAAATATGCTACAAAGAGGTTTCCAAGCAGGGTCTTCTTCGCTCATACGAGCTAAATGCAAAGCCTACCGAAGTCTGCTTCTAGGTAAACAGCGTTGAGCTCATGGCTGTAGGAGTCGCCTTTGTTCACAAATAGGACCAACGATTCTCCGCGAGGCTTTACTCTCGAACGTGGCTAAGACGTGAGAGTGCCTTTCGCTGAGTACTTAGCTCATGAATCCATATGTGATTACTGGATAGACCAGGGTCTGGTTGTAAGGTTCTTTTATTTTTGGGGATGTAAAGAGCTTTGTTAGATCAAAGTAGACCGTTAGATTTGAGCAGCCTTTCACATATTTCTTTTTCCATATTGTTTTCAGTCGCTACTATTGGCTGAAGGTAGTGATGCACAAGAAAACAAAGCTTCAATTCTACAAGTTAATGATAAGACCTATGTTCTACTACGTATGTAGTGTATGGGCCCTCACATAAGCATTCACAAACATGTTGAACGTCTTCGAAAGATTGCTCCTTCAGTATCAGCCACGAGTTGCACAAAATATTTGAAGATCTAGAGGTCTCCAAAATCATCGAACTCCGGAAGCTACAATGGGTTGATCACGTGCAGCGAACGGTTGAGCATCTATGTAGTACCTAAAAATGTGTTCGCAGCAAAAGACGAGGGTCGAAGGCCAGCGGGGGACCCAGGAGTACCTAAAAAGGTGTTCGAAGCAAAAGTCGAAGGTCTAAGGCCAGTACGAAAATACAGGTAACCCTGGTCTAATTTTGTTGACGAAGGCTAACTGCTGCTTGGTTTTTGTATTAGCACAGTACGGTCGATCGACCGAGAAAAATGGAGGCAGTCAAGGTCGAAGGGCTGGAGTGCCATGACGACGACAATCGAATGTTCTTGGTGAAAACGTCACAGCAGAAGTATTACAGTTCTGCATAGCCCATTTTTCACCTTTCTGTTTGGATATTGATTTTTCGGAAAACCTCAAACATAAAACCCCCAGTTACCTTAAAATAGAGATTTTAAAAGTATATTTCCCGTTATTTTCCTTACGTAAAACAGTAGAATTTGTAAAATTAGTTTTGCTTTGGATATTTATTAGTTAAAGTTTGATTAAATGCTATCGATGAAACGTTCGACCGTTGCTTTGTTGCGTTTTCCTACTCAAAATTAGTGATGGGCGTTTCTGTTGTTTTCAGAAAACGAAAACGAACTGTTTTTTTCCAAAAACAACTGTTTTTTGAAACTTTTTGAAAACTTTTTTCACTAGACCAGCAGCAGATTGATACTGGGTGTCACCATTAGTGATGGGCGTTTCTGTTGTTTTCAAAAAACGAAAACTATTTGGAAAAAAACAGTTTGAAAAAAACAGTTGGAAAAAAACAGTTTTTTTCCAACTGTTTTTTTTTCAAATAGCTTTCGTTTTCTGAAAACAACAGAAACGCCCATCGCTAATGGTAACACCCAGTATCAATCTGCTGCTGGTCGAGTGAAAAAAGCTTTCAAAAAGTTTCAAAAAACAGTTGTTTTTGGAAAAAAACAGTTCGTTTTCTGAAAACAACAGAAACGCCCATCACTACTCAAAATACGTATACGAATTATTTCATTCAAAAAGAACCAGATGTTCGATTTAGTCAACTCTACTCAGATCACAGAGGCGCTGACGACGATAAATTTGAAAACCATAACGAAACATATTAACGTATCTATTCTACACTTCGTACCTAGGATTTACTTTCATTCTGCAGCCATTGCCTGTCGGTTTCTCGTCCAAACACCATACAGCTTCACAGGCATTGTTGTATATAATTGTACCTGTACATATCCTTCTACAAATATATCTCCACACAACGCGACACAGGCAGGTTTATAGATTTCATTGACGTATTTCGAGAAAAAAAATCCGAAATATCGTAAATCTCATTCAATTCCTTCGACAAAATAGGATTTTACGGTTCTTTTGGAGAACGGCATCCATTTACTTCACATGACCATTTCTAAAAAGGCAACAGCAGCGCAATTGAGGAAAAAATACCTCAGCCGCTTTTCAAAGACGGCAGTAAACGAATATGAAATATCGGATACATGGAGTTCGAGTGAGAAAATATGTGTTTAAAGTTGTTTTGTTCAGGTGTGCCGCCTTGTCCTTACCTTCACTAAGTCAAAAACCATTCACATACTTAACGCTCAAGAAAAGTCAAGTTAATTTGCATTTAAAAGTCATTTATAAAAATTTCCTGCTAACGGATCTCGGCAGTGATGCATTGTTTACTTAGCTTAGCGACTTACGAGAACAACAACGGCAAAACGGAAGATAAATCACAAAATCTTTCTAGGCTATTTTTAGTTGTTAATAAAGATTGCGACCTGATGTTGCTCGGCTGGCGGAAGATGTTTGTGAATTTGAGTCTAATCGAAGTTTTGGAAATCAGTCAAGGACGTGAATAGAAAATCTGATATGAAAGATTATATCAATTCGAATGTGGAATCGATGTATTTGAGAAAGTTTAGGCGAAAATATTTTTCCGCTACTCTGTTCACTTTATCAGTGGATCTTAATTTGGATCATTTCGAAATTACTTAAGTAATTTGAATCAAACACTATTTGTATCTTTGAAATCCCACATACTGACACGCGTGTCGGTCGTAAAATTGCTATTACTAAATTTTTTAGCTTGTTTAGTTTAAGAGCGTATTTGCGTCATTAAATATCCATAAAAACACATCAGCAGCTTGAAAAAACATAAAACCGAAATGTAAGCGTTTTTCTTTCATTTGAATGACACACATAATCCGTTTGATTTGATTTTGAATCGATTGTTTTTCAAGCGAAACTCATCTTGCTTGTCGTTCTTATCCTTCCACACGGTCAAGCGAATAGGAATCTTCCAGCATTTCCAACAGTTGCCCTGGTCCTGAAAACGGATTTAAAATTTCCGACCCCATTCAAATTTACTTGTAGGTATGTATCCTTGAAACAGGATCACAAGTATCCTATGATGCATCAGTCAACCTCCTTCCAAACAAAACATATTGTCATCGATTTCCTCTGCTTTTGAATTTTTTGATTTATGGCCACACAAGTGTACACCTCTCCCTCAATCATATTTCATTTCAGCCTCGACTCGACTAGACTACTTGCAATAGCGTCGAAGTGTGCTGGTAGTGGTGTTGGTGGGACGTCATCGCGAAGAAGGAGAGCCACATAGATTAGTAGTACAATTCCCCTGCTCGAATTAAGACCATAGTGAAATAAACTTTTTTTTTTTTTGATTTTATGAACGACGGCGCAACGAACTGGCTATCATAAAAAGTTGTTTTTATGTCTTTTCGGCCATAACCGAAAAAGAAAAAAATTATAATGTTCTTACAGACTTACCTTTTAGATAAGGATTTAAGCGTTAGAAATTAAAAATGCGGTAAGTATGACTTGTTATGTTTTGGGGGAATGTTATGCGTGGGGACTAATTAATGTATAATTGGGAATGTGAAGTTGGTAAAGTGAAATGAAAATGCCCTAGGAAATGTGGCTTGCAAAGTGGCACTTACGCAATGAAAAAGTTTTGATATGACATTTTATTGCCGTGGCAGCAGCGAAAACGGGAGCCTAACAGAGGATAGAAGTGTGTGTAAATATTTTATGACGTGCACATTTATAAAACAAATCCATATATAATTCATAAAGTCTTTCTTAAAAAGTTAAGTCCTCAAACAAGATTTATAGTTACGAAATGTAGACAGAATCTATTGTATTTTCAAAAAAAAATTTTATTGTATTCGAAACATTTGACCATAGATATCAATGCCGCCTACGACAGCATAGCTAGAGTAGAATTTATAAAACCATGAGAGAATTTGCATTCCCTACAATTTAACACGAATATATATGCTAACCGGCATAACAAGTTAAGCAAAAGTAGCTATCGAACATTTAGGGTAGTTTAGCATGAATTCGAAGTAAGTATTTTTTTAAACTACATTTGGTCAATAGAGTCAATAACAATATGGAAGAAGAAATTCGAAGCAAAGATGTTGTTGCTGAGCAAAAACAACAAAGCCCACTAAGGTCTATTAACAGCTATCTTAATGCCGAAAGCTAACCTGAACCTCAAATCATTTTTCCTGCGATGTCTCACTCGCTCGGCACGTTTAATAGCTTTCCTCTGTAGCTAGCACTTATGTAAATCGAAGCTTCTAACCTCTTTCGTTCACTCCGGGGGGATTTATTTCCTTAAACAAACCCAACTCTGTTTCACCGGCACGATAAGAAACTAAGTCTTAGCATCAGAAGGCACAGCTAGCTCATCTTCCTCAATTTACTAACTTCGTAGCGTGTACTTTGGACAATGGTCTTCAAGCTGATGTGATTTACACTGGCTTCGCGAAAGCATTTGACAGGGTAAATCACACAGTGCTGTTAGATAAGATATGTCATTTTGGTGTTTCCAGTTCCCTTACATCTTGGCTTTCTTCCTACATCCATGATCGCGTCTGCCGTGTTGTGTTTAATGGTTGTTCTTCCTCCCCTCTCTTTTCTACTTCTGATGTTCCCCAAGGTTCTATCCTTGGTCCCTTCCTTTTCACATTGTTTATCAATGACCTTCCTTGTAACTTTCAGTCTGACTCTCTGTTGTAGGCTGATGACCTTAAAATTTTCTGTGCTGTCGCTTCACAAAATGATTGTTGTAAGTTGAAATCGGATCTTTTTGTTTTAAGCGATTGGTGCTCTGCGAACTTCCTTGATCTTAATGTTTCCAAGTGCTTCGTGATGTCTTTTTCCAATAAGCCTAATCCCATTTCCTATGAATATCTTTTGTGTGATAGTCTTTTGAAGTATGTAGATCAACATAAAGACCTCGGCATCATCTTTGATCCGAAGCTAAAATTTGATCTGCATGTTTCTTTTGTGCTTGCTAAGTCTTCAAAAGTACCTGGTTTCGTTCTGCGCTGCTCTCGCTTTGCAACCAATATCAACACATGTGTTCGTCTTTTTATTTCTCTTGTTCGTAGCATTGTTGAATATTGCTCCCAAGTGTGGTCTCCTCGTTTCGTGTACCTATCTAATGCTGTTGAATACGTTCAGCGTAAGTTTACTCGCTGCCTTTTGTTCAAGTTTAATGTTGCTTATCGTCCTTATGATGACCGTCTTACTTTTATTCTGCATTTTTCTCTTTACTTTTTCTTCAATTTTTTTTTACTACTATTTTTATTCCTGTTTTGCTTTATATTAATGATTTTTGTTTATTTTTTGTATCTCATTTTATAATTGAATTTTCTGTTAAATGAGATTTGAATAATAATAAATCACTACTTTACGCCACTTTTCCAACCTGTACTATCACCTCTTCTCGATTTGCAAGCAACCTATTATCACTAACGTATGCGGTGGTGAATTTCCTTCTATTTGAATTTTCGGACGGCATTTAATCCTTATTTATATTTGGGTTTGGGACCTTCAGATCAATGACTTCTTCAATCTTTCTTGTGCCCTCATTTAAGATCTTTTTAGCTTTTTCGATAGAGGCTGGTAAAAGATCTTTCTTAAACTTATGGTAGTTTCCGTTGTTGATTTCCATGATTGTTTGATCACATGTATCCTTGTCGATTATAACTAAACCGATTTCCTTATCTGCTTTTCGATAATTAAACGGTTTGCTGACCAATTTTTTGAGCATTTTGAGCATTCCGTTACCCTCTTCCTTTCTAATTAATCCACCCACGTTGATTCTGATCTACGCTTTCTCTTTTTCAGTAAGATGTGGTAACACTCGAGCCCATAGTCGTTAGACGATTTTACCGATTGTTTTTTTTTTGTGGTTATTTGTTTTTTGGGGCTGTTTTTTTTGTTTGTTTGTTTGTTTATCTTCAGTGTGTTGAATGAAATAATTGAAATACACAAAATGAAATAATTGAAATACACAAAAAAGAGACAACGCACTGAAGATTAACAAGCAAACAAACAAAAAACACCCTCAAAAACAAACAGCCACAAAAACATAAAAAAAAGAGCGGTAAAATTGTTTAATGACTATGGGGGGCACCTAGTCGAGTTTAGCATTTGTTCTACTGTAAATTGGACCTTAGCCTTGTTCTGGGCTATTAAGCTATATTTTATAGCTCAGGATATTACGCATCATTCAATAACTGTTTCACTCATATCACCACTTTGGTGGTAGCACAAGCTGCCTTGAACTCAGCCTCTGTTGTGAATAGAGCTACAGTTTGCCGCCTTTGGCTAGACCATGTAACAACTGCTCCATTTTTAGGCCAATGACAGACAGTTCGGTTTCATCTTCGATTTGGCACGTCGGCTGCCACACACAGCGGTTTTCAGAATCGTTTATCGAGTCGGTTCAGTTACAAATTACGTCGGAGTATCATATAGATGCTTGTGAAAAAAGTAGTCGTGTATGCATACATATGTATGTTTATGTATATACATATGCATATGAAATTTGGGCAAAATGATTATAATACTAATTTTCTTTGAAAATCTGTAATTGCCTACTTTTAGAAACCAAGTGGCCACAAATGTTTCATTTCCCAATACTGCATCCTAACCATCCTTCAAAAATCTATTTTCTTATCAGATCTTCCTTCCTCTATCCCATGCATTCATCAATGCATCCAGAAAATTTCAGCTCGATCGGGCTACGCAGCAATGAACTAATCGAAAAACGCTCGAAAACCGAGTCGGTGGGTCATTTCTCTCATCTACCGACGCGATTCCGAAACCAAGAGGCGGTTCGCACCGCGGTGTGTGTCATTACAATGCTAAAGTAATGCACGACTATACCGACTCGGTTTTCCTCTCGGGAAACGCCTCGCAAAAACCGCTGTGTTTGTCATTGGCCTAAGATTGCAAACATTATATCAGGCCGGCTCACAATTGCCAGATGCATGAGACAGTCCACCGTTTCCCTGTCTGGTGTGTTTTTCTCAGCCTCTAGATCAATTTTTTGTAACTTCATATGTGGGTCCACTGGAACACTGTTGGGATTAGCATCATTCATATTTAATTTGTTTAATCATCAACATAAACGAAAAGGTAGCTTTACTGTTTACAAAACCAAATCTTTTAAGTGCGGCGTCAAATTTACTGTTCCAGCACCGGGGAGCTTGATTTAGCCCATATAATGACTTGTTAAGTCTACATACCTCATTTTGCTTGAAAGGAAGCCTGTCTGGTGGAGTCATCAGTATGGTTTCTTGAAGCTTACCATGTACAAAAGCTGTTTTGACATCTAATTGTATAATAGGCGTGTTTTTTTGCTTCCCCTATCTATAACAGAGCAATGCTAACCAGTGCAGACGCATTGGAAACAAAAACAACTCCCCCCTATCCATAACATGAGTTGTTGTTGTTTCCAGTGCGTCTGCACTGGTTAGCATTGTTCTGTTATGGATAAGGGGAGCATGAGAGTTGTTCTGAACAACTAATGACAATACTAAGCGATTTGAGTCGTACCTAACCATTGGTGCATATGTTTCTTGGTAGTCAATACCAGCTGTTTCTGCATATCCTTTTGCACACAGTCTCGATTTATACCTTGGACTCGTAGTTTCATCCTTGATTCGGAACATGCATTTGCATCCTATGAATTTGGCATTCGGGGGTTTTTCAACTAATGTCCAGGTAGTGTTTTTCTTATGAGCATTCAGCTCTTCTTCTATTGATTTTATCCAATCTTCTTTACTATGTGAATTTATAGATTTTTTTCAGGAACATCGAACAGGATCTCATCATGTCGTCAAAGGTAAGTATTTTCTTCTGGACTATTTATTTTTGAAATGTTGGCTTAGTGCTATAGCTCTGACTGTAGAAAATTCAATACTGAAGTCAGGTAAGTATTCACTCTCTTAATCAGATCTATTTTTACATACTGTGTCATATGAACTTGAAGAGATTGAGTCTTCGTCGGGTTCATTTTCATCTTTTTCATTATGTGTTACAGGTTTCATAATATCTTTTCACAGTAGATTCCAGAAATGTAGCGTCTCTGCTTTTGATAATCTTATTAGAGTTAGGTATTGTAAAGCGGTAAGCCTTGGTGTGATCACAGTATCCGATGAAGATCATTTTATGTGCTTTAGGATCCCCTTTTTGACGCTCTTCTTTGGGTAACTGTACTATAGCTTCGCAACCAAATATTTTCATATGATTCACATTTGGTTTTTGACCAGACCACATTTCTTCATGTGTTTTGAATGGTAATAACTTTGTTGGAGAACGATTGATTATATAGGCTGCCGTGTGTATTGCATCAGCCTAATATTTTTTTCGGTAATTTGGCATTTAGCAGCATACATTTGGCTTTTTCAAGAAGTATCCTGTTCATTCGTTCCGCAGTCCCATATCGCTCGGGCGTGTACGGTGTGATCGTTTGGTGTATGATACCAGCACCTTTCAAGAAGTCTGAGAGACTTTTGTTGACATATTCTAGGCCATTATCTATTCGCAGGACCCTTATATGAGCACTGAGCTGATTATCGACTTCATGCTTTAATTCTTTTAATTTTTCCAGAGCGTCAAACTTTTTACGGAGGAATACACATAGAATTTATTTGTATAATCATCAAGGTAAGTAATGAAGTATTTAGCACCTCTTATTGTTTGCGTTTCCGTAGGCCCGCATATATCTGAGTGGACTAGTTGGAGAGGCCTTTTAGCTGTTGATCATTCACTTTTAAAAGATAATCGTGTTTGTTTACCTTCGGTGCAGGTTACACATGTCACGTTTTCTGATTTGATGGAGAAAATTACATGGTTGGTATGGTTCTGCCATTTTCTTGAGACTATTGAAATTTAGGTGCCTCATTCTTTGTTGCCACAGGTAAAGGTCTTCTTCCACTTCACACATGCATGCAGAACCTCGTCCGGGCATATTTAGCCGGTACATATTTGTGATTGTGCTGGCTGTCGCTACTACCTGACTTTTATTTGACACAGCCTGATTTGTCAAACTTTACTTGGCCACCACTTTTAATAATTTGACTCACTGAGATCAAGTTAGTTGCAAGATCAGAAACATACAGAATATTGGTAAAAATTACCTTTTTTCACCTTTACCGTTATATACATCTAAGCTCACTTGTTCAGAGCCTTGCACATATAATTGCACATTGTCAGCAACTCTTATATTCTTTAAAGCAGGAGTTGTCTCATTTTGAAGTTAACTCTTATGTTTGGTCATGTGTGAGGATGCAGCGGAGTCCACATACCAAGCATCATCGTGACCGGCTGCCGCCACAAATAGCAGCATAAGACGAACTGCTTGATTTTTTTGTGACTTTCATTTTTGACTTGCATTCGGGAATTTTGTGTCCATATTTTTTACAGCTGTACCATCTTGGACCTTTAGGGGTCTGCTTGTAATTTCTCTGAAACTTCTTATCCACTGCAAATGCTGTAGTGTCATTCGCAGGTTATCTGACATCTAGCAGTAATTTCGTTTTTATAGAATCAGAGGTTATCTTTATACCAGAGCTTTCTATAGCAATCATCATTGGTTGATAAAATTTTGGTAGACCGGAGAGCAGTAGCGTGCCAATCCATTCGTGAAACCAATGTTGCGGAGCTTGTGAGCGGTATTCATTACCTTGCTCACATATTCTTCTACGTTTTGACATCCAGTAAGCGAGGTATTGCAGAGATAACGCAGCAGGCCAATCTGGCGTCTCAGCCCTGAGTCGTCAAACGCCAGTGACAGTTCATCCCAAACTTTCTTTGCAGTGTCAGCCTCTTGTATATGTACATAGTTTGTTGGGATGACTAGGAGAATTATCTTCGTTTTCGCATTTGTGTCTCGTTTCATATCTGTTACTGCGACTGGGTCGGATCTTTCGATGCAGTCCCACAGCTCCTAATGTTGCAAGTAAGTTTTTATGTAAACCTCCACGTTGCGCAATTTTCACGGCCGGTTAACTTTGTAATTATTGTCAATTGATTATTAGCTGCCATATTCGAGAAATTATAGTGGTATTCACAGTAAAATATGAATTAGTATTGACTTTGAAAAGTCACTTTTTTTCGTTGGGGCTACACGGAGAGAAAAGTGTAATGAAATTATACAAAATTTGCAATTAATTTAATTTGCAATTAATTTAATTGCAATAGTAGTAATTTTTTAACCCATTACCTTTGTAATCAATTGCACTACACTTTTTACTACTTTGGTGTGAATTATGTATACATGAATGTCTTTACTACAGCACAATGAACATAAGTGAGTGGTAGTATGTAATGAAATTGACTATTATTTGCAGGAAAATAGTAAATTTTCATCAAATTTGTAATAACATTCATGTTTTCATATGGAATTTTCGGAATAGTAAATTATATTATCCACTCTAAATCCACTCTAAAAGAGGTCTCAAACAATACTTACAAATTTTTTCAAATGAAAATCTTCAGTGGCGGCGATTCTATAGACGTTCAAAAGTGGTTGGGGTCAATTTGACCCCAATTGTTGTCGATGATCGAAAAAATAGGTGTGTTCTCGGAGGGTTAAACCTCGTGCTGCTTACAATAACGCCACAAAGAAGAATGAGAAGAAAATATTGACAAGACATGCCTAAAAGTGAAATCAAGTGAGTTCAATAACATATCTAAAAGTGAGTTGACTTAAAGACGCGAGATTCAAATTATATTCAACAAATCATTTATTGAAATGTAGAAAATGTTATCAACTGTCAACTGTCACATTCAGCTAACATTAATATTTTCATGTTCCTCGTAAACCTGGAGAAATACTTTTGAAAAATCGCTGATAAAGCTGTGACTTATTTAGTTTAACCTTTCCTCTCCCTGTCCAGAAGAATAACGATAAATGTATCTAAATGTGCTTACAATAAATTTCACGTTGAATTTCAAACTGAGTAAAAACGATTGATTCTCTTTTAGTATTCTTATAATCATTAAAAATATTCAGGCATTAACTTACTTTTTTTCTTAACTTACTTTTGACTTCCATATTCGTAATAACGGTTTGAGACGAAGAAAAAACTAAATTTCTGTCTGCATACCATTCTTTATTATCATATCATATAGGACACGACGGAGACCCGCATAGTTCCATCATCGATGCTGAACAATTTTCCCACGAAGCCGGAACAAATATTCGATTCCCATCCACTGCGTAAACCAATGAAAAAATGCTTGCGCAATTTATGCTTGTTCAAGATGTTTCCACTACCACTCTACGACTAAGACAACCGTGGTCTCGACAATGATGCCAAAGACAAGCTATGCGAACGTGTTGAAAATTCGACAATATCGGAAGTATCTTTTTAATGCAATTCCCATAGTCGGAAACAGATTAAGTTTGGAGTTCTCGAGAAGGACAATAACTCAATCCGCTCTTTAAGGATATTTCCCCTTCAGATGAGTGTACTGTAAGTTCTAAGGTGAGCACGTTATAATTTAGTGTGTGATTAATACGGTATACTTGCCCGCATAAGGGAGCGAGTATGAATCTGTGGCGACCCTAACTCAATTTCCAAGTTTTTCCCATGGACTATTTATTAGTTATTCATTTCAAAGCGCAAAAATTACTAAGATGCCAGCAGACAATTTGCATCCGCTAGCACAATTGACCTAGTAACGAATTTGTAATTCGCGCTTTAAAATGCGCCATTACATGTGTATAACGACTGCCCTCTCGCTCGCCTCACTCACGCTTTGTATCTTGAAACGCCTGCCACCCGCCGGTTTCTATTACGATATGCTCCACGAACCGTTATTTGTCTTGCCATTGGATCGATGATTTGCTATTATTTTTGATTATATTCCCGCTCATCATCGTCCACTACGTCATTTCCACATCAACTCATCGTTTTCAGCCAGCCAACGATGAACAAATACCCATTTTTTTTTACGATCAACAGCAGACGGACAAATTGTCCATCATACCAAAGATTGGCTCCCCAATATTTCAAGACACAGTATTCTTTGACGATTCGACGATTTGCTGTCATAGTTTTTTTTTTTTTATTTTGTATGATCGCGTTCCTCCATCAGCCAAAAGACCCATTTTCATCTTATTTTTTACTTTCTTACAAAGAGATCGTTTCTTTCTTGTTCCGTGTGATGCATAGTGTTTCGTATATCGTTTCCATGCTCATTTTTCATAACTCTTTGTTATGCTGCGAGCATCGAAGGCAGCTTTCTGCGTTGTATGGACGCCTGGTCGAAGACGATGATGAGATCAATGCGATCTGAGTGGAAAGAAAGGAACTACAAAAAAAAATAAGAAAACAAATCAAAGAGCTGTCGGCAAATCTGTAACAAGATCAACTTTCTGGTAGATTCCCACGACTAATAAAAGATATCAAGTTCGTGGGCTCGTAAGCTATTTATTTTTGAGTTATGCTTTGTAGAGATAAATAAGTACAATTCGACGGGGAATTAATTTGAACTCTAAATGATTTGAGCTGGAAAAATTTACTTTATTTTATTTTCAGTGTCAATAGAATCAATACCACTTATATTATACTTTTGAGAGTGAAATCATTGATGATGCGTTTAGACTACAACCAGAATGATGGCTTAAATGACATAATTTAGCTAAAAAAACAACCTCAACGAGGGATGTTTCCAGCAACATATGCTTTTTGCATTTGAACTGACCAAAAAGAAATATTACCATTCTTACTTAATTCAGAATTTTATTTTAATCATCCAAATATTTTTGAGCAGAAGTGTGCATGGAATTTTTGCCATTGAATGACTCTAGACGTTCATTCTTTTAGACGGCACTGAATAACAAGTAAATATTTAAAAGAGGTGTAGGTCGTGTGAGCTCGGCAATTTATGCTTTTGCTGTAACTGCTAACAGATAAGATATTTTTCAAAATATGCAGATACACCATATATCCTTTATTAAGAATACTACAAACTTTTATAATATGTTGAGCTTAATTGCTTAAACCGCATATCTCATCCAACACCCAACAGAACTAATTCATTACAGTGAGGGTTGGCGGTAGGTTTACGTTATAGCCCAGTGAAATCCGACATAAAAAAGGCGAAACTTCGGAAAAATTAGGGAAAAGCTGAATTTTGGTGTGAACCTTGGTACTAGCGTGTTGAACCAAATGTCAAAAGTCCCCATCGATCCGAGTGCTGCGTCACTTTTTATACGGGGTCAAAGGTCACCAAAAGTGACCTTTCTTAAATATCTCAGTAACGGTTACGTCTTTAGAAAAACATTGTTTGACAAATTTGTAGCTTAGAAAATTTCCAACAAAAAAAATATATAATTTTTTTCTGTAACCATAACCGTTTTTGAGATATATTGATCTAAACATTTGTTACTAACAGCATCCTCTTCCTCACGGCATGTTAATATTATCCGATTTTGATTACGACTTGGCATGTTTGTGAGTTTGTTTTTCTATGTTTAACAGGCGCATAAAAATACATGTACATAAAAAACATGTACACAGACTTATCTACCAGACTCCAGGGTAGGTGCAAAAGTGTACTCCGAAAAGTTACCACCACCACCCGCCCCCCTTTGCCATAAAACTTGTAGGGACATCTGTTTGCTACTCTCTTCTCCAAAAAAAAACTGTATTGCTGCATCATTTATGGGATATTCCACGAAAGAGCAGGACAAAACAACGAAATTGCAGGTGAAAGTAAGTTTTGTAACATATCATGGGCCTAGAAGTATGAAAAAGCAAGATAATATCATGGCATAATTCTGTAAACGCTCATTCTTGACATTATATGAGCTCAATCCGGTGCAGATTATCCCCGAATATTCAGTTTTTTACCAATCCTGTGATGACTGCATACCGTCAAAGGGACATGACACGACTCGAAACCAATTTGCACCTAAAATTACGTGACCTTGTCCTGATCGTTCATGGGATAAGACGGTATGGAAAAAAAACTTAAAAACCGATTATTTCGGGATGGTTCGTTTGCGGGGGTGGGTAGGGTGTGGGTAGGGTGTGGGTAGGGTGTGGGTGTAGGGCTGGTCTTGCGATGTCAATAATACGCAATTAACAGGAAAAAAGTAATCCTATCTTGTTTAACAGTGGGCAAAGAGTAGGCAACGAGCTTATTTCTGAAGATTTGGGATGGATGCTCAGGGATACCATTTTATGGCAAAGCGGGAGGGGGGAACTTTTCGGAGCACACTTTTTCACCTACCCTGGAGTCTGGTAGATAAGTTTATTTATATGTTTATTTTATGCGCCTCTTGAACATAGAAAAATCAACTCACAAACATACCAAGTCGTAATCAAAATCGGAAAATATTAACATGCCGTGAGAGAGGATGCTGTTAGTAACAAATATTTAGATCAATATATCTCAAAAACGTTTATGGTTACAGAAAAAAATTATAAATTTTTTTTGTTGGAAATTTTCTAAGCTACAAATTTGTCAAACAATGTTTTTCTAAAGACGTAGCCGTTACTGAGATATTTAGGAAAGGTCACTTTCGGTGACCTTTGACCCCGTATAAGAAGGGATCGATGGGGACTTTTGACATTTGGTTCAACACGCCAGTACCAAGGTTCATACCAAAATTCAGCTTTCCCCTAATTTTTCCCAAGCACCATGTTAGATTTCCCCGGACTATTAGGAGATTTTCCTAGTATGGGTTTCCTGGTTGACTTGAATTGCTACGCGTCGACAAAAACTATGCTGCAGAAGCAGCTATACATTGTTTCTGCGACATTATATTGCAAATACACAGTAGATAATGTGCATTTAACTGATTTATCCAGCGAAGTTGAATTCTTCAGATTTAATCCCAGCCGAAGTGAGCCATTTTACTTTAATTTCTTTCTCGCTATGTAGAGAAGGCGAGAACGAAATCCGATCACGCTGATCAATGGACGATCAGCTTTAACAATAACACTTCCTCGTTGAATCTTGGACGCATCATATCGGGCACCAAGAGATCTCTGGATATAAATTCTCTTAGGTAAATTAAATTCGTTACGGGAGCAGCCGGTAGTTGTATTCATATAGGAGGTGCATTCACAATGTCTTCAGCCAAAAGAGTTCCTCATGAATCAGTAAATAATGCATAGGATCAGTAGAAGAGACAAGGAATAAAGATTGGCTTGCGAAACACACATTATGCTTTTTGGTATGCTGAGCGCTGCTGATGGTAAAAAACAGGGCTATTCGAGCAGGTTAATAGAAAATTTGAACATTGAAAGAGTTGCCAAAGGTTTGCCCGGGATTCAAGATTCAAATATGTTTATCTTTGAATCAATAAATTAATCGATTTGCTATCCCATTTGGACACTACACATATGTGTAGTGTCTGTGGAGGTTTGTGGATTGTATGTGGATTGAAAGTGCATTTTAAGCAGAATATCCAAAATAATACCTTGCCAGCGTAACACGAGTTACCACGAGGCATGTATTTCGGCCAGATAGAGAGACGTATGGCGCAAGGCTTACCTTTTTCGCTGAACTGCTCGGAGATGTAGATAGCATTACTGTTTTTTTAATTTATTTATTTATTGATCATAGTTCAACAGATAAAAAATCCAGTTGCTGAATATATAAAGTAAAGTAATCCCTCGACAACCCTCGCTCAGGTCTAGGGGTTGAAGCTGGTAGAGAACTTCACCACAAATTTAGAATCAATGTGAATACGAGCGTAGAATGATTAATTTCAAGACTCACTTTGCCCCTGATTAACTCAGGTACCTATTCAGAGCTAGGTGAAGTCAAAGCTTGGTGCGCGGATCCTAGTCCAAACTTACATTCGAACCAGACCCTACACACAAGAATATATAAAGGAAAAAAAATGAATATATAAAGGAAATTAAAAGAGCAAAAACTTAGATGAAAAAGTACAACTAAAATTAAAAAAGAAAAACTCTAGCGCAACAGAATCGCTTAGAAAACTGATTTTCGAAGAAATTTCAGTGCAGGCAACACTTTTCCAACGAAGCCGCAATAAGTCTACCAACATATCCTTTGAATTTCGTTTTCATCCAACGATTTCATCGAAAGTTTCAGCGATTAAACGCTGTTTGAGGCTGCCATCCGAAAAATTTCGGAAAAAACTCGGAAAATTTAAACATTGGTTCCTTATTTTTATTGTAAATGTTTTGCATAAAAAAATGGAAGTATTAAAGAAAATATTAACGAAAATGTATGTTGCTGGCAGCCCTGTGTTGGCAGAATAATCAAAAATATACCAAATCTGCTTCAAGTTGAGTCAAACTCACCCTGTGAATTTCGTTTTGGTTGAATGACTGCGCTGGAAGTTATAAGGGTGAAAAGTATTTTAGGGTTTATTTTAGGATGTAGGAGCAAAAGGCGATCATTATAAGAGCGATAGGGAAGCTGAAATTAAAAGAATAAGGAATAAGCAAATCTGCGCTGAACAGACTCCAACGCATTATTTAAATAGACGTAATGAGGACATCAAACTTGAAAGCATTATTCACGGACACTACGAGGAAAGATGCAGAACTGCAGGATTTAGCTCATAAGATTCAACATGTCTACTGGGTCGACTTTGCGGAAGTACTTGAGTTGCTTTTAAGTCGCTACGAGTCGCAATCGTGAGGCTGATTTTGCGGCCGATGTTCTTCATTCAAACGAAAGGTTTGATGAGCTGGTTGGAATTTCTTATGATGTGGTTTTTCTTGTAACTGCTTCGGATCCTGGAACCTTTCAGCAAATTTGTTGTTGACGATACTGTTGACCAAGACTTAGAGCCAGTGAAACGGGTTGTTGCACCAATCCGCGAAGGTATGAATTTTCATGCATTTATGCCATAATTTCATCTGAGGAAACTGAAACAGAAATGTTGGACGTAGGAGGCTGCTTCTTAATGGTCGATGCCTCAATCAGAGTGTTGACGTCCATGCATTCAGCATATCAGTTAAGAGGGTCGGATACATCAAACAGTAGAAAGTATCATAAAATTAACTGTCCATGAATCAACGTACTCGACCAGTTTCGCTTTAACACCGCCTTCTCAAAACTAGATCTGAGTTGGGTTCAGTGTGTATAAAGGACTTAACGAAGAAGAGTCGAGTTGTCTGAAGATACTATATATTTAGTGTTGTGTGGTTTATTTCGTCAGTCGGCCGGAGCTCTGCCATTGTTACCAAAAAGTTGGAAGGAAAAATGATTTGGATACCTTCCTTGGATTTTTTGCAGCAAATCGCTAGAAAGACGCAGGTTTTTTTTCGTACAAAAGTTGTGACAGTTGCTCGTTTAATTTTTCTCGGATTAGAGGTTCCAATCTAAAAATAATCATGACAGTGTTCTCGTGCAGGACGAAAAAAAAAAAAACTATTGACTTATGGGCGGTACGCTGTGGTACGATTATGTTCAAAATCCTAGTCGACTGAGTTCAGCCTGGAGTGCTGACTTAAATCGTCTACCCTGGTTGATGGTAATGTATTATGGAGCTCCGAATAAATCCAGGTGCTCAGTAGAGAAAAGGCATTGCTTCTCGAGCCCAAGTAGCAGAAGGTGAGAAGAATCCGATTGATACATGCTACTAGTGCTGGGGTGTGCTATGCTGTGTTCCAAGCGAAACACATGTTTCCTGAACGTTGAAGGAATATAAGGTCGTATGGTTGGGCCAGACAAAAAAAAATGTAAACGTTGATACCAAAGATCGGTTGTGCCGATCTTGCATTTTAGTGCATAGTGCCGCATCTGGTTGTCTTTTGAAGGTGTATTTTGAGTTCTTTTGGATCTCCTGAAACAATGCGTTTGATTTTCGCGACAAGGCTATTACGGCAATGTTAACAGTACTGCGAAGAATGATTTCATCTAGATGAGAAAGTGCCAGCAACAACGTTGCTTTTATGAACCAGAGACATGCCGAATATTCGAAGTGAACCTACTAATATAATCTAAGGCTAAAGAGT
>OX376375.1:83028369-83169478 GCA_947369275.1 Nemotelus nigrinus
TTTTTATAACATATGAGGTCAGTCCACAAGATCCCGCTTATTTTTTCTTAGTCATTTGTATCAGTCATATTTATTCGAAAAGAGGTAAGTAAACTACCTTTTTATTTCTTTTCCCTTAAAACTACAAACATTTAGTCATTTTATAATCAGTTTTAGAGGAGATCAGATGTAAAGTGATAGTGAAACAAATGGAAAATACTAACGAGTATGTACAAAGGGCACATTTTATACTATTTTTAAAAGTGATAAAAATGCTACAGCAGCTACAGCAAAGATAAATACGGTTTATGGTGATAAAACTATTAGTATAAGAACTGTATAGGAGTGGTTTAGAAAATTTCGGGATGGATGCACTACAGCAGAAGATAAATCTCGCTCAGGACGTCCCACTGAATTTGACAGCACGGCATTAAAAAAAACCTGGTGGAGGCAGAAAAAACTTCAACTGTGGATATGATTCCAGAGAGGTTAAAGTTTTCGCATAAAACCATTCATCGGCATTTACACAAAATATCCAAGCTTGGAAAATGAGTCCCACTTCAGGCATCAACATCAAATCTCCAGCCAAGAGTGAATATTTGTTCCCATCTGTTACGTCACAATGAAACGAAACCTTTTCTCAATCATATTATAGCATGGGACGAAAATACTATAACAATATCGTGCAGAAAAGACAGTGGGTGGATGAAAATCAGACACCAGAGCCAACTGCCAAACCAGGATTGCACCCACATAAGATTCTTCTATCTGTTTCGTTGGATATGTCAAGAGTTGTCTATTTTGAATTGCTGGATCGCAGTGAAACTACCACAGCGGATGTGTGTTTTTGTCGACTCAGGACTTCGCATGCAGAATTGATTAAAAAACGCCCATCTTTAGTGAGCAGGAGGAACGTTCTTTTTCGTCACCATAACGCCCGACCGCATACTGCAAAAGCCACTCTGGAAAAATTGAAGAAATTTGTCAATCACCCAGTATATTCCCTAGACGTTGCTCCAAACAATTTTGATTTGTTTAAAAGCCTGCAGTCGTTTGTAGGTGGAAAAGTATTTCAAAACATAGATGATGTTCAAATCAGCCTAACTACATTTTCGAACTCAAAAGATAAGAAATTTTATTTCGATAGAATTCAACAATTGCCAAAAAGGTGGTAAGAAATTGTAGATAGTGAAGAAAAATATATAATTGTTTGATAATAAAATTAATTTTGTTTTTATATTGCAGGTACTTAAAATTACATAAAAACGCGAGGACTTATGGACTGATCTGTATAGCTTGCTTTATAGCGATTCATAAGCGCCTTGTATTGACGAGTAAATAGAACACCGGCGGCTAGCGTGTCGCTCCTGGTTCAAAACCAGGATTATACAGCATGCTTTGAGTAAACCTGGCTGTAAGAAGACACCTGAGTCACATCACGAGTAAAGTGAATCATACAACTAATCAGTGGCTACTTGCGCTTCTTGGTTGTGAACGACGTATTTACCATCTTCAATTTTCAAGCCTCGTAACGGTTTGTGTAATGACACAAATTTACTGTTTAGCGTATCATAAGCCAATTTACATATTGACATAAAATTATTTTCCAATGCTCAAAAAAACTCCATTTGCATTTTGATATTCTCAATCCCTTAACATTGCCTAAGGGATGGAATATAATATGATATCTACTATTATTAGTATCATAAAATGGCCCCGTAAAGGAAAATACTAGTAAATGCAGAAAATTAAAACGAACAATACATCGCCAGTTTTGATGCAATCAACAAATTTTGAATAGTATAAGCATTTTTTTTTACTTCAAGAAATTTTCCGTCAAACAGAGCATTTAGTAATTTGCGGACCGTTTGGAATAAATCTTATGGATTTTTTAAGTCCTAAAATCGTTAGTGTTTAAATTATTTGGAATATTAACATTTAAATGAGTATTAAAACTATCTTACATGCAATCCTTATTCATTTTGACGTCTTCCACCGATTATGTGTGTGCTACTTATCGAACTAAGTACTTCTACACCCAAATCATCTTTGACTTACCTGAAAAGAATATAAAAATCAAAAAGATTATTTTTATGTATTTTTTTTCTTAGATAATAATATTTTGAAGATATATCTTTGAATTGAGATGTTTTCAAAATCTAATATGCAATTGGTTTGTTTCAAGCCCTGATTTCGTCACGTTTTTTCGGAACTACTGCAGTTTAAGCTCGACTATTAGTTCGACTATTATTGGAGTTGGAAGGAAAAAGAAATACAACAGCGCGTTATTAAGTTCTTCATTCTGTCCCAACTAACCCAAAATATTTAATTATCTATAAACCTTCCGATACACCTGTTCGAAATATTTTCTTTGTATGCCAAGGGTCGGGTCTCATGACTTGTTAAGAAATATCAAAAAGTCGCTTCAAGACTTGAACTAGATATTAATTTCAAATATCACCGTCATACACAAAAGCCAACTGAACAAACATTAAAACATATGTTTGTCTCCATTCCAATATTTCAGTTTCTGTCATTTTCAGGACATTATTCTGTTCCCGAAATTTTAAAATATCTATAAAATAGATCTGTGCGACCGGTTGTTGGGAAGGAAGACATACACACACAAGCTTGTACGTCACTCTTCTTTGATTTAACACCTGTCCGGGAACTATCTTGAAATTTATGTGGAAAACGAAAGGAAATCAATAGTGCAACAACATCAAACGATGAGAGGACGAACTAAGGAGACGGACTACCGTTTCAAGCATCCCGATGATATTGCCTAGTGATCCCATGCATCTGTTGGTTGTATGAGTCTAATATTCGTCGGTTCTTGAAAGTGCTCGCCGGTCTGTAGGATTGTTCCGATGATAGTTCAGTTTTTTTCACTATTTCGAAAATATTTTTGGACATTATAAAACGGAAGATCCAAAAATATTCTCGAAATAAATTCTGAATTTTGTTTTTATTAGCACATGTTTTTTTATCAGCACATCAGGGATATTTTTTTATTTTTTTATTAAACTTTTTCCATCGATATTTTGGCATTTAGTAAATTTAAAAATAATTTAATTGTGTAAAGATTTGCTTCATAAGACGAGATCATCCAAGTAGTAAAAGGACCTGTTAAAAGACTCATAATGTGAGTGAAAACAAAGTGAAAATTTCAATGCAGATTATGTCAAAATTGTGTAAAATTTCAAACATTTATAATTATTTGCCATCCCGTAGTTTAAAAGTTTAAAAACAAGCTTTGCATTTATTTCGTAAAAACAACATCCGACAAACCCTTTGTCAAAACAATTCCACAACACACCAGAACTATCAGAAAACCAATATGGATTGGAAAATTTACTGCAAAATAGTAAACAAAGAAGATATGTTGCGAAAACACATCGTTCAACGTTTAAATCAACAACTCATCCAAGAATCGAGTGACAATTGTTTCGACGATGATCTGATATCGAAAGTGTACATTTCGGATAGATTCAACCCGTCGGTACGTCGAGCATGTTGACATTCGCCCGGCCGGATATGGACCGATACCGAATGATTTCATGAAAACCCAATCCAATTTGAACCACTAACTCTATCCATCGTCAGATCATTTCATCGTTCAGCATCACTATCACAAACAACATCACTCATCTAGTCAACACAGAGTGTGGCTCGCAGCTCGAACCAACAGCTATGTCTCCACTGCTTGCTGGTCCTCGAAAATCATGGGACCCGGGAAGTATCCATCCGTCCGTGCAGCTGGGATGGATGGAATTGAGGTTGAATGAGAGACTAGCGCTACTGATGTGGCTGTTGATGCCTTTGCTGGTGGTGCGACTGCTGTTTCTGTTGTTTTTGTTGTTGGTAAATAAAAGGGATTTGCAATCTAGGTAACTGACTAAAACCCCGCAAATCCTATAAACGTGATTTGTAGCGCTGATTGAGGGCTCATTAGTATATCTTTAGCAATATTTTGACTCTTTGTTGCTTTGATCAAACAATTAATGTGTACATGTATGATGGACGATTTGGGTATTTATTTGAATGAGTATATTGTATCAATGTTTACTTTTCATGGGTTGATGTTGAATTTTGCTTTGTCGAAAGGGGAGATAATTTTAAAGTTGATTTAATTTGATGTACTTGGTGGAAGGCTTGAGGAGTGACATTAAAGGCGATTGAAACATGAGATATTTGATTCTGAAGACAGGATTCAAGGGCATATTTCAGTGCCAAAAAACTAAGGATTAAAACCTATTGTTTCTGCGAAATAAGCTGTGACAATCAACAGAAACAAAAAATGTGTGGGAAGAGTATATTGCTATTGTCCATAGACTTTTGAGCGTGCCTATCTCAAATAGAACTGTTTTTTCTTTTTCGAAACGAACCACATTCATACCAGACAGGATGCACATGCTACGAAAGAATGTGATAAGACAAACAATAAAATGACGCCGTACAGAAATTCTAATGAATTTTAGCAATACTCATTCGTCGTAGATATGCTCTATAGTTCCATGTGGGTCTTTATTTCAAAAGTGCGTTACCCCAAATGTGATCATGTGTTTTTCTTACATCTGTTATTTTCTAATCCATACCTCATCGGCGAACACAGGATCAAATTAGCTTACATTAAAAATTATCAAGGAGCAATATTTCCTTAGCAACATACTCTTTTTTCTGTCTTTGCTTTTTTTTCTCTGTTGAACAATGTGCCAAATGTTAATAGCAGAATACTTGATCTTGTTCTTGCTAACTCTCTTTTGTCGTCTGCTCGTTTAAGTGCTGCTCTGTCACCTTATATCAGTCCTGATCCTCACCATCCAACTCTTGTTATCGAACTTTCCGTTACCTCATTTCCCAAGAATAAAATTACATCTGTGCTGCGTTATAACTTTGCTAAAGCGGACTTCGCTTCCATGTCCAATGAAATTAATGCTGTTAGCTGGTTTTCTTCTTTCAGAAGTCTAAAGGTTGATGATGGCTTTAGTTTGTCTAATTTTGTTTCCTGTTACACTCTCATTTTTCGTGTTAGCAGAGGTGTTGATCATCCTTGGCTAACTATTGACGTGATACGTGCTCTTAAAACCAAAGACATGGCGCGTTGTAGATTTCGAAGCTCCAGCTGATAGGTTGATCTTCTAAGATACAAAAATCTACGCTCGTGCGCGAAAAAGATGGTTCCCTTAAAAAATTTCCCTCTATGCCTTCTGTGATGCACCTAATTGATTTGTCTGTTTCCTCGCCTCAAGAAATTTGTGAACTGTTTGCTCATTTTTTTTCTTGTGCAACCTCCCAACTTAGTTCATTATTCTCTGCCAATATTTCCTCTTCAGATGTTACTAGTTTTTGTTCGTTTTTGACGAACCCGTTGGAGGTCGAAGGTTGGCTTACTAGCATTGACAGTACACTGAAAAAAATCCACACGGCGCCCAGAGCTATGTAACATAGCGCATTATTTATGGCCCCATACGCTATGTACATAGTACACTGAGCTATGCAATATGGCTCCCAGCGCCATAATGTCAGAATCTACATAGCGCGTGGTCCTATGTAACATGGCGCAGCAATTATGGTCCCACACGTTATGTACATAGTACCCTGAGCTATGCAGTATGGCTCCCCGCGCCATAATTACACGGCGCAGAAATTGTGGCCCCACACGCTATATTACATAGTACCATGAGCCATGTCATATGGCTTCAGTTATGTCTTCAATTACAACTCGCAGCCATACTGTGTGAGGGGATGTATAAATGTCAGCAAGTGACATTTGAGTAACATCAATAGAAGTGAGAATTGAAAAAGAAAAAGTTAATTAGATTCCCATAATAGCTCAAACATTGACTTCGGATGCAAGACACTACAATGAAAAAACACATAGCGCCAGACGCCATAATTTGTAGACTTCTGGCACCTCTCAGGATTGTGATGCTCATATATCTGAAGTAACGTTATAGGAGCAGACGCTAGGCTTATGGCCCTCCACGCCACTGTTGGCAGGTTAAGCGATTTTTCGCCAATTGGGCTATCTTTCC
This sequence comes from Nemotelus nigrinus, assembly GCA_947369275.1. Lineage (NCBI taxonomy): Eukaryota > Metazoa > Arthropoda > Insecta > Diptera > Stratiomyidae > Nemotelus > Nemotelus nigrinus. The sequence goes on from OX376375.1 coordinate 83,034,387, forward strand.
GCTACATTTGGCGACGAAATTTAATTTTGACCAGCCCTGACCATCACAGCTTATTTCGCAGAAACAATAGGTTTTAATCCTTAGTTTTTTGGCACTGAAATATGCCCTTGAATCCTGTCTTCAGAATCAAATATCTCATGTTTTCAATCGCCTTTAATGTCACTCCTCAAGCCTTCCACCAAGTACATCAAATTAAATCAACTTTAAAATTATCTCCCCTTTCGACAAAGCAAAATTCAACATCAACCCATGAAAAGTAACGACAAAAATAGTACTTGGCGAAAAGTTTATAGGAGCAGACGCTAGGCTTATGGCCCTCCACGCCACTGTTGGCAGGTTAAGCGATTTTTCGCCAATTGGGCTATCTTTCCGCTACATTTAGCGACGAAATTTAATTTTGAGCTACTCACGACTTTTTGGGCTCCACTGACCAGCCCCGGTTTCAACTGCTAAAAATATGTAAAGTTGAATTCGCAAAGTTTTCCTCAATCTTGAACGGAAATCTTTTCACTTCATGCTTTAAATTTCGGTTGAACCTAAACTTTATTTCTAGTCTATTATTTGACCGTCTGCTTAGAGTGGTCAGCAAGAAGATTGAAGTTTAAATCTGTGCTTGTAAATCTGTGTGAACAAATGATCAAAATACACTGAGCACGGAAACAATTTGGGCATAAATTATTTGGCAAATTTGATGCAAATTTTAGTTCTCTTGAATTTAAAAAAAAAAATTGTTGCACCGACTATGAAATACCACCAGATATGATACAAATACTGGATTCTTCAATTTACACGTTTACTACATCAGAAAATGAAATTGTTAACATAATTTTCGACTGTATAAGAGTATATAGATTAACCCATGTGAAGTGGATAAACATTTTTTTTTGCATCTAATAAGAAAAACTGTTGGCATAATTTTGGCCTCGACCTATTGTGTGGGAAGTGTTGGGCGCTTTTGGGCTATTTTAAAAGTCAAATTGGGCTCCATAAACGAAAATTTCCTGCAACACTGCTCCACGCCATGTACTATAGTCTCCCACGCCATGTACTATAGTCCTCCACGCCATGTACTATAGTCCTTCACGCCATGTACATGGCGTGAAAGGCTATAAGCACAGCGTCTGCTCCTATGTACTTTTCGCCATGTACTATGGCGTGTGGCGCTATATTTTATCGCAATCCCCAAATCGACTATGTACATGGCGCCAGAAGTCTATAAACTATGGCGTCTGGCGCAATGTGTTTTTTCAGTGTATTGCCAGCTGTGGACCCGACGGTTTACCTAATATCTTTGCAAAGTCCCTGTCATCATTCTTGTATGTTCCTTTATTTGTCCTTTTTTAACTTTAGTATTTCTTCCTGTACTTTTCCTTCTTCTTGGAAATCCGCAAATATATTTCCCATTCTCAAAGCCGGGGATTCTTTCTGCGTCTCTAATCATCGGCCCATATCCCTTCTATCTTGCTTCAGTAAGCTTCTCGAAAAAGTTGTTTACAATAGAGTATATCCTATAATTGAACCTCTTCTCGCTTCTGAGCATTATGGTTTCGTCAAAGCTAAGTCAACAGCTTATAAATTACTTTTGTTCACCAATACTGTTGCCATCGACCAGCAAAAGCAAGTAGATGTATTATATACAGACTTTGCCAAGGCTTATCTCTGTCTGCTCTGTCAATTGTATTAACCTTAATGTTGCTAAACGCTTCCAGTTGTCGTTTACATGTAAATTATCCCAAATCACGTTTTCCAATTCCATCCTTGATTCTTTCCTCAATCCTGTTGATAATTTGATGGACCTTGGTGTTGTGTTTGACACTAAACTAAAATTTGATGTCCACATTTTCCGCGTCATATCCAAGACCTCGCATTTGTGCGGCTACATTCTTAGAGCGCCCAGACCCATCATTGATCTTTCCTCGTGGGTACGCCTGTACATTTCTTTCGTGCATAGTGTCTAAGAATATTGTTGTCAAATTTGATGTCCTTATTATCGTTTCTTAATTGATGCTGTTGAGTCTGTGCAAGACAGATTTACTCGCTCGTTATTCCCCAAGTTCCGCATTCCCTACTGTCAATATAGTATGCGTTTTTCCATCTTTGAAATCCTTACCCTCATGTCACGCAGAGTATATCTTAACGAATGTTTCCTGTAGAAAATTATTAATGATTCTGTTATGAAAAAAATTATTAATGATTCTAAAAGTAATCTTCCAATTGCCCCGTAGATTTCCGACAGCTGAGCTCTTCGCCATAGCAAAAGTATTTGATATTAAAAAACTTTACTTAGCCGCTACTCTCTTTTATACCTACAAGTATGTAAAACCCAACAATGCTCAAGATTACCTCGCCACAAGAACAAACCGTAATAATATGGTAGTTCCCGCTTGCCGTAAAACACAAACACAAAAATTTGTTTCCTACATAGGACCTAAGTGTTTTAATAAACACCCTGAGTACTTAAAGGATATTAATCCGTTTGAAAGATTCAAATTTAATGTGAAAAAATGGCTCCTAACACTATCTAATGAAGAATTTAAAGCAACTTTTAATTTTATTTAAGTCCACATTGTAACTAATCTTCTATATATAAATTGTTAATTAGATCTAAGTGTTAACCATTACAGATAAGACATAGACCTAAGAGTTGAATAGGCCTCCTTGCACAAGCGATGCTTATAAGGAGGCTACTACACAGGGTAATTAAGGGGTTACATGGGTTTCAGAGAAAAAAAAAATGCAATTTTTAAATGTTTCAAAAATAAAAAATAATGTATTAAATTATTCGAAATTATTGTTATAGTAACTCTTGAACTATATGTAAAAAAATTTTTACACAAAAATATTGATAACGCGCCCTCTGGCAGCTATTTTACGAAAAGGCTCGAAAAAAATGCGGTGCCAATGATAACTCAAAAACTAATGCACCAATCTTAACCAAATTTCGCACACTTCTTTTAAATAGTATTTTCTTGTACTTGAACGAAGGAAATTGTGTTTCGTTCATTAGAATTTAATTCACATGGAATTATTTATTGAATTTTTGGGTCAAAAATTAAATTTTTTACTCGCAACGTTGCCAAAAGTTCAGATTTCAATATTTTTACAAATCCTTCGTTCAAGTACAAGTCAAACTTATATTCTAACAGAAACAATTTGATTTTTTTGTTTCGGATGAATCCAGCTCAAGATATCGTTGGCACCGCATTTTTCGAGCCTTCTCGTAAAATAGCTGCCAGAGGGCGTATTATCAATATTTTTGTCTAAAAATTTTTTTACATATAGTTCAAGAGTTACTTTAGTTGTTAAGAATAATTTATAATAATTTAATACATTATTTTTTATTTTTGAAACATTTAAAAATTGCGTTTTTTTTTTCTCTGAAACCCATGAAACCCTTTCCGTTTTTATGAATTTTGTGATCAATAAATTAATTGAATTGAAAATATATCCCCAGTGCGCAGTTTTCTTTTCGTGACCCGGTACGTTTTACCAGGTCTTAATTTACCCTCATACATATTTACTCATACATATTTTTACTCTCCACTTTTGCGCTTTGCCTAGGCAATATAATTACTTGAATGTTGGTCCTCTTCCGCCTTCGTTACGCGCTTTTAAAGAAAAGTTAAGAATAAGCGTTAAGGGGGGAGTAAGGGATAATTTGAATCAAAAAATACTTTTTTCTGTTATTGTTTACGGAGAAACAGCTTAAGCAAATTTATTCAAACTTTTTTTTACATTATAAAGCATCACTTAGAGAATATTTAGTTAAATTTCCGTATATAAATATTGAAAAATAAGCCGGTAACAGAGCATTACCCAAAACCTCTTTTGAAATACACGTTGTGCGGTGAACACGATAACTCGACGTAGAATTATCTGAAATCAAAAATGTTGTTAAATTTACTTAAAGTACGAGTTAATTCTCCCCCCTCCATCGTTCTAAAGTTATTATTTTGATTTTTCAACAGTTCGTGGCCAATTTAAGCAAAAAACGCGATTTTACGTTGTTTTCCGCCAATTTTGAGGTGAAAAACTACCTTAACATGAAAATCGAAAAATTTCAAAAACGTAGGGGGGAGGCATTTTATACCAAGAAAGTATGTTAAAAGTTTGAAAAGAATCGGTTCAGTAGATTTTGCAGGATCGTGTTCACGGACTTCGAGAAATTGGTTTTCAGATAAACGCGTTTAAAGTTTTTTTCTCAAAAAGTGAGGAAAAAATTTTTTTTTGTAACTTACACTGAATCATCGATCCCAGGTCCATAAAGTACGTTGCCGGCAGCAATCTCGTTGTCTTGTAACTCTTTCCTTGCAAGTCTGCGTCTAATTCTTCCTTCCTTGCTCTGTTCTTCGACTTCATTTTCAGCCCTGTCTTTACGACGCTCATCCTCGGTTCTCGCATACTCGTCAGCCATTCGAAGATAAAAGAGGCGCCACTTAGGGGCGCAGTATTTCGACAGTTTTGCTCCGATTGATTTGAAATTTTGACACAACATTTTTGAAATGTTAAACTACAAGAAAACGTAAACAAAAAAAATCGATTTTCCGAAATTGTTAGTTATGAGTGCCTTCCTTTCTTTCTGTCAAGTCGATAGCTAGTGACAAGTTTTGTGGTGTTTATTTGCGGACCTGATTCTACTTGTGCTTTAAGTCAGCAATACATTTATTATCCTTCACTTCTCATAATAAAACAATCAAATTGTCAGTTTCACTTCGATTTTCGAATATACCCCCGCTGATTTCCTGCACAATTTATATTAGTTTCTGCATAATAGAAAGCCCCTCTCATTCATTGTTTTTTAGACACCACGAAAAATCCGACAACAATTTCAGCCATCGTCGGGCAATAGACTGCAACATAAACAACCGCCGTTTGAGAAATCTAAGAAGTTGCGTAAAATCAGCATCATGTTTGCACACCTCCAAGAAGCCAATATATTTAAGTCTTAGGAGCAGCATTGCCATTGTCGTAGGGCTGTCGCATGAAATTCTGCAAAACCTACACATGCTGCAAAACTTAACCATATTTTTTCAAGACGTCTAGTATTTTTTCTAGATAGCCCTGATTTTTCTCAAGCTTTTAGGATTTTTTCGACGATCTTGCGATTGTTTTCAAGACTTAATTTTTTTCTAGACCACCCTGCTTTAAGACATCTCTATTTTTTGCTACTTACGAAACTATGCACATCTAAAATCCACGTTTGGATATTTACAGGCAGGAAAGATATTGGTCCAAACATGGAGTCCACACTTCTTAAATGGCGTTCATAAGAAACATAGTTACACGCAAATGCCTTACAAACTGTAATTAAAAGAAAAGGAAAGAAGGAGTCACGTCAAAACTCTTAAATTTGTGCCATGTGCATTTGTGCACATATTTTTTTAATCCTTGGTGACATATGATAGCGCACACATACTCCAGTGGCGAGTTCGGAATAAGAATTTCCGGGGGGTTCGGTGATGCTCATCACGAAGTGTGAGGCAGCTTTGATAAAAATGGTCGTGGTGAATCACTCTTGGAATTCACCCTGATCCATCGCAAATGTGGGCAACGAATTGGCCTTCCTCATTTCATATCGGAGGGACATTTTTGACGTTACCTTAGTCAGCGCGAAGCACACACCTCTTGAATGAAAGGAAGGTCATGGAGAAGTATTTTTTCTCGCATCACAGGTGCATACCCTTTAATGTGGGCGACAGAAGCTCGACTGACTTTAATGGGAAAAGAAGTGCTTGCTTGGATGGTCTTCTTTGAAAAGGACTAATAAGTCTATGAATCTTCCATTATCTATTATGTTCAACATAAAAACATTCCTGAAAATATATTTCCTGCTTCCTGGAAAGCAGCTCTATTCTATTTCTATTACTAAATCTGGAAACCTATCTTGTGCTGCTACATCACTTCTTCCAGCTACTTCTTCCTATTTCTTCCAAAACTATGGACCGCCATATTTATGATATCACGTTGTCGTGAGCAGCATGCATTCCTACATCCATTATTAATTTATTTATTTATTTATTTATTCATGTACAACATACAGATTACAATCCAATGACATGTTGTAAGTTAGTTTATTCGTGCTTTTAACAAAATTTTGAATGTTTCAAAGGATTGAGGTAAAGGACTGAGATGGAGAGAGTTAAATGTTCTCGTTAATCTTGGTAAAGGCGAATTAAAGTAAACTGACGTTCTCGCAAACGATACTTTAAAAATTTCTGGGCACCGAGTTTCACAAGCTTGATTGCAGAATTTGATATCTTCACAAAAAGGATCATGTGAAAGGTTGGAAGAGAAAGCATTGATCGTTATATATACGACGCGAAGACAGTGTATCAAGCTTGAGAAAGGAAAGACGATCATTATAATCTAAACGGGGAATACCGTGCTTGTAAAGTAGCGAACGAGTAAATTTCCTTTGTACATTTCAATGAATTTTTTTATCACATTTATATTGAGGAGACCACACAACAGAGGCATATTCCAGAGTTGACCGGACAAGGGAAAAATATAAAAGTAAGGTTGGTTGCATGGATTCAAATGTTTGCGAGGGTCTTAAGATAAAGTCTGACAGTTTAAAGGCTCGAATGATCACATCTGAGATATGAACATCAAATCTGAGCTTATTGTCAAACATAACCCCAAGGTCTTTAACGCAGGCAAGAGAAGAGAGCACATGCGCATCCTACGAGTAATGAAATACAGTAGGCTGAGTTTTATGTGAAAAAAGCAGTGTTTGGCATTTCTTTGTATTCAGAAGAAGCTTGTTTTCCTTACACAAGCTTTCGAAGATTTTAAGGTTGGACTGAATCGGCATAAAATAGAAATTCACATGAAAGATGCGACGGCAGATCATCCACATAAAACAGGAAGAAAAGGGGACCCAGAATAGAACCTTGTGGAACACCGGTTTTAGGCTCGAAATGATGGGACATACAGAAATCATACCGAACATAGCAAAATCGATCGCATAGGTATGATTCTATCTATTTAATAATGTATCAAGAAAAGCCAAGTCTGTATAGTTTAGAAAGAAGAAGATTATGATCAAAATGATCAAAAGCTTCAGAGAAGTCCGTATATGCAGTGGAACTTCAAGTGGAGCCTCCAAAGCTTTAGCAACAAAATTCGTGATATATACGAGGTTTATTCATGTTGAGCGACCTGAGAGGAAACCGTGTTGTTCTTTTACAATGAGATGTCTGTAATGGAGTAGGATAAAGTTATGTATCAGTCAATCGATATTGGGCGAAAATTGTTTGCAGAGGACGCATCATCTGATTTAGGACTGTATCCAGACCCTCAGATAGGCCCTTATTAATGACGATGGTCAAAGGAAGACTTAATGAAGTGCTAGTTGTTTTCAAAAATATTGTTGGAAGTCCATCAATACCTATGCTTCAAGAATATTGGAGTTTTCTTAATCAGTGTTGTCACCTTACTACATTTGTAGCAAATTAACTACATTTTTTCGGCCTTTGCCGTATTTGCTACTTCACTACTCAAATTGTTAAATCTACTACATATTGTATCGAGAATGTAATATTGAAGAAGATTTAAGCACACAGAACGCTATCGGGCGTCATGGGGGTGATACACAGTCGTTCAGTAATTTGGCTATGTCAAACACAAGGCGACATCGCTAAATAAAAAAAAATAAAAAAATAATGAGTGGTGAGCTGCCTACTATACTTCCTATTTTCCGTGCTTTTCCGTTTAAAACAAAATATGATTTAGAAACTCTAAACAACGAATGGCGATTGATAATTAGCAGTAATATTAAATATGATCAATGTGATGACGTGGTAAATTTTTGGAGTTCATTGAGTAGGAAAGAAAATGTTTTAGAGCAAAGTTGCTTTAAGAATTTAGCTCACTACATACTTACACTTTTATCCTTGCCACATAGCTGTGCAGCAGCGGAGAGGAAATTTTCTGAAATGCAGAATATTAAAACTGATAAAAGAAACAAACTCAGTATTCAAACAGTGTCATCGGTTTTGTCCGCCAGAGAACTATAAAGCGATGAAAAATTATATGAACCAAATGACTTGATACATTTTTTCAGTAAGTTTACATTTTTTGAATGTTCTTAAGCCGGAATTACATGCTCGCCGAGTAATGCCAAATGAAGACAAGGTGAGTGTGTAAACGGTCTCCTTGTCTAGTCTCGGCTGTGTTTTTCATGGCAAGCACGCGTGTGTAAATGGTTTGCTCGTCGGCTCTTGTTTGTTTTACGAAGGGATAATGATCCTTTTACTGCTGTGCCTGAGTGTTTATGACCGTCTCGTCCGAGTTCGCAGCCGCTGGAAGCGAAGTCGGTTTTATGCATCAAGTCAAAGGGATTCGAGAGGGTAGCATGTGCTCATTTAAATTTTCGAATTTTTCGCCGGGACTTCAAACATGTGTTTGCGTGTCCCAGATTGAAATAACTCAACGCACACCAGGCAGTTGCAATAGCCACAGCCCGTACCTCAGTCATCGTTCACTGAACTGAACAAAACAGCTCACAACTGTCGAAAGATGCAAAGTGCAATATCCTAAGTAAACAATTCACCCTATGAAAGGTGCATGGTGTATGGTCCGTGTTTTACGGTGCAATATCCTAAGTAAACAATACACCCTATGTCTTGTTGAGTCTCGTCCAATGTCTTGTTGAGTCTTGTTTACTCTTGTACCCGAGACGCTCGTTCCAATGTATAAATCGGGCATTATGTAGAGAGGTAAGAAATTTATGTATGTACACATGTATTTGAAAAACAATGATTTATTTACTGTTATTTGTTATAGAACTGAAAAATTCATTTGGTATTGAAATCGCAGAATTTTTTTTATCTTTTGATAGTTTTGTTATCTTTGGGCTAGAAAACAGATTTTACCAGTATATTACGTTTTTAATTTAAAGGAATCTGATTTTAAAATTTTACTACAAAAGGCCCTAATTTACTACATATTTTTCCCCATATCTACTTCAGAAAGATCTTTCGGCGGTGACATCAATAGCCTTGTATATTGCCAGGACCGACTTGGACTGGCTTGGCGTGGAACGGATTGAAATGAAACTTGAAAGTAGGTTTTTGGTGTGACTGGATTAAAGTGGATTAACCGAATAAAATGCAGCTAGTTCTACTAAAGTAAAGTATATCGCATCGTAACGTCACATATATGAATAGAACTCCAGTGGGCTTTACATTTTTCACTCCTCAATCCCTCGATCTGCGTCTTTTAACGCCCAAGTTAATCCGATGCAGTAAAATTTCGTGATCGGATCGACTTATCTCAAATCAATCTACTGCGCGTATACAACGTGGTTTGACTAATCCTAAGCCAGTTTGAAACCACGTTATAAACGAGGCTACTATTTCTTATTATGGATTTAACAATAGAAGGCGTAATGGATAAAATAGGATAAAATGAAGTCGGTAATATGCTAGAGAGTTCAGTAGTAGGAGAAGTTGTGGAGGGCACAGAGCACGAAGAGGCAAAGTACTGAGCGGGCAAATCACAGCTGCTTTGAGAGGAAGTAGACACTTGATCCTCATATTTAATGGAAGTCGAGGGATTATTCCGAATGGTTCGCAGTTGTTTACAGTGGGACCGAAACGGTTTGAAGTTGCCACAACGCATTCCGTTTTCTATATTCACAATATAAGAACGGTAGTCATTTTTAATAAGAAGCTTTGTGTCAGCACTCAGCTTACGGTACGATTCTAGGTCTTCAAATGAACCAGACTGTTTGTATGTTTTAAGAAGCTTGGATTCTTTTAGATAGGCTCGAGATAATACATTTAGTAAACCAACGGGGATATTTAGGATTCTGGGGATAAGTAATAGGTATGAATATAGGTAGTAATTTTATGTTTTTTTATTTTTCAATGTCAAATCTCTCCAGTGAAATACCTTTTTCACGCCGTGCATATAATGCCTTTATACTACTTAAAAAATATTCCATCGATTTTTCTTCAAAATGCTTTTCTTCTTCTGTCTTAATTTCACTTTCGTTGGAAAATTTTCGTCCCCGAAAGTCCTTTTTTAAATTTGCAAAAAAGAAATAAGTCACTAGGAGCCATGTCCAGACTGGAGGGTGATTAGGCAATTTTTGTGAATCCCATAGCTTTCAAGGCATCCCTCGCAATCCGAGCGGTGTGAACGGGCGCATTGTCTTGCAAACACAAAATTTCGCGCGCCAACTTGCCACGTCTCTTCAGTACGACTGTCTCACGTGCCATACCCAGTCAAATAACGTAATACTGGGCATTCATTGTAGTCCCTGGAGGCAAGTAATCAATCAACAAAATTCCCTCGCTATCCAAAAAAATGGTAGCCATAATCTTCGGCGCCGACTTTCCCACTTTGAATTCCTTTGGTAGCCTTTTCCCTTTTTTGTCCTCTGCACCGACTCTTGTTAAGACTCGGGATCATACTGATAAATCCAGGTTTCATCAACGGTTACAATGCAGTTATAGTTTCTCTCTTTCCTGTTGAAATAACCGAGTCCATTTTTTACCACCGTAAATGAAGGTGGAGAATCCTGAAAAACCGATGATCTCTTCGAAATTTTCTTTCGACGCATATCCTTTTTTTACAAGGAATTTAATCGCAGCGCGGTGCTCTAATCGCAAGAATTTCTAGCTTCCGTTGATATGGTGCTGTTGCTTATTCCAGGGGTGAAGTATCGCTGAACAAAATTTAAAAAAACGGTATTCATAATAACGATGAGTCATGCAATTGGTGTTATCGCTAAATAGAGGTTGAGTCATCACTAAGTACCTTATCAGTCGCCTCTCGTTATATTCTACTTTCCAAATTACCGCAACTTGTGTTTTCCTCGTCGATAATACTATGGCTAGAGTCTTATTATTATGATAAATCCTGCGGTGTTCGGTACAAGTTCTGCCTATCAACTCCCTCTAAACCTAAAACTGCAATTCCCGAAGGATCTGCACTGGGTCCTCTTCTATTTGTTTTATGTAACTGACCTACCGCCACTTCTTTCATGTGAGTGTTTTTTTTACGCTGATGACCTTAAGATTTTTGCGACTGTGAGATCATTCCAAGACTGGCGCCATCATCAATCAAATCAGCTTATACTTGAAAACTGTCAAACTAACAAAGCTTGTGCTAAATTTTAAAAAAATATTAGAAAATATATGAAAAAATGTCACTCAAAAAGCTAATCCGTTGGTATATAGTTATATAATCAATGATCAGATACTTCATTCCCCTACACATGTCAGAGATGTTGGAGTCATCTTTACCAGTAAACTAAGATTTGATTAACACACCTTTCATATATTCAAAATCAAAATCAGTGTTTCTATCGGTTATCATACGCTAGAGTGTTATTTTAGCTACACAATCCATCCAAGATATATAATGTAGAGTAGTATCGCATAGAATTAAGTTAGAAACAATTATTTAGACTTTACAACGATTCAAAATGATGAGCTGCCCAATACATATATACTTACACTATCCCTTGCAGTATATTATTCTTAACTGCAAATTAGATTGAATGAGGATGCGGGCATGACCCTTACCTAAAAAGGAATGAGCAATGATGCGAAATGAAGGCGAAATAGACATTGTAAGAGATAAAAAGACGAACGCGTTTCGTTGCTATATTAATATTAAAAAAATCTTGACACTTTGAACTGTTGCCTGTGCACATCACTGCGGTACGTTTCGTAGTATGGTGAACGCTATGGCGCGTCTACGTACTCAACAGCTCTAACGATTTTGATTTTCAAGAACTGATAACGCATCAAGCCGCATGGAAAGATTGAAAAACATAGATAAAAAGGTGTCGTATGGAATAAGATTCGTTTTACCGTGCTACCAACAAGCAAAACACATTGCCTAGACAACTGCCACGGTATACGGGTATAATGTTGAAATGGTATGAAAGAAATCTGATTTGTCGCGAAAGAAGAAAACGTAACGTATTGTGGATCTATCTTGACTATTCTTTTGATTTCATATCCATTTTCGACGTAGAACATACTTCTACCTCATACTCGTTCTACGTACTGTTGTATCTAATGGTGCTTCTGTCGTGGTGGTATACTGTATAGTTGACTGTAAGCATACCGAGTCTTCACATCGAATATATGCTACCTTGCGAAGATAACTCTCCTCTTATTCGAAGTGTGCAATGTCTCTGATGTTTTCTACACGAGACATCTTCCGAATATTAATGAAAAATCTAAAAGAGCCATAGATACGACCCGATGTGTGAAGAAATGGATTCTATTTTTTCCTGGCAGTTTTAGTAGTTGTATTTTGCTTGTCTAGTACTTATGCTAAACAGCAAAGACGAGTTTTTGACTCTTGAGAAAATCAAGTGAGCCAAAGCATTAAAATCGTATTTTCGAAACATCTTCTGAAAATTTATACCAATCTAACTACGATATCCCATTGCCTGTCAAAGTGAAAATAAAGTCATAAAAAAAACGAAATCTATTTCAAAAGAAGCGACAAAATCAGTTCCAATCACATCAATAGCTAACGTATCAATAAAGTAAACATCAATATTTTTAAATATTCATCTCTAATCATCCAATTCGAAATGATCTGATTTTCATGGATTTTTCCACATATTTTCAAATTGTATATGACCCGTAATAAATCGATCCGACAAAGTTTGATCTAATCATCACTAATCAACTAACCAATATTTATCCACGTCAATACTCCAGAGCAAAATATTCAAACAGAACATGATTGAAAGTAACACAAGCAAAAAATTGGATACGGGTGCTAACAATTTCATTTTTATCCTGAATTTCAATTATAAACTTCGAATTGAATTGATGCTAATTGTTGCAATCAACAATGTAAATTTCAGTGAATGGAAGAATCAAGAATAAGATAGAAGTATGAAGTTAGTTGGTGATATGATAGGGCGTAGCGTTTACCAATATGATACGTAACAAAAGATGATTATTGATGTCTGCATATTAATTATCAGAGCGTAACGTGAATAGGTTGTGTGTTACGGTTGGAGTGTGAGCTTTAACGGTATAGATTATTATTTAGCGATGGATTGCCAGGAAATGTTGGTCTGGAATATGGACTGAGAATTGTTTTTTGAGCAAAATAGCTGAGTGACTGTAACTGATTTAAGTATTTTTTATTCAGTCATACGGACCGGTCACCAATGAAATGATTGATTGTATGCCATTTTTCATTGATTGTATGCCATTTTTCATTTAAAACAATGTGGGATATCAGTGACTGAAAAATGAAGGATATGGCAGGAGTCCGGCGATCAAAATAGGCGAAATTGTGACCTAGTCTGGGTCATTGCCACCTTCAAGTCCTCAGGTTCGGATGGAACTCTGCCTGCCATGTCAAAATCTTATGTTAACAATAATTGTATAATGTGGGAGGATCTTATCCCGACTTGCTGATATCTTGACATTAAAATTAACAATGACCCCGAACTGTTTTAAAGTTAAAGCCCCTTTCCTTCTCATCGTCAAAATACACTGCGTTTCATATTTATAACTCACCTAAAAATTACCAATTATTTTCATGTAAAATTATATTTCAACACAAGTCTAATACAATAAAGAATGAGAAACTGTGTGCAATGATTTTTCTGAGAATGACTTCTCATTGGCGCTATTTTTTACTGCAGTCCTTGGAAATTCGTCATTCTTTTGCGTTTCATATTTATAACCCACTTGGTAATTAGCAGAATTACTAGTCGAGTTATTCAATACTTTCAACAGTTGTTCACAAGAGTGTGTGGTAATAAGTTTATCATTTAAAATGCCTCGAGGTACGTCATTAAATGAAGTTGAAAAGGGTGAAATCTTAGCTAACAAAGAAGTTGGTTTGAACATCAGTGAAATTTCAAGAAAAGTTGCACGCAGTCGCCGTGTAATTAACAACTTTTTAAAAAAACCTATATAGGAAAACAAAGCGAACGGGAAGAGAACTCTCTCCGCAGGAGGAGAGGAAGATTATACGTTCAGCCAGTAATTCAACAATAAGCTGTTATAAAATGACAATTCTTGTACAAACAAAGGTGTCAAAAACAACGATTTGGAGAACGCTACAACGTGATAATAAGATCAGGAGACCTCAAATGAAGAGTGCTCCACGACTATTAGATCGCCATAAGAAAGCTCGGTTAGAATTCGCAGAAAAAAATATGGATACAAATTGGTCCTCTGTAAGAAATACTGGTTTTTTTTATTCCCCCTTTGTTTAATTCCAAAAATTTTATTTCCAGATTATATTGTCGGATGAAAAAAAATAGAATTACGGTGGGCCTGATGAATTAAATTCTTACTGGCGCGATTTGAGAAAGGAGCCCCGGTATTTCTCGAAGCGGATTTTTGGTGGCGGTTCCGTGATGTTGTGGGGTGCATTTTCTGCACCTGGATGCTTGGACGTAAAATTTACTTAATCGCGTGTGAGGAGTAGAGACTACATACAAGTACTTGAGGGCAGTTAACTGTCATTTCTGGCAGCACATCCTGAATCCTGAGGATAATGCCAAGATTCATACCAGTCGTGAAACAATGAGATGGATAGAAACAAATTCCATTAAGGTAATGAATTGGCCAGCGTGTTCGCCTGACCTGAACTCCATTGAAAACATTTGAGGGATTCTTGTCAGACGGGTGTATGCTTAAAATCGGCAATATGAATCACTGCCGGAATTGAGAGCGGCGATTCTTGATGAATAGCGACAAATCGAACCTGAATTATTAGAAAAATTGATCAATTCCATGAAAAAAACGGATATTTGATTTGATAAAATCAAAAGGAGATTCTATTACTTACTAGGCTTTTGTTAATTTTGAAATTAGTTTTAATAAACATTTTATTTTGTTGGAAACTTTATCTGGGTTATCTAATGACTCTCAGATATGTAACAATTATTTCAGTCCAAAATAATTGAAAATTGTCAGGTGGGTTATAAATATGAAACGGAGTGTAGTATTTCAGCATCAGTCCAAACAATCTACCTACACCATGGGATGATTGTTGCCAATCTCATATAGTCCGCCAAGTAGAAAATGAAAAACACGTTAATCTTGTTTAATTTGTGCAATTACCCATAACAATGCTACCTAAACTCCATAATGAGACTCCTTCCGTGTTGTCTAGAAATGTTAATGATTTTTCCTCTTTCCACTACCACCCCGTTAACCGCATTGCCCTCTTCGCGCCTGGGACTTCATCTTTTCTGCCACACCGTTTCATACGAAAGTATTGTATGCCTAATAGAAGATATGCAGATACACCAGAGTGTTGCTGCTGCTATTGTTGCCGGTGATGTTGGTTATTGTTTCATTTCGTTTTGCTCCTTCATTTGAAATCATCCATCCAGTATGTCGTTGTGACTAAGCTGCTATCATTGTCCGCTTGCTTTACAGACGACACCAACGACACTTGGAAAAGAAAAGAATTTGAAGACAGAATGAAAATGGGGGGACGAGTCCTTTGACTCGGTTAGGTGTTTGGCTTTGAGCGAACAGATCAGAAGCTTGTTTGCGTATGTAAAAAGCTACCTACATATGTATGTACTGAGAAACGATAAAGATGATATTGTTTCATTAGGTATGTATAAGGACGTATGGTCTACTCTTTATCATTAAAAACAATTTGAATTATCGGCAATTTATTTAGCAATTTCGAGTAAATATTAAAATACACTTATTTGCAAAATTCACTAAATTAATCACTGCATTTATCAGCGTTGGATATACTGCATTTATATTCCTAAGCGTTCTGTTTTCATGTTTTGGTTATTCGCTTTTGTTTTCTGCACTTCGAAATTTACCCGATTCGTGCAAAGCGATACCACATCGCTTTTCAAATTTAATGGTTTAGTACACTCAGAAAAATACTTCTAATTTTTGAGGAAAAATGAACACATTATCAAAGAAAATTGGTAATGATTCTGCGCCAAAGAAATATTTACTCAGTCGAAAGAAAGGAATTTATTCATTTCAACAGCGGCGTTTATAATCCAGATCGACTTAGACCGACTTGGATTGAAATAAAAATGGCTGCCAAGTCAAAGTAGGTCTTCAGTCACTTGAAAGTCACAGTCAAGTCACTTGAAACGCGATAGAGTTTTAGATTTCATGTGGGTGTTTTAGTGCGACAATAGACGCGGTAATTTTTTGAAATTTGAAAGTGAAAAAATGTGAAAGCTTGTTAAAATGGACATTCAAAGACTTCTGATATCAACAATAATAATGAATTTTCTTTGTCAGCGTCAATTAGTAATGAATAACTAATAATTAATAATACCAACACATGTACCTGAATTAAATGTTATGGCCCTATTTCTAATAAAAGATACGGAAAAAAACCCAAAATAAAGTGAAAGACTTGCATTCATTTCTAGTTCTATATTAAATTTGTATTTGTGTGAAAAGAATAGTATTTTCACAAATCACTTTTCCATTGTTTACCTAACTTACTTTTACCTAACATACGGGTTGCAAAACAAATCATCCACCAGTGCTATTGGTTATTCTGGTGTTTTTTTATTGTAACTGGATTTACAGACACGGTCCGACTCTCCTTCATTAGTAAGTAATAACCAGACGATCGCACATTGTGTGAAACGTAAGAAACATGCCCTGCTAACAGTATAAGTTAAATTTTTTCGCACCAGGTTTTACAACATGTGGGATTGTCTGGAGACGTTATAAGTCCCCGTGCGTTCTGGTTCCAAAAAAAAGTATTTGTATGTGAAAATATATGCAAACACATTCGCAGCAAGTTGATTTTGTACTCTTGCTGCAAGCGAAATGTTGCCACAAAAAGAAGCCTCCTGCAAAAATATGTTGCTGCTCCAATAAGCGAGCATACCTATAGCAACAATTATATTGTTCTTATTCTAAATTCCATGTTATTTTCCTTAGAATCTCAAAAAAATATCCAAAACGCATATATGTTCGATTCATAAATTTCAAGTATTCAAAAATTTCAGTCACTCCCACAATGGTGAAATATGCCGGATTGGAAAGTCACATACATAAGTGAAGTCGGCTTCGAATTTTTCAACCCTCAATCGCTCGATCCGCGTCTTTTAACGCCCAAGTCGAGCCGATCCTGTAAAATTTCGTGATCGGACCGACGTATCTCAAATCAATCCACTGTGCGTATACAACGTGGTTTGACTAATCCTAAGCCAGTTTGAAACCACGTTATAAACACGGCTAATCAATTGATGTTGATCTTGCCCTGAGTAAAATTTGGTATAGTTTCAAGAAAATATTTCCATAAGTCTGGCATGAATCGGTTCTCGTACGATCACCGAAGTTAAGCAGTGTTGGGCGCAGTTACTATGCAACGGGAATCGCGGTAATGTATTCTGGGGGAATGTATGAATCAAACAATGCTGGTAATGCAAATGTAATGTGCCAGAAAGCTATTTTTCAGTAATTATACGATATACTCGTATGCATGACTTGGAGTATGGGGAATGCTGCAAGGGAGAAAGCTCATATGTTATAAGTCCATGACTGGCCAATGAACATCACTCGCAGAAATAAGGGGAGAAGAACTTGCGAGCATACATCGGCTATGGGTAGTCTGCTATATAAGGACACGGACAAGACGGAGCGACGAGAGCGTCGCGAGCGTCGAGTCAAGCAACGCGCCGAAATCGGTCCTATGCTTTCAAATGGAAGTGGCCATGTCGAAGCAGCGACCAAAGAGTGAAAATTTGATAGTAGCGACGACATCGATTCGAACCGATTTCGTTGCTCGACTGCTCGCAGCGGTAATGTATGTTGTTGTTGCCAAATGTGTTTCGATAGCATACAGTAAGTAGACGAATTGCGTTAATGGGTTTTTCGTGGGTAATTCGAAATTTTGGGTACATTTTTTATAATTGAACGGTGCAGAATTGCACACAGTCAATTAGATTCCTACCAGTGATTAGCAAAATTTATTGATTTATATATATCAGCAGTCTATTGATTTCAATTTGGTATATAGTGGTGAGAAAAACTCTTCATCCGACACTGAAGAACTCATTATTTCGACTGTAAAATTTCGTTTACAATTTTGCGTCTCGTCGCGTCTACATGAACACAATTCAATGAGCTGTTCCATGCTTGACTCGACACTATGCTTGACTCGACACTATGCTCAACTCGACGCTCTCGTCGCTCCGTCTTGTCCGTACCCTAAAGCGGAAAGATGAAAATTTAGGAGCATTCCAAATTATCACAGGTAAGTAAAATGTGTGAAAAACAAGAGTACCAATTCCCCCTAGTAGCAAAAAGCATGCGCTATTGGAATTTCCAGTGAGCGTCACAATCACTCAGCATGCAAAAACCACACATGCAGAGATACGATCGGCCGCCGGCCAAAACTTTAATTCGTATTCACCGTAGATGACAGAAATGCGAGAATACGATGTCATACTTTCCAAAAAGCTCTTATACATAAAGCTAAAAGCATAAGTGTCTCCTTGTATAAATCTTCCCAGCTTAGGACATGCAATGTTAAAAGCAACAACATGCAATGGTCCGGTAATGCTTCCACGCATTACTCGAAATGCTTACCGAATATATCCGTAAGCATTATTTTTCCCGTTGGGTACTTAGATGGGAGATCGCTTGAGAGCATCGCATGTCGTTGGCACGCAAAAACTCTCCCCTCCCTTCATATCAAAAGCGGGGTTTACTTTGAAGGGAGTGAAGAAAATAAAAAGAAGTATAAGATAAATATTTTCACGTGCCAAAGCAATATGGTTTGACCTCCGATAAATATTGAACTAAGTAATTTTTTTTTACAATGCCGGAGCTCAGGGGATTAGCTTTTGAAGCGAATGCTTAGATATGGCGGTAGGGAGACACATATGGGAGAAGCCGATATTAATTATTCCAGTATTATTTTTTTAAGTGCCACTTTTTTTTTATTTTCTATTATTTTTTTTATTTTTTTATTTTACGTATATGCCTAGTCGCCACTTAAAGCTTTAATGTGACACTTAATCAATGGAGCGCGTTGGTGTTATTGCCCAGTCGCCGGCTGTTAAGACAACTGAAGACAAACAAATACAACCATGAACCCGGCGGAATTCGAATCCGGGATCAGTAGAGCGCTGCTTCGGACTGGCGCGTTAGCGAGCTAAACTACCGACCTCTCATTTGTCTAAAGGAAATGTTGACAGAAGTCGTAAAAACTATCAATTTTTGCGTCGAATATTGAAGCGTGGTTGATGTTGAACAATGTTAAAAGATGTTCGCGTTGTAGACATAATTTACTTAAATCAAAGTAAGAATTGTATTCCGTTGAATGTAAGAAATTTTTACACAATATTTATACAAATTACTGACATCAAATAAAAGTTTATTTGATTTGTGGAAGATTTCACATCTTCGCATCTCGTAAACAAGTAAATATTTTCTTTGATTCCCGGAAACATATTTTTCTGAGTTTAGACAAATAGAATTTTCATGAAAAAACAAAAAAAAATTATTAGAATACCATTTGATATTTTTTACGATTTATTAAATTATTTGTGTAAAAATTAAAAATGTAACATTCAATTGTTGAGTCTCAAACTAAGTTAAAATTTAAAACAAAATTTAAGATTAATCCACAGAAATTCAGTTAGATATATCTAGATATTTCTAAAACCAAACGAATGCACTATTCGCCAATAGAAACGAAACGTTGACGTCAATACTATCTGACAATTTTAATGGAATCAATTCATATGAACGCAGTGCGAGTCATTACAATAATTATTTTATTACATAGCAGAAAAACACAATACAAAATCGCTAAATTGAATGTTTCGAATGCCAAATAGGATGTGGTCAACTCAAAGCTTGGATTTCTCGCGGAGCAATGATAGCCGCTTCGAACCATGCATATGTGTATAATATAATTATATCTACTAGAATATCATTGCGCGCCTTTCTCATCGCAGCTAAGTTTCGCGTCGTACACACACAGAGTATATACAGTGTGGTTGCGGGAGAATTTCTAAAATATTTATGATGACTAGTGAATAGAGATAATGTTGTTTGAAGGCATACTAAATCTTTCCAATGGAATATCCCAAACTACTTGAAGTGATAGAGTTAGACTAGCAGATTGGTTTTTTCACGAGTGGTTTTTTGCGTGCACAGCTAGTTTCAACATGTTCTCGCGTTTTGTATCCGTTTTGAATTGATATATTCTAATGATGCGAGCTCAGCTTCGAAACATTTGTTAGATGTGATCCAGTAAAAATATATAAAAAAAAAGAGTATTTATATTTCATATTTTTAAATTGAGAATATTCCGCTTTATTGCAGTTTAATCGAGTCTGATCTTAGGTGCCTTTCGTGAACAGGATTTAAAAGGTATTTAATGTGATATTAATTGGGTGTTACCCGTGTGTTAAATAGCCAGATTCTATTAGTGCGATAGCCAAGGATTCAAAATGACGTACGGATGGTAGTGTAATCAAGGTGGAAAAATCTCAATTCCAGGATTTACACCTCAAATTTTCAGACTGGCAATAAATTGCGATTAAATTTGCGGGACCATATTTTTACTGATTTTCGAAGAAAATCAATATTAAAATCGTTTCGCCGAAAATTCATATTTCTTTATATATATATATATATATATATATATATATATATATATATATATATATATATATATATACATATATATATATACATATATATATATACATATATATATATATATATATATATATATATATATATATATATATATATATATATATATATATATATATATATATATATATATATATACATATATATATATATATATATATATATATATATATATATATATATATACATATATATATATATACATATATATATATATATATATATATATACATGCTCCTATATATATATATATACATGCTCTATACATATATACATATATATATATATATATATATATATATATATATATATATATATACATATATATATATGTATATATATATATATGTATATATATATATATATATATATATATATATATATATATATATATATATATATGTATATATATTAGCAAAAAGCTTAAGGGAGATAATCTCTGGAATGGCCGGCCGAATTGAGCTGAAATTTTCAGAGGACATAGATGTATATGAGGACTAGTGCAGTGACTAAAATTACGATATCTTTAACCCTTTGGCGGCGGCGGGCATATTAATGAATTTTCAGGTAAATTTGCTCAGCAAAATAATGCTTTTTTCCATATAACTTCCGATACAGTGATGAAATCAAAACGAAGTTCATGTAGTAAATGGACCTTTTTGTAGGCCAGCTGTTGTAGAAACTTCGTAGAAAAATTATGATAAGGCTGCCAGCTATGGTAGTTTTATTATTTTTTGGCATTTCTTTACTAAGCAATGATGTAATTACATATTCAAATTGGAATGATCCTGCAATGACAATTAGCAACAAATATTAACGTTTCGAACATTTGAAAAGTTTTGAGGGTGCTAACCCTAAAATTATTTTCACCTCTTTAAATTCCAACGTAGTCACCTAATCGAAACGAAGCTCACGAGTGGGTTTAACTTAACTTGAAGAAGATTTGCTACACTTTTGGCTGTGGTGCTAACACAGGATTGCCAGCACCAGACAGTTTCGTAAATACTGCATCAATAGATGCATTTCGTGTTCATATGAAAAGCATTTACAATAAAATAAACAGCCAATGCTAAAATTTTCGGAGTTTTCGAAATTTTTCGGTCGACAACCCCAGATATAGTTTGTTCGCTGAAACTTTCGATGATATCCCTGGATGAAAACGAAATTCAAAGGATATGTTGATTTTAACATGAGTTTGTTATGGTAGATTTATTGCTGCTGATTTGGAAAAATGTTGCCAGCACTGAACATTTTCATTATTTGTGTTAAAGGAGATGCTGTCAGGAAATAATTTTTGCTACTTTGAGTAAGAAATGGTTGATATGATACTACAAAAAAATGTATTACTTTTTCCACAATTTTAAGTCACTCAAAGGTAATTTCTTTGAAAATCAGTTTTTAGCGGTTCTAATGCGCTAGGATTTTATTCTTATCAAATGTTTTTAGTGCTCGCCAATTCTCACTTCAATTTTATTCTAAATACAGCTGTGGCCTTGCCATTTTAATGTGTCTGCATCTTTAAACAAGCAGAGAAAAGAGACGAAAATGCAGAGAAATTGAAATATTTTCAGCACTCAAAGTGTTAAACATAATGAAGTCATGAGAAGAAGATCGAAATCGTCGTGCTGACAAAAAAATTATACCGACTGTCATCCCGATGAATGTGGGCTCCACAAAGGTCCATCCCAACAAGTCAGTAAAGTATTTAGGAATGACGCTAGATACTAAGCTGACCTACTGGAATTATATCGGTTCTGAGAATCGTCGGCTCGCTAAGTAGGTTGATGGTCAGCATCGGTAGCCCCAGTGAAACGCGACGGAGGCTGCTGATGGCTACAAACAACTACATCTTCCAGGATGGACGCAATCCAAACTAAGAAGTTTAGAGCGCGAATCGCCAGAGTCCAGCGTTGAGTCACCCTTGATATCGTCTGTAGCTGCTGCGCAGTGTCCGAAGATGCAGTGCTGGTGGTTTCAGCGACAGACCCGATAGGTCCGTTATCACCGGACTCGATCGTCGATTCAATAAAGAAAAATTTTGTCGGATATAAAAACACAAGAAAATGTTGAGAAATGTTACTTGAGAACAATACCAATTCACTACAGCAAGCTAAATTAAAACTAGATCAGAGCGAGAAGCACAGAGTTTTCCCATACCAATTTTTCTTGCTCTCTCGTTAAGGAAGTTGAGAACCAATTCATTAGTTTTATATACGATATATATTTAGATATTTTGCCTCCTGTAATTCAAAATGGAAAGGTAGACTATGAATTTCCGGACAAATTAATACTATTTGGAATCAATCATACTATTAATTATTTCCATTTACCTTCCGAGTGGGAAAGTAGCGCAAAAACGTTCAGGACTTATTACAGTGCTGAAATTTCTTACGAATCTCACCTCTAGCTCTAAAATACTGAATTTTTTTCTTGGTGAGTCTTCTACAATTTTTTTGGTATTGGCTCTTAGTAAACCACTATTAATATAAAATATAATCAAAGCCAGATGTTTTATCTGATATCCTTGAAAGGCTTGGCTGTTTTCCCTATTTGTCTGACATTCTATTTTTGTATGACATTCTATGTTCGCCTGTCGATCAACTTAAAGTTTCACCAATGACAGCGCATTTGATTTCTTGTATTCATTTGATTCTATAACAGAATCTCTTGGATGCGCTACATATCTTAAGGGTAAGCGCATATCTGCATCCCTAATCATTGTCTTATTAAAGATTTTAGGTTAGGAGGGAGCGAATTAATGCATCCTCCACTCGAAAAAGCTCTCAGATATCTCGGATATCGAAGTACATCGGCCACATTAAAGATAATTCAAAATACAAGTTTCAGACTTATTGTACTACAATCTGACAACGTAAAAAATTTATTAAATAAGAATTTTCGTCTTCAAATACTGAGAAAACTTTTATTGCCAGATAACATAATAAATTTACTCACCCAGCATGCATCGTAATTAACGTTTCAAAATCAGCTTTAACTTACCTGGAAAGAAAAGAAATACTAAATAAGTAACCTCTTTAGTTTCAAATGATAAAAATTAGCCATAAGAATTAAAAAACTGGTGTATAAAATTGTTCAAACTTTGAAAATATAGTATGAATTTGTTTTTTTTTAATAAATTTTGATATTAATAAGCAAGTAAATTTTCAGTAATAATAGGTGAATCATAAGTATCACATACTTCATTTTCTTATATAAAATTGAGGAGAAAGAAATTCATTGTTTTGACGCTAGCTGGCTCTAGTAATTAATGTCTGTGGCTGCGTTGTAATAATATAAATAATAATAGAATATAAAAATATAAATATATAAAAATATAATACAGAAATATAAAAAATATAATATAAAAATAAGCACTTCATCCATTTTTGTGGAGAGTTGGGCAACACAATTGTCCAAGTTACACCAGCCAGAGAGAGCATTCAAATATTTCTTGAAGAAGCAGAGAGTCAGCAGTATTTGTGTGCATAGAAAATACAATATGACTTACAAGCTTTGGGAAGATCATTGATCAACAGATTGAACAAAAGTGGTCCTAAGAAGGAGCCATGAGATTGGAGAGAGAGATGCGGACGATCAGCCAAAGAGGGAGACAACACAAGTGTTAAAATATGGATTAGTTTAAAAAGAAGCAGCACATGGTTAACACTGTCAAAAGTTTTGGTAAAATCAGCTTGATTGTTGCTGTCAATTGTAGACGCAATTGCATAAGTAAACTCAGCGTAGTTCGTAGAAGTGCAGCGACCTTTTACAAAGCCATGTTGTTGCGCTAAAATAACTTAGCTGAGGATATCATAGAAACGCTTGAAAACGGGGCGTTCCAACATTTTTGAAAAGCAAGGAATAATGGAGATATGGTGATAGTTAGAAGCAAAGTTACGGTCACCTTATTTGAAAATGGGAATTATGTTAGAGAGCTTTCAGGAGGACGGAAATTACCAGCACAGAAACTGACATTCAATAAAATGGACAAAGGGAGACCAATAGAAGACACAAGATTTTTCACAAAAAAAAAAAATTGGAAACATCATCCGAACTAGAGTAACTGTTGGAGTCAAGTGAGAAAAAAAAGCAATTCAACCTCAACAGGGTTAGTCGCAACAGAGGGGAAACAAGCAGAGTAATCAAAAGAAAAGCAGTGAGAAGCAAGAGACGACTGGTTAGTGTAAATAGAAGGAAAAAACCTAGCAAAGAGATTGCAAATGTCAAGAGGGTTGGAAGCAGTAAAGACATTAAATACTAGGGAGTCACAAAGAGACATTCATTGCGATTCGAGTAATTGAAGAGCCGATTAACAGAAAGGAGAGGATCATGGGGTCAGTTTTGGGTAAAGGGTATTGGAACAGGGGATAGTAAAAAGTAACAAGCCTCAATGCTAGAGAGGATGAGATCAAAGATCTAGTTATTAGCATCAGGGAAACAGTTAAATTGAGAAAAATTGAAGGTTGTTAGTAGACCGAATGCGGAGAAAAGAGGAGGCATATTAGAGTCGCCACAGATGATGGCAGTCGATGAGGGAAAGTTACTGATAAGATAGGTGAAAAGTTCAGAAAAAAGCTGATCATAGGTGGAGAAGAGCGTGTTACAAGTGATACATAAGGACGCAACAAACAGCAATGATTTAGGAAACAAAGAAACACAGACAGCAACACATTCAACAGATGGAGAAAACTATTTGTTGGAACCATACATTGTGGGTGATGTCGATAATCTCATTTGAAAGTGCGATCACCTCCTCGCATCTGGCCCTTTGGAACAGTAGTCACGACCGCTTCTTTAAAGTGTCCAATTGTCCATTGATCCTGTCTAGGATCTCTTCATTCTTATGGGAATCATTCAGCTAAATTTCAGTGACGGCGAGTAAATTAAAGTGTTAGAATTTGACGTTTCAGGTAATTTAATAGATGTGTTATATTGGGACAAATGTTTAACAGTGTTGAGTGCGTTTCGACGAGAAGCAGTTGTTATCGAATTATCAGGGAAGACAATATTCATAGTTGCCTCAATAGAGACGACATAAGTGGCCGGCAGACTAGAAAATAAGAGATTAATATTAATGGCTACTTTTGTATTTTGCAAGGAAGAAGCGGGGCATTAATAGGTCGTGGTGTTAGCGGGTTGTTATCAGTGGGAACATTGTTAAAAGGATCATTCCACGATGATTTATTTGGTAGGAAGAGTGTGGTCTTTTAAAGTGATAATCATCAAGTTGGATAAAGTTTTAAGCTTTTGTAGATTTAGGGATAGTAGTAACTGTGATATATTTACAATACAAAGATAACACAAGGCTCCATATTACTAAAACTTCCTCTATTAGTGGATTATTTTTATCGAATCTTATTCGGAAAAACCTGATCGCGCTTATCTGAATGGCTCATACAAACATACCTTCTTCTTTTTGGCTGTGGCGTTAGTTCCGTAAGCTGCGGTTCCATACTGTGCGGATTATGTAAAGTACTACCAGCTGGTCCTCCGCCACCAATTACTAAGTCGTGAGGGTGTGCGGAGGCTGGAATGAGTTGTTGACCACTTCCTCCTGTACATGGCGGTGGAAGCATTGTTGTTAAGCTACTCGGAATAGCTGACGATACTGAGCTACTCGCTCCAGGTCCACCAATGCCAGTTGGTGATGATCCCAATGGGCTTCCATCCACGCTATTCAGATGGTGAAGTGCGTGGTGATGCGAGTGATGGTGAGGTAGATACGCCGGCGGGGAAGCATAGTGATGCGGCGGTATCTGTGCACCACTACCCTGCGGCGGTGCATACGCATACATTGCTGTTACGTCATAGGGTTCCAGTTTGAAGCAAAGACTAGTGGATTCACTAGGCAAGTTGATTGTCTAATCCAGATATTGAGCTTTTGTAACCGTTTAAAAAATTGAATCTTTCGTAGTTTTAACTTCACCTACTTTGTATCACAGCATTTGAGGCTGATGGATATTTTAATTTTCAAAACTGCACTTATTATTTTCACTTGCACTAAATGCACTTGGCACTTGTTTTGATTTCAATCATAGAATATTTCGTTAAACGAATTTATTTCACTCGGAAATCACTACACTGGAAGGAAAATTAACAAGATTTAGTATCGGAGTCTAATCTCCTAGAAAGCTACTACGGTCAACGCATTGGTTTTACAACAATTGCTTGAACTACCAGACTCATCTTCTTGCCGCCAATATGACAATTGAAAATTGCTGCAATATTCATTCATTCAAACTCTTCGAATCTGAAATCATAGTTTTCGAAATGATTCCACGAAAATCTTGGGCATATGAACTCGAATATCATATTTCGTCAGTTTCTTAGATTACGGCCGCGAGAAAAGCACAAGCAAAACCATGTGAAGGCTGATACGTATCAAAACAAAACGAATTCAGAGCACGATATAATCGCAAACATCATCGTCAAAACTGACGGAGGGAAATGTTATTGTTGGCGGGAAATCTGCCTAGCAAAAGTGGAGCACTTCGTATGTGCTTTCAATTTGTACTTCAATGTTTTCTTCACCGAAAATCATCTACGCTTGTAAGAATGATTCAAGGAAAGTTTTAATGCAAAAATGATTCGAAGTCTGAAATAATAGTCGACTGCAATTGCACTTTTTTTTTAAATAGACAAGTAACAACAAAACAGGTCTGACTTGAGTCATATGGAAGCCGACTGCTGGAAAATCGTATCTTCCACCTCGCCCAGAAGCTCGGTTATAGTTTTAACTGGATACTCCAGAAAAGATACATACTGTTCTACCAAGATATTTATAGCTAGCTGCAAAGTTCAATGAGAAGGCGGATAGTTGTAACTACCATCGGCCGCTGCGAAATGCTCGGCCCTAACCAGCAAACAACTGGCTGACTAGTGCCCAGAACTCGTTGCACTTCTCGAAACTGCAATTTTCATTTGACTAATACTACGGTGCGCGACCGACGGCTGAGCACAATCTTGATTTATTTTATGTTTCTCACAAGCAGAATAGTTCATTACCGTGCGATAATTCTGGCCGTCGTAAGGCCGTGTTGTTGGTTTCTTACAAACAATGGCAGAGACCTAGGGTAGAAACACCTGTTGGTGGCTACTAAAGCTTCATTTTTCGTTTCGATGCATTGATTTGCCTCGACTGTTTATCAGTAATCTTGATTATGGGATTAGAAAACCATGCTTTGCATAATAGAGTGTTAATCATTACCATACTGATATGTCATTCGAGAGATGTTTTTTTTTTTTCAGATAAGAGAAGCATTAATGAATCTATGTATTGGGAGCCTAACTAACTAAATAAATAAGCACCTTTTAATAAGTTTTTCCCTAAATGACAACGTCAAAACTATGACCAAAATAATCTAGTATTCCACTAATTCAAGTGCTTAGCTTCTAGCTGTACTAATGCTTTCGAAATAACCATAAAAACTTGTTATTTTGATAAAATAATATCGCGCGCCGTCACATTTCAGCATATTAACATCGGTTCACTTAACATTTCGCACACTCAGATATTTTTAGCGAAACGAGTAGATAATTCACCACTTAAGCATTCCGTACCGAATCATTTCCATTGCTGTACATTTTTACTTTAACTTTCGAAACTCGACGCAAATTCCAACACACACAAAGATCTTTTTGCATAATTCTGCAACACAATCCACCTACGACGGTGATTCCATCAATAGATTCATTCACTACCTTTCATCGGTCACGGTCACATACAATTTAAATAAAATATATGAAATTTCACTGATTCTCACATTGCATTCCTTCTTCTTTTCAACAAGAAACTTTAATGACCCGGCCAGGTAACAATATAGGGACGGAGAAAAAAAGATACGAACAACCGAGCGAAGATATTCGTTCGTTTTACACGTGACACAGACTGTTCCACGAGTGAAAATCACACGTCCACACCGAGTAGTATCTCAGAGCTAACTGACAACTTTTGTCGTGTCGTTCCTATACTGTCTGTCTGTCCAAGGGGCCAAGAAAATGAAGTTTCCATCCACAATCTTTTCCTCTTTCTATATCGTGTGCTTTTCTTATGCTTATGTTGTGGGTGAGACGGTATCTTTATTCAGGAGCCAAACTAATACTGGTTGATATACACTCGACGACAGTAAAGATGGACTTGGAAGTTTAAATAAGGGTTCGCGTTCTGTTAGATTTTAATTTTAGTAGATTTAAGCTGTTTTTGGATCCATTAACAATTTACTAACAAATAAAAACTCTTTTGTTAAAAACCGACGTGTTCGAAATTTTCAGACAACGAGATCTCGCCAGTTTGAATTGAATGGAAAGTTCTTTATTCGATATATAAAAACAAGAAGTACTAATATAATAAACTTGAGAAATAATATAAAATAACAATTTAAGTTTTTTTTTAATTTTTTGACACAACTTATTCCAAGGATGTTAAAACTTTTAAGTGCCTTGCAAACTCTTCAAAATTTTATGAAATTCTCTTACGTTCGAGCCATTTCTTCATGTTTCGAATATATTGAACAATGGGTTGACTGGGGGCATTAAATCGTATGTGTCGGTCAGCCTGGGCCGCGTTCCTTCGCTCCTTACGTGTATGAAATTGACCAAAGACAACCTGTATAACCAAACCATCGCCTCGTTTTGAATCACACTGCGTCCTGACTCGGAAAAGGCTCTCCAAATCAATTTCCTCCTGGCAGATTAGTTAAGGCGTTTATTACGAGACCTCGAAAAAACTTTCGCTCGAATGATATCACACTCTCTTTTATTAATCTCTCATCTTCTTCATCTTCTGATCAAACTATTTGGCTTACCGAAACGTGGTTAACTGGGGATCGTGATCGAGCTGCATGAATGAAAAACAATGCTGGTGGTCTTTTAGTTTCTATCCACAAGTCTCTTCAAGGAACACTCTGTCATGATTTCCATCCTTCTCCTCCTGTCGAATGTATTGTTGTTCGTGTCACACTTGCTCCCTTTAAAATTCTGATTATCTCTTTGATTAATGTTCCAAGTAATTTCTCTGTTAGTGTTTACGACTGATTTTTAGTCGGGCTCTCCAGTTTCTTCAACAATCGTTTCCCGTTTGCTTGATTTTCATTATGTGGCGACTTTAACTTGCCGAACCTAGTGTGGAATGCTAACTTTTCTTCCATACTTTACTCTACTAATATTTCCTTAATTACCACTTCCTTCCTCTCCTTATGTTCACTTCAGCTTGTTATGACAGATTGTGATGTCAGCAGAGTAGCTGAGCTATTCTAACAGTTTCATTATCCGAAATCTATGGCTTTGCTTCGTAGCATTGCCTCAAAGCACCATCAAGCCAACAAAAAGTCAAATCAGAACGTGACTTCGTCAGCTGTTATACAGGAGAACAATGCCAAGATGTAGGTGAAGACGTCAATTCGGAAATGCCCGATGTTTGTTAGTAGTGCCATTGCTGCTAATCCTCAGGAGATTTGTGATCTCTTAGCAGTCTACTTTTCCTTTTTCTTTCCCGAAAATAATTCGATCACGTCTTATGAATTCCCACATTTTCCTCCGTCATCCATATCGTGTATTCAAACTAACTCGTTAGAAATTGAGTCCTTACTTCAATGTATTGATGTTAATGTCGATTGTGGTATTGACGGCATTCCGAACCTGTTCACCGAATCTCTTTCGTCGTCCCTATCTGTTCCTTTGTCCATTATCTTCAATCTTAGTCTCTTCTTGGGCTACTGCAAGTCTGCTCATATTACTCCGATTCTTAAATCCGGTGACCCAACTTGTAAATCCAATTATTGTCCTGTTCACAATAGACTGCTTCCTATATTTCATCCTTTGCTTACTCCTGAGCAGCATGGGTTTGTAAAAGGTAGAACTTCCACCTCGAACGTCTTAACCTTCACCAACTTGGTCGCTTCTGCCTTAGACCAGCAAAAGCAATTTGATGTGGTATACAATGATTTTGCTGAGATTTTCGACTCTGCTGAAAACAAGCTAGTTCTTTTAATACTCCAAGATTATGGTGTATCTGATCACCTCTTGTCCTGGTTTTCATCCTATTTTTTTGGTCGTAGTTGTGTTGTATCTCTAAATTCACGTTCTTCTTCCCAATATTGCCCTCTTTCTGGGATTCCTCAAGGCTCAATATTAGGTCCTCTGTTATTTCTAGTATTCGTCAACGATATCCCTTACGTTATCCATTCTCCCTGTCTTCTATTTGCTGATGACTTTAAGATGTTCAGAGTGATTGATTCGCTTGATGATTGTCACCAGATGCAGCATGATCTTTGTGGTTTGATGAGTGGTGAGTAGCTATATCTAAATGTCACCTAATTTCTTATACTTGTAAAATGTCTCGTACTCCATATCCGGATTGTATCTTGCGGCTGAACTTAAGAACCTCGGTGTGCTTTTCGACTCAAAGCTTAAATTTGATAAACACATCGCATACATAGCTGCTAAGGCCTCTCGTTTGTCTGGCTTCGTCCTCAGGTCTTCCTACCGTTTTACTATCATCACTACTTCCATCCATCTGTTTTTGTCACTTGTGCGTAGGATCCTCGAATACAGTTGTCAGATCTCGTCTCCCCTCCTTGTCTATTTAAATGATACCGTAGAGCGTGTGCAGCGTAAATTTACACGCTCATTATTACTTTAATAAAACCTTATTGTGAGTATAGTGATCGTTTGTCCTTACTCCAAATTCCCTTTTTAAAATCTCGTCAAGTGTTCCTTGATGAGTGTCTGCTTTTCAGGCTTCTCTCCTGACCTGTGCTATCTGACTTTGCCTCGAAGCATTTGTTTCGCGTGACTAATCGCTCAGATAGATGTTCGTCAGTGTTCTTAATATCGTTTGCCCGAACCGACGTTCTTTTCTATTCGCCTTTATTGTGTATTCCCAGGCGACACAATGAACTCCAGCTTGGTCCTTTACCACTAACCTTGTCTCGTTTTAGACGGCATATCATAGCCTAAATTCTTGAAATTTCTCGTAAATTTTTTTTTTTTTTATATATAACTTTTCATTCAGCTTCGTTACATTATTGTCATTCACTACTTCTTGTCATTATTTCATTTTTTGTTTTTATCCTAATAATGTTATTCTTTGTTTTGTATTGTATTGCTATCGTAATTAACTTTTTTTATTTTGAGTTATCTTAATGTAATTTTATGAATTATTTAATGAATTATCTCCTGTTTTTCTCATTCGGTTTTTGTAATTAAAACAGAAATAAATAAATAAACAGATAATAGCCACAGGGGGACCAAATCTGGAAAATAGGTAAGAGTAAGGGGGAACAATTCGTAGCTCAATTCATTCAGTTTTGTATTCATTAAAGCGAGAGCTGGTGCACAGTCTTGATTAAACACTTTTTTCTTAGCCAGATGATCTCATCGTTTAATCGATCCAATAACGTTGCGTAATATTCTGTCATCGTTTTTTTTAAGATAGTAGATGAAGATTGTGTTTCGTGAAACCCAAAAATTCCGACCGATTGAACCACTTTTGGCTTTTTCGGAGCACTCTCAAGCGCGCTTCTATCCACTGTTTTGACTGTTCCTTATTTCCGGATGTGTAGTGATAGATCCATGTTTCGTCAACGATTAAGAATCTAAGCAGACAATCCTTTGGATCATACTTAAACTTGGCCAAACACTGCTTTGAAGTTTTTTTGTGATTATGTCAGGGCTAAGAGTTAAGGAAACTGAAGGAACTCGCTGGAAGAAGTTTGGAGAATGCAGGACATATCAGTTGCAAGTTTTACTTCAACAATTGTGGGTTGTATTTGGCAGGGAAATCAATATAGTAGGCTATTCCACAATCGTATTGACCTAGATAGGTAAACATGGTGAAATTTTACGGTAAGACTGGCAGTGACCTAAAGGACGTGAGAGTCAGGGCGTTAAGAGGCTCGGGTGTTAGCGGAGGTACTTTACTAGAGAACAAACAGATTTGATATTTCGTTAGAACAATGTCTAAAGTAATAGAGATATGGAAGAAAAGAGCAATACGTGAAGTAGTGGTTTCATCCCCAATAATCTAGAAAACTTGGCGCTGTTCTAATTCCGGCAAAACCGTGCGCTCTGATCCAACTCATATTTGGGAATTATACTCAAGACTTAGTCTTTTGAGGGTCTTATACATATACGGTATGTCTTATACATGTACGGTATGTCTAATGTAGTAAAGTATTTCATGCCTGTCTGAAGGAAACCCAGGTACTTCATGGCATTTTCCGCAGTTTGGAAAATGTGACCAGTACGTCTGTTTCCTGGCGATGTTAAAACCTAAGATTTAGAAATACTTACACCATCAACGAAAATAGTGTGGCTGGCAGGAGGCTTGAGTGATAGAAGAAAGTTGGTAAGAGAAAACAGCACCTTCGATACTCCGGCATTGGTAATATGTATACAGGAATTGAGTCAATCCATAACAAATTGGAAAGAACGATCTACGGTGAGACTTTCCGAATGCTTGAGAAGGACGAGATGGAGACTAAATACATCAAGCTTGGTAAATATAACTGGATGCTAGACTCCGTAAAAGGCCTTTGAAATATCAAGGCACTAATGCTTCACCAAAGTTAAGCAGACAACGGTTCCACCTGTCAGTGGGAAGTCCCCAGTGGAGCGACCAGAACGGAAACCCTACAGGTGATCGACTCAAGGTAGTTCATTCATTTTGAATTTACAAGTGATCCAAATACCTTAGACAGAACCGAAAAGAGTACAATTGGTCGATAGTTGGAGGGATCACAGGCTATCCTTTTTTAGTCATGGGCTGAAAGTGTACAAACTTCTGTCCGGAAGGGAATATTAAAATCTAGTATGGCAAGCAAACTAGTTTGCGCAGAGGTTTAGCTAGACCGAGAGGCAGCACTTTTAGTACGAGGGGCGTAATACCAATTGGTCTGGCAGATTTGGAAATATCAAGCTTGGCGTGTATTTTCAATACCACTCTTCTGCGGAAAAATAGAGAAAAGCGCACATTAGAGGGCTAGAATGATTCTATCATGAAGGTGGCAATAAGGAGTTAGTAGCAAAAATTTCAGTAAAGAGGTTAGCTTTATCCAATGGCTTAGCAAAAACGTGACCAACATGATGAAGGGGTGACACGGAAGAATCGGAGGAGTAGTATGATCTTTTGATCTTTTTAATAAGTGCTCATTCGTTAGCGTTATTGGCCAAAATGACCAGACGCAGGACCTATACTTATAGATAGCTATACCACAAGACCTGTTGAGACGTTTACCATGCATCTCGCGCTTTTTCACTCTTCGATTCTTCATAAAAATATCATGATTAATTCGACTGTTTCTGCAGTGAAAGCGTCTTTTGCTCGACCTAAACGTGGTCCATCCTTTGTACTGCGGCGAGCCGATTTCTGCCCAACCGTATCAGATAGTTTTATATTACAAAAGCAAAAGCAATATCGACAACCACAAATAAAGAGAACATTTTTGCGCCGCAGAGTGTTAATTTATAATTTACCTATTCACCCTCTCAAATCGTTAATCGACCATCTTCGCGGTCTCAAATCTAGTGGCACCAGCTCCGCGTTTATAAACCACATCGCAAAAAGCCCCACAGTCAATTCAC
Source organism: Nemotelus nigrinus (assembly GCA_947369275.1). Classification (NCBI taxonomy): domain Eukaryota; kingdom Metazoa; phylum Arthropoda; class Insecta; order Diptera; family Stratiomyidae; genus Nemotelus; species Nemotelus nigrinus. The sequence goes on from OX376375.1 coordinate 83,068,598, forward strand.
AATCTAGAGTTGGGACCTTGCCTAGACGTCGACGGTTTTTCTTCTATCGCGATGCATCTTTCTATGTCGACGATGAAGCAGATGATAATTATGGGAAACATAATGAACAAAACGATAGAGATAGATATGCCTGCATGCAGGCGAGTATCGTCCGGATAGAGCGTACTCCACAAGTAATTCACTGTGCGTTTGCTTGTAAGTTTGCTTGCTATTAAACAAGTTCCATTTTGCGTTGAGTTTTTCTAGGTGCACTATCTGAAGTAGTTATAATACCACAATCGAAGCCTATAGAGCCCGATGCACGTCTATAACCGCGACGTGGGCTCCAATCAGCCAGGTAAGAAAACATACCTGAACTAGAGCTCCACGCGATACCAAGCGCGCAGAAATCGCTTCAATCAAAAGCAAGCAACAGAAGTACGAGTTCGAAATGAATGTAACCCACCCGCAAGGTATGAGCAATGAAGGTACAATCATTTTCCCCGCCGGCGGAGTGGAAATTGAAAGAACGCAATCGCGAAACTTGAATAGCATCCATGAGAAAATTTCGTTCCGACGAACTTCAGACTGGGAAGAGATATGTACAGGTTAAACATTGGTGGCAGAGGAGCCTAGCATGGCGTGGTACATTGAGCTCCCCATCGGCTACATTGCTTTTGAACATCACAGAGCATTCACCGTAGTCTGCACTGCACGTTGATATAGCCCACCGAATTTCCCCATAACGACGTCAACTCTACTGAAATAGAGGTTGCATATATTACCAATAATCAGTTGTAATTACACTGCAGATAAATCAAGTGAATGCAGCACGGCGGAAAAATTAAATTTTTATCGCTAGTTTCATTTTTACGAAAATTTTAGTGTTAAGGTGTTGAGTTCAGTATGGTTGCACTTTATATTTTAGACTGAACTATGCAGGTACAGAAATGCAGGTATAATTATGCCACTGAAAACGGGAATAATCTGCAATCGAATTAGGACTCATAAAATATTTCGAAGAAAGAAATGCTCGGTCATTCTTGGTTTAGTAGTTGAAAGCTAAGCAAATAGCCTTGGCCAAAAACATTAACTACCTTAAAATTCCGTGGTGACAAATAGAGAAATTCAAAGTTATCTCAAATCAATCTTGTTCAACATGATGAAGATGAATTGGAAGCAGCTAATAATCACAAACATGTCTACAGATTTTTGGGTTTAAATAAATGTTTTGTTGCGACTGATTGAAACTCTGTCGAGCTGTCGTCAGTGCAGCATGCAAATTTATTTAAAAGATTTTTCTTTACTTGTCCTGCGTGCCTTTTCCCAGCTGACTAGCTTAGTCAGGCGTGGGTTGCGGGTGGAAAATCTCTCACAAAAAAAACAATGCAAAGAAAAAGAAGGGGCTCCGTAAGAATCATTATATAATTAAATTATTCAAAATTCATTCTTTTTATAAAAAAAAAAAAAAATAATGTATGAAAATTATAATAAAAAATTTATAATAAATTAAAATTTGTATTCTTCTAAAGACAAAATAGAGTTAAGAGAAATAAAGAACTGATAATCCAAAAGAAAAATGCAAATATAGCATTTATGACTTAACGATTTTCTATGAAAATAAATCAATAATTCCATATAATACCCACAACTCAAACCCGGCCAGGATTGGTTTACACCAATCTTGACGAACAAATTAAAATAATAATCATGCCGGAAAATGTTGTATAATAAAACTACCTAGATAAATATATAAACCACAACAAAACCAAAAGTAAAACCGAAAAAAACGAATTCAGTTACTAACAAGAAATTAATTAGTGAAAAAACTAAAACGAAAATTAAAGATAACACACACTGATCAATTAAATCTTATAGAAGAAATATCATTATGCTCGTTGTTAGACATATTGTTATGCTTTCAAATAATTTAATATATATATATATATATATATATATATATATATATATATATATATATATATATATATATATATATATATATATATATATATATATATATATATATATATATATATATATATATATATATATATATATATATATATTTTTTTTTTTTTAAATTACATCAATTTAAATAAAGCATACGAATTTTAAATTTTGTTTCCGTTTAAGAAAAGAAATGAGTAAGAAATTAATAGCCACTTATCTGGTGACGTACCGTCTGTGGAAATAGATGACCCTGAGTGTCCAGAAAACTCTTTTATTACGCCGACATTAAAATAGCCATTGACTATCGTTTCTCCTTTACGAGTTCTTTGCCAAAATCAGCAATAATTATCAAACGTCTTCACAGGATACCAGCCTTTTTTCTCCTTCGACAATCTACAGCTCTTCTTCAATTCTCCTTCCAACTGCTATTCCTCCTCACTTCGATAACTCAATTAACTCTTGATAACTTTTATTGGTACTAATTATAGAACTTACTCTCACCGAAACCGTCGTTTTTCTGACTTTTCGATGAATCACTTTGTTAACCCTTTGATGATACCCTTTCCACTCAAAGTAGTACAAATTCCCACAATATAGTCTTTTTACAAACTTTTTAATACATCTCTTCATAAACTTTCACCAACTTGATACAGATTCTTCCTAACTAACAATATCAGAAACTTCCAAAATCGTTTTATTTTTCTTCCCTGCTCGCAAAAACTTTCAAATCAAAATCCGTCCAGCTCGCCGCCTAACCTCCTTCAAGTTCCAAGATCCGAATCCACTTTGTCTTCTGAAAATTTACTCTTTTTTTCTCAGTACCGCAATTTTTCGGTATGTTTCCCGCATAACTCATTTTCTACACCTTTAGTGCTTCCTTGAATTCCTGATACACTCATGAAACTCTACTTTCACAAACACCAGCTGATGGGATATTTTTTTGAGCTATTGCGGAACAGGCGATACTGGAACATCTCGTCTGTCAGCCATGACAGACAACCTGTCAAAGTGCCATCTGACAACAATCAGATGGGCATTTTCGGTAAGTAGCTTTTCCTTTTGCATTATCACAACAGTTTCTTTATTTCTTTAATTAGATTTAGAGAGTCTAGCTTAGCTGATTGATCCTTCTCTAGGACTCTGCAAAGCCTAGACGTCTCCCGTGCGCCTTCCAGTCTCTCACAGTAAGATGTAAATGATTCCCTCTAGGCGGTCCTCATCAGCTGCTTATACGTTTTTTGAACGTATAAGAAGCTGGTGAGGACCTCCAAGAGGGAATCATTCAGATCATTTAGACTGGAAGGCGCACGGGAGACGTCTAGGCTTTGCAGAGTCCTAGAGAAGGATCAATCAGCTAAGCTAGACTCTCTAAAACGCTCGGATGGTGAATTTACCAAGTCCAAAAAGGAGTCTTTGCAGACTTTACTTGGGACTCACTTCTCGGGAGCTCGCAGAAGGCAACTGCGGGAGTCGCAGAAGGCAACTGCGTCTGTGACCAAAATCCCTGCTCTTCGCAGCAGTAGGAAGTGCTGGTACACAACTAGATCTGTGGTCACTAGTGAAAAGGTCAGGGATGCAATCATGTCTTTTGAAAATTTCAAATCGCCGGGTCTGGATGGTATCTATCCGGTTATGCTTAGGGAGGGAATTGACCACTTGGGGGCAGACCTAAGAGAAATTTTCTGGGCATGCTATCCTTGGGGTATGTTCCGACACCTTGGCGAGAGGTTAAGGTAGTTTTTATACCTAAACCGGGGAGAGATGACTATTCCGATCCAAGGAACTTTAGACCGATCAGCCTAACTTTGTTTATGTTGAAATGCCTAGAGAGACTTTTCGAACGACACATACGTACTACGGCGCTTAGGTTTAACCCTTTGAATGATGAGCAACATGCGTACCAGCGAGGAAAATCGTGCGAGTCGACCCTTCATTCTTGGTGGCCAGAGTTGAAGGAGCGATCTCAAATGGTGAGGCGTTGGGGGTATTTGTGGACATTGAAGGTGCTTTTGATTGTACGCACTTTGTGGAATTATGTGATGCTGCGAAAGGTCATGGCGTGGATGATGTCTCAGCTAAGTGGATACATGCCATGGTGACGCAGAGATGGTTGCTGGCGGAAGCTGGATCCGACTGCTACTTAAGAACAGAGGCGACAAATGGATGCCCTCAAGGGGGCGTCCTATCACCGCTCTTGTGGAGTATGCTGGTCGGCTCCCTGCTAAACGAGCTGCAACAAGAAAGGCTGCACGCGCAGGCTTATGCTGATGAAGTGGCCGCACTGGCTGTCGGTAAAGATCTGAATGTGGTATATAGAAATACACAGCGTGCATTGGATCTGATTGGCAGCTGGTGTTCGAGGCACGGCCTAACAGTGAATCCTGGTAAGACGAAAATTGTTTTGTTTACCAGGAAAAGAAAACTAGAAGGACTAGTGCTTCCAAACATGAAGGGTGTAACACTTCAACTTTCAGATGAAATCAAATATCTTTCAGTAATCTTGGACAAAAAAACTTCTCTGGAAGAACCATGTGGAAGTGAAGCTTACTCGTGCTTTAAAAGCTTTCGGGCAGGGCAGGGGAGCTTTTGCTACCACATGGGGTCTAAAGTAGTGATGGGCTCAAAAACGCCAAACAGTTTGAAAAAAACGTTTGGCGGCAAAAAACGAACGAACAGTTTTTCCAAATAGCGACAAACAGTTTTTCTAAAACGAACAGCATTTCTAAAACGAACCATTTTTCTACAACGAATAGTATTTCTAAAACCAATTATTCCAACTATTCTACAACGAATAGTTTTTCTAAAGCCAATCGTTTTTCTTTTTCTAAAACGAATCGTTTTTTTAAAACGAAGTGTTTTTTCCAAACGAATCGTTTTTCGTTTTTCTCAAACGAATCGTTTTTTTTAAAACGAACTGTTTTTTTTCAAACGAAACGTTTTTCGTTTTTCTCAAACGAATCGTTTTTTTAAAACGAACTGTTTTTTTTAAAACGAATTGTTTTTCGTTTTTTTTCAAACGAACAGTTTTTCTAAAACGTACTGTTTTTTTTTAAACGAATCGTTTTTCGTTTTTTTAAAACGAATCGTTTTTCATCGTTTTTCGTTTTTTTAAACGAACCGTTTTTCGTTTGTTAAAACGAACTGTTTGGCGGTGGAAAACTGTTTAGCTGCGGAAAACAATATTTTCGTCCTTGCGAGCGTTTTCGTACTTGCAAGTATTTTATTTAAATATTCAAAACGTTTTTAGGGCAAAAGGAGCTGAAATCGGACAAAATCGGCCAATTTTGGGTTAGAGTGGTTTGGGACATAACGGGCCAAGACCTATTGCTGTGATACAAAATTTCCGGTTTTCTAGGGGAGTAAGGGGTTTTTTGGCCATATTTTGGCACAAACTAACTTTACGGCGCTTTCGATGATTGGAAGTGGTCGGGGAGTACAATAATGATATTTGAAGGGCAAAAAATTTTTTTATAGGGGAATTTGAGCAAAAACGTCAATTTTTTCAACATTTTTTTTTGTCTAGCATGAATTCGGGGACCATTCTGAGTTGTTTCGGGCGAAATTTCCATACAAATCTGGGAAAAAGCGGCCTAGTTTCGAAGATACGGCAAAATTAAATCCACCGGAAAAACTAAAAGTAGCACTAAAAGTGCCAAGGAGGAAAAGGTTGAGATCCTATTGGGATCACCAGTTGGCGTCTCTGGGTGTGCTGACGTCCTCCTCGTGACTGGAGTTCGCCACAAGTGTTTCTCCAACCCTACCGGGGTGTTAAAATTAACGAAACCGCGGGAGGTAAGGTGCCCCTTGGTCTCATGTCCAGCCTTACGGAAGAGGTTGGCCCCCTATTGGGTGCATGTTTAATGTTGAAGGACCGTCTACTTCCGTGGCGATTCAATCTGATCCTTTACGTGGAAAAATGAGTGCATGGTGTGTGTTAAACGAGATAATGGCAGATAAAAAACCGCAGACGGATTCAAAAACAAAGGCTGAGAAAGAAGTGAACCGTTATTTCAAAGACGATATTCTACCACGTCTTGATGAAAAAGGCATGATGTCCGTTGGGCTGGTGGAAAAAACATCGGCAGTTGTATCCAAATTTGTCTGAAATATTCAGAACAAAGTGTAACATGATTCGGAACTCTTCTTTATTGTAGTAAAAGTTGGTTTGATTTCTTTCATATGGCATACGACCATGTGTGTTGATTCTTTACGACTACGTACAGTGATTGATGTATGATTTTACGGTTGATCAAGTAGATAATATAATGGAAAATAGGTACGTTACAAGTATCAATTCAGTTTGAAAGCAGCAATGAATGTTTACGTTGGTGACAGGAAGACATAATACATAAAATATGTATTAGAAACACCTAATACGTAAAAATCCATTGCACTGAACTAATTGAATATTATTCAAACTATGAACGATGTTTCTTATTTGAACTACATTTCAAATATATATTGTCGTACAGCATAAAATTTGTTCCTTTTCGTTAATTCAAACTGTTTTTTTCAAACAGTTTAAAAAAACAGTTGTTTCAAAAAAAAAAAACAGTTCGTTTTCGTTTTTTGAAAACAATAGAAACGCCCATCACTAGTCTAAAGCCACGTGTAGTGATGTGGATCTACACAGCAATAATTAGGCCGATGTTCAGGTAGGGATCCGTGGTGTGATGGATTATCGTGAGGCTATTGTATGCTCGAAAAAAGTTAGCCACGCTGCAAAGGACGGTGTGCCTGGGTATCTATGGTGCCATGAGCACTACTCCGGGTGTGGCCCTTCTCTCGACATTCAAGTTCAGAGTGTGGCGATGAGCTCTCCCCATAGACTAGCTCAGCTTGGCTTATGGGTAGGTGAAGACGATGTGAGGCACTGCTCTATTAGGGGTTCGGTGTGTGAGATCTCTCCGATTCTCACTATGCCTTCGGACGCTCGGGTGCCCTTCCTCGACTTCGTAAGAAGGTACGAAGTAATACTCTTGAGCAGAAGTAACTGGGACGATCCAGATCTGTGTACGAGGAGATATTCTGAGATTTTCTTCACGGACGGCTCGAGGTCAGATGGTAGATCTGGAGCTGGTGTCTATCTACATTCATCGAATAGCAGGTGGGCTTTTTCTCTTGGAGAGCACGTTTCGGTTTTTCAAGCAGAAATATTTGCTATCCTGAGAGCTGCCTGTTGGGCAATTGAAGAAAGATGGAGGGGAAAAGGCATTGCTATTTGCAGTGACAGTCAAGCTGCACTGATGGCGCTGCGTAGACCCCTGACAAACTCGAAAATTGTACAAGAGTGCAGAGCACGATTGAACTCTGTCGCCAAATTCAATAGGGTGCATCTGCTCTGGGTACCGGGGCACTGTGGTGTTGAGGGACATGAAATTGCTGCCGTCATTGCGAAGCAAGGTTCGGGACTTCCACTACGGGGTCCTGAACCCGCCTTGGGTGTGCCGACCGCATTTGCTCGTGCCATTCTTCGAAAGTGGGTAGATGATGCTCACAAAGATAGATGGACGACTGCTGGTGTGGCCAGGCACACGAAAGTCTTCCTTTCAGAACCCAACTAGGTGACTGCAGGATTCTTGCTCAATAAGAGCAGGGAAGTTTACGGGGCCATGATAGGCATTCTGACTTGACACAACTGCCTAGGAGGCCATATGTACCGAATAGGTGTTGTACAGGATGACCTCTGTTCAGTCTGCCTAGAAGAGGCTGACTCTGCGGAGCATTTGGTCTGTGAATGCCCGGCGTTTGCCCGTCTCAGATGTCAATGCTTTGGCTGGGATGTTGCACGCATGCAGACGATAGCCTCTATTCCCCCATTAGTGATCCTGGACTTTATCAAGAAGTCTGGGAAACTGTGGTAGGCAGGGAGAAATGAGTACAATAGGTCCTTTGGCCTGAGGGCTTAGAGGTGCCAATGCGCCTCTCCCCCAACCCACACACAATTAGATTTTTTAATTTGTTTCTAATTTAACTAAAATTGACAATGCATTCAAAATAAAATTCTCGACAACTCTCTACAACATTCTTAATTATATGGAGAGTTGTGGATTGTATGCGAAATGAAGTGTATAATGTAAGAGTATCTAGAGTATCCATTGCTAAAAGTTCGGAGGCAAATTTGGTTCGGCTGATCTTCCTAGGATTGATTTCTTCTTTGAAGAAAATTTTTACGAAGACGCGGGCTGTCTTTGCGCAGGAGCCGCGCCGGGGACGCGGTGAATTTTTCACGGTTTAGAGATCTTAATCCAACAAAAATTATGAGCAGTGCTCTGGTCCAGGACACATCGTTCTGAGCTATGATAGCCGATTTTAGAAAGTAGTGCTATCTGTCTAAGAAACCGTTAGCCTGGAGGCAGTAGAGTGTGTTACGATTGCGTCCGAAGCCCCAAATTCAACAGAATTCAGCGTGGAGTGTTGACTTAAATTGTCTGAACTGCCAATCGCAGACTCCAGAACCTCAGTGAGGCAGAAACACAGCCATTGATAGTATTGCTGGCTAAAGAATATCTTGAGGCCAACGAGTGTAACGGTCAATGAAGAGGAGACAATACGTGCACTTCTTCGAAGGTGCGATTCATTTCACTTGCTAGAAAAAGTATTCGTACATGCAAGATAATAAAGTTGTCATATTAAAAAAATATGAGATATCCATTTAATTTGGCTGTTTTCTTTTATAATCTCTTAAAAGCGAATTTTTTTCATAATTCGGAGTATAATTAATTATGCCTACTAATTAAAAGAACTTCCAACACATACCAAATCAACCTTCGACCAGAAAAAGCTTCTGTACATATCAAAAGGGGGAATTTGCCGTGTTGTGCGGTGCCATATTTAGACCCGATGACAGTTCTCTTTTAATTGGTGGTTGATTTTGAAGTGAATACATAGCTTTACAGTTATTTGAAATTTTTTTTTACAAGAATTTGTGAAGGGACCCAAAACTAATGAAATTAGTGCTAGCGAGAAGTAAATTATCCTGAAACTTTGAAAGTAAGGCAAATCTTTGCGTGAAATAGGGCAAGTAACAGGAAGAATATGTCGTACAAGCATTTAATGCTACAGGTACCATTGCGTCAAAGCCACGTTGTGGTCGGCCCAGCGAAGTTGATTGTGCACGAAACGCGAACTGTATTACAATCAGTGAAGAAGACCCTCCTGGCGTAACTGCTACTCAAACAAGTGAAAGCATAAAATATTCTTTTGCTCCACGAAGATACAATACGCAAAATACTAAAGAAGGATGGGTATCGCACATGGGTGTCACGTAGGAAACTGTGCAAATGAATTCATAAACAAGCGTCCAGAATTTTTGGAACATGTCTTATTCTCGGACGGAAGCAAGTTCTGTATATTTGGCATCAAAAGAGGAAAGCTAGTGTGGCGGGAAAGGATACTGCGCTAGAAATAGAAAATCTTGGACCAACTGTCAAACATGGCGGAGGTGGTGTGATAGTCTGGGGGTATATGATGGCGGAAGGAGTTGGCAACTTTGTTTTTATAGAGTCAACAATGGATCAGTTCGCTTATCTAAATATTTTGAAGACTAATATGAAGCAAAGCGTTCAACAGTTGGAGTTCGGCGACGACTTTTGGTTCCAGCATGATAATGATCCCAAGCACGGGGCACATAATGTCAAGCTATGCTTGCCCTACAATACAAATCATCAGTTGCGTACGCCACCCCAATCTTCAGATCTTAATCCCATTAAGCATTTGTGAGATTAACTGGAGCGCATGATCCGTCAGCACAGCATCACTTGAGAAATGTTTGAACACGTCATCATCAATAAATGGGACAAAATCACCAGACATGACATATCCAAGTTGGTCCACTTCATGCCACATCGACTTAAAGAGGCCCTCAAGCGTAAAGGTTACTAAACCCCCACAAGTTACTAAACCCTTATATTTTAAAATAACAATTTGAATATTTTAAATTAATAGTGCTCTGTCCGGTTACTTTTTCTGTTTCGTTTAAGTCAAGTTTTTTGTTTTTGCTTTGTGAAATATAGTTTTTAAAGATATACTCAAGAAAAAATGTCTAGAAAAGATAGTTTAATTATTGAATAAAAATTGTTGATGGGACATTTGAATGTAACAGTTTCCGTACAATGATTTTTTTTAATTATGTTGTTTATTGTTCATGGTGTACGGATACTTTTTCTGGAAAGTGTATGTTGATATTTTGAACATGTTCTTCTTGAACACTACGCTTCAATTCTAGAGCGGTTGAAAGAGGCCATCAAAGAAAAAAGAAGAGGGAAATTGACTAAAGGTGTTCTCCTTCTGCACAGCCACCTGTCCACAGGAAACATTTTCCGTTGGCTGCCCTGAATAAGGTGGGTTTCGATATTTTGTGATCACGATCCTAGCGATTATTATATTTTCCCCAAAATTAAATAAGGAACTTCGTTGGGATAAGTTTTCAAACGGTGAAGTAGTGAAGGACGCAGTTTCGGCTTACTTTTTCGACAAAGGCAAAATATTTTTTTAGAAGGTTTACATAAACTAGTTGAAAACTCCGAAAAATGAATTAGAGTAGTAAGCGAATATATTGAAAGAGAAAAATAAATTTGCTTTTTTATTTGCGTTTCTTACCACCCATTCCGCGAACTTATTGACCCACTCTCAAATCTGCTTGCGTGAAGCATGAATACCAGGATGAGCGGAACATCAGAAGATTGGTAAGAACGTCAGAAGATTGGTAAGGTCGTATGGTTGGGCCAGACTCTTCACAAAAAATGTCGACATTGTAACCAAACATATGTAGGTTTTTCTTCAAGGTATATTTGGAGTTCTTTTGAGCCTCCTGAAATTGTGCCTTCGATTTTTGGGAAAAAGCTATTACGAAAAATCCAGATTATTAGGAAGAATGATTTCTTCTAGTCGAGAGATTGTGTCAGCAACAACGTTCTTCCAACCATAGATATAGCGAATATACGAATTGAACTCGCTTGCGTGACCTAGATGTCGAGTTTTGGCCTCTTATGGCTTTTGCTTGTACTCAAAACTTGAGAAAGGTATCGGAAATAGTGAATGCTTTGATAAACTGCTAAGAGTTTGCAGTCGCATGCACTGTACTGTTGGTGTGCTTGGTTTTATTTGGTCGTGTAAAAATCAAGGGGCTTTCAACAATCTTAATATTTTTGCTGCAGAACAGCCTCAATAGCGATGTTAGAAGAGTGTACGTATATACCAAGTGCGGCGTTTGAGTCTGGGAAGGACGATAGAGTGGCAGCCTTGACGTGATCGAAAACTTTAGCAGCTTCAGATGACCAGTCGATAATTTTCCAGTCTTTTTTAGAGTCGCAAAGATAAGCGTTGTTTGGCTGCTGCAACTTGGCTTTGTGATGAAGCAGAAAACGGTATAAGTTGACAATCCCAAAAAAAATTTTTTAGGTCTTCAAACGTTTCAAGTAGTTGCTCAATACCTTTCAGCCAAACCTCATGACCTAAGAATTTGACTGACGATCGAAGGAAGTCACATTTCTCCAAGATCATCTCCATTTTTCCAAATCTTCGGAAGTCTAAGCTACCCAAATATTGTCGAGGCAGATGAAGCAGGAGTTCAGAGCATGGAGGACTTCGCGGATTAACTGCTGGAGCGGTTGTGCCGCACTCCGATGTCCAAAAGTCATAGGGATCAAAGAGTCCGAAGAGTGTACAGCTAACGATCTTCTGCTCGATTCAGATTTGATGGTAGGAATTAGTCAAGTCGATTGTGGAGAAAATTGTTTTGCTATTTAGTTCATGACAGAAGGCTTGAATGATGGGGATCGGGTAGGACGGTTATCGCCAATCTCCATTGGCCGTACGGATCATGTGAAGTAGAGACGACCAACTGCTGTTGGAGAGTAGAATCGATTCCTTTATAGCCGATGCGAGCTTTTTGGACGATAGTTGGGGTGGTATCGACAAAATTGTGATTGACACAATCGCCAAGATGTGGTGCGTTTGCAGAGTTAAGAAAATCATGTGGAGAGCGTGGTGATATACTATTTTCGAAAAAGAGCATGTTTCTGGTGATCAGTGGATGACTCAACAAACACCCTACGTTTTAAAATGCTGTACGATATGCACGTGCTTTTCGAACGAAGTGAGAGAATCCACCAGGAGATAGCGCTCGTCAAGTCGACGGCTAGCCCACAGTGGTAGAGGAAGTCTGTGCTTAAAATGAATAAAGAGACATCGGCAATAATGAAGTTTCACGAGAACTAACGAGGGGGCCCCTCCTCCAGTTTGATCACTCTTCGTCCATTAGTGTTTATGGTCGACAGGTTTGCTGAGACAAGTCGAAGACCAGAAGTAGGTAGTCCTCTGATTGTGTATGTGTTTGTGGGTACAGGCACCGAATTGTCTGCCAAGTCACCTTTTTAATTACATATAAGACAACGGATAGGTGACAAGTATCGTATTCCTACCGCCTCCAGAAATTGACGACTTCGATTTTTAGTTCCGAGAAACCAGCCTTGAAAATTTATGAAGGAATGGACTAAATCGTCTGTTAGCCAAATTTGCAGTACTAATAGCATTTAGCGAGCTATTACGTTGCTGGTTTTTTTTTTATCGAGAGTGACATCTTGTTTGGCACTCAGAGCGTAATCGTTTCTCCGACTGTGCGCGAAAACGGCGACCTCGTCAGATGTTAGAGCTGATTAACCATATGCACAGCTTTTCCGGACGTTTCGGCTAGTTTACCAAGGCTGGCTTGCGATGAATAGACCGACCATGTGGAAAAGATCTTTATCAAATTATCATCCACTGAAGCATATTTTAACTGCTTCATTTCACGAGGCAGCTGGGAATGTTGCCGGTAATGTATGCTGAAGTTCCCTAAGATATCACGCAGCTTAGCAGAGTGGCTAGTGGTAAGCCGTGATGTGAGGGCTCTCTTAAGGATATAAACGTTCCCATCCCTCCCCTCCTCCTAAAATAAAGACGATGCAATGATAAATAATTTTCATGGCCTTTTGGAAAGGTTGGATGATTTTCGACCATCCAATGATGTGAATGTCCTGCTGGGGGACTTCAACGCAAAGATTGGGAAGAAAGAATCGCGAAAAGAAGCGAAAGCACCGACCAATGCAGCCTTCACGATTCCCATATCGGCAATGGACAATGGCTTATCGACTTTAAACCTTTTTTGCCATTTTGATCACTGACATGATACATTATATTATGAGCATTTACACGATTGCAATTACATTTCCAAATTATCAATAACATGTTTAGATTTGCCATTACTTCTTATTTGGCTCAAAATACTTATAATTAGTTATCTCACATGAATTAGTTACAAACTCAAAATAAAACTAGTTTCATTTGAAAAATCGAGACCACCTCAGTTTCCATCAACGTTTGCACGCACCCTGAGCAGTTTCTCGTTGCTACCGCGCAGAATTTGCATTGTTCGCTTTCATTACCTTTGCAATTGTCTTTACTGTGTCATTTTTTTTTTGTTTTTTATCGCTAAATATTATTCACGATATTTCTTCAGGTCTTTTCACATTGTTCTCATTCGTTTTCGATCTTTTTTTTCTTACGGTCTTGACAAGCAATAGCAGTACAACAGTAAATGTCTCGAAAGTTATATTTTCTTGTGTTCCCATTCCGAACCGCTAGGGAACGTCAGATACTGCTATGTGAGCAATGGAGGGAAGTAATTGCAATTTCGGTGCAATGGAATCACTACATATCAACCACCAAGGCACCATCGTCGTCGTCGACAACAATCGCAGCAGCGATATGTCATGTTGATTTCGAATCGAACTATCGAACATGGTACGGGAAGAACATGACACAGAGTAACATAAAGTTCAAGAACAAAGTGGACTGCTCCCAATTCCATGCTTCCAATATTGTACGCTGACATTCATTTTATTCAATTTGAATGGCATCTTCAATATTTTGTTGCGGGCCATGTCATAGCACACGGCGTTTCTCTTTAAGATACAATATTATGAGTACATTGTATGAGTATGTTTATGGGAACGGGAGGATATACTCATGATGTTTCGTGTAAAGTACCGAAACAGATGGCGTCAGAAAGAAAAGTAAAAGAAAGTATTCTGGAAGCATGGTTCGCTATGTAGCAACGACTTCAGAGAGTTGAAAAGTTTGCAATAAATATAGATCAGTTGTTTCATTTCAATACTGCGCAACGAGAAACCATACGAACCATATGTTTATTTTCAATATCAATGTGGTACAGATAAAGTAGAAGCAAACATTATTCGGCTTTACTCAAATGATTTCTATTAGGAATATAGGATATCCTTAAAATGAAACCACCTAACCACCTGCATAATATTCACAGCAAGAACTTAAATAGAAACATGCTTAATGACGTCAACTGCAAGCTTGTTCCATCAAGAGAGCACATTTTCTCGCAGCACGCCCTCCTCCCTTACTAATGTTTCATTCCATAGACAAATTTTACGACTATTTTTTGTATAATACTGCATTCCCATTTTTCTAGGCAGGCCTCTGATAGCTATATACACTCGTAAATGTCTTTGGTTGCGTTTAATTCATAGATGAGCCTGTTTATGTATAATGGGAAACTTTTACGACACATATATATGAGGAAACTGACTCTAAAGAAGAGACACACATAAAAGTATTTTTGTATAAGTTTCGCTTTAATCCCTGCCTCGATATCGTCAAACCAGGCAACTGTGAAAACAAAAGCCAACGAGCAAACGAACAAATATCTTTATTAAAGCGAGTGACTTAAGCCTACAACAACTCTCGGACAATTTTATGGGGCCCAATGAGGATAACGTCTGGACAATGACAGTGAAATGCTTTCTTTTGTTTGATGTTTTCGTCGCTACAGAACAAAATTTATTTTTACGGTCCTAAGGACGAATGAATGGGCGAAACGGATGGGTATTGCTTGTAGAGAACATTTTCGACTTAGGAAATATGTAGTAAAATTAAATGAAATGGGCGGTTGGTAATCAAATTACTCGTATTTATCTTGACTTCTGCTCCATTAGAAACGTTTTCGTTCAGATAACTATGTGTTTTATTTATATGTACTTATAACTAAGTGACTATCGATTTAGGCTTCTAGTGAAATCGGCAATGAAAATGCATGCCTGATATTTCACCATATTTTCCGGCCATAAAGACTTGGAGTTCAGGATGAGTCCTATTTTACTTTTTTTGTCAGGCTTATATACATTGAGCTTTGGTAAATCGATGGATGGAATCTTATACTTTCTCGTGAAGAGCAATAGATCCGTTTTTAGGGTTAGCACACTGAAAAAAATCCACATGGCGCCCAGAGCTATGGAACATAGCGCATTATTCATGGCCCCATACGCTATGTACAAAGTACTCTGAGCTATGCAATATGACTCCCAGCGCCATAATTACATGGCGAAGAAATTATGGCCCCACACGCCATATTACATAGTGCCATGAGCCATGTTATATGGCTAATGGCACTCCAATTATAACTCGCAGCCATACTGTGTGGGGAGGTGTATAAATGTCTGCAAGGTTCTTGAATATAGGAGAGATTTTATTATAGTGGATTAGTTGACTGCAATAAGATTGTTTAGCTAATAGAAATACTCCTAATACAATTAGTTTGTCAAAAAAAGGGACGAAGAAACGGGAGGAAAAATTGATCAAGTCTTCGTGATACATTGGCAAGCGATCTTCACGCTGCGAAAATTTCGATAATCAATCGAAAAAACTGAGACCCGGGTGTCAAATAATTTTTGCAAATGAATTTTAATCGAATAAAACTTCAATTCAAAAATAAACTTCAAATCAATCGTAATCATTACGCTCGAAAAGCATGTTATTGCACTGAAAAAACACATAGCGCCAGACGCCATAATTTATAGACTTCTGGCGCCATGTACATAGGCGATCGGTCGATTTGTGATAAAATATAGCACCACAAGCCATAGTACATAGGAGCGCACGCTATGCTTATAGCTCTCCACGCCGTATACTATAGTCCTCCACGCCATTTACTATAGCCCTCCACGTCATCTGCATGGCTTGGAGGACTATGTGACATGGCGATAAGCATAGCGCCTGCCCCTATGTACTTTTCGCCATGTATTATGGCGTGTGGCGCTATATTTTATCACAATCCCCGAATCGACTATGTACATGGCGCCAGCAGTCTATAAATTATGGCGTCTGGCGCTATGTGTTTTTTCAGTGCACTAAGGCCACATACCTGACACAATTGCGCTAGAGTATATAAGGAATGATTTAGCCTCTCCGATAGGGTGGAGATAAAATTTCCTGACATAGCAATAACGCTGTAAAAACTTCCTTCGTCAAGAAACCTGGAACAAATGCCTCGGATTGGACGGATCAACAACGACGACCACGCAAATGCACAACGGTTTATTCTGTCGGAACCTGGAACGTACGCTCCCTTAACAAACCGGGGGCCGAGAAGCCCGTCCTTCATCGGGTCGAACAGTATAAATTGAGCATTGCTGCAGTCCAGGAAACAAATTGGCTAGACTGCGAGATCAACGACAAGAAATCGCACTACATTTTTTGACAAGCTGAAAACCGTCGGGACACAAGGAGTTTGGAGTAGCATTCATAGTGAATAAGCAGCTCAAAGCCGTACGTTACTGACTTCAAACCTGTGAACCAAAGGCTGTGTGTGATTCGCATTAAGTCGCGATTTTTCAACCTCTGGCTCATCAATGTGCACGCTCCCACTGATGTTACAGAAGACTCAGTAAAAGACGAGTTTTATGCATGCCTTGTAGCTCTCTTCGACTCACTTCCGTCAAACGATGTAAAAATGCTGCTGGGAGATTTCAATGCAAAAGTCGGGAATGAAAGTTGGCAGCGGAGGATCACTGGAGGACACAGCCTCCGCACGAAGTATGCAACGATAACGGCCAACGTTTAATCGACGTCGCCTGCAGCAGGAACCTTGTTGTAAGCTCAACTTGATTTCCCCATCGTCGCATTCATAAGCAGACCTGGAAATCTCCAGACGCACATATCATCAACCAAATTAACTACGTCCTTATCAGCAAGAGATGGACATCAAGTGTGATGGATGTTCGGTCGTACCGCAGAGCTCACTGCGACTCCGATCACCTGGTGAAAACAACGTACCAGTGCAGAATTTCCTAAGTGCACCAATCGGCCTTCCCAAAATCTTTGCGGTTGAGAAACTGCTGAACGATAATACGGCGCCGCAATATACGACCGCGGTTGAGGAAAGAATCTCACCAATGTTGCGCGACTCCAACGGGTCCTGGGAAGAACTAAAAAAAAACAAGGATGTTGCAGAAAACGTCGTGAGATACAAAGCCCGACGAGCGCAAAATGAATGGTTTGACGAAGCATGCAGAAACTCACTTGACGCGAAAAATGAGGCCTACAAACAATGGATCCAACGTGCAACCAGAGCCCAAAAGGAAAATTATGACAAGCTACAGCGAATATCTAATAGAAACATTAGGCGTAAGAAACGGAAATACTTTGACGAGCGGTTGCTGAATATTAATGTAAACCTAGTTAGTAACAACACCAGACAAGCATACAGACTAGTAAAGATTATCAAAAATGGCTACCAAGCCAAGACTAGCCTCTGTAAGGACAAAGATGGAAGTATTATCAGCGACACCGAAAGTATTAACAAACAATGGACGTCCTACTTCGAAGAGCTTCTGAACCCATCATCAAACATCCTGGCAGCAAATACCAGCTGAGTTATTGAAGTCTGATGGGGCGGGTTTATTAAGTGCGTTACATCAACTACTGCTGAGAATATGGGAGACTGAGGTGATCCCCGACGATTGGCGCAGGAGCATCATCTGTCCCATACATAAAAAAGGTGATAAACTGCGGTGTGAGAATTACAGAAGCATCTCCTTAGTCTACACGGCCTAAAAAAATCTGCCAAAAATCCTGGAGAATAGAATTAAGCCGTTCTCTGCAGAAATCATTCGCAAGTATCAAGGCGGTTTCTGATCTGGTCGCTCCACAATCGACCAGCTCTTCACGGTCAAGTTAATTTTTGCAAAAGTGCTGGGAATACAACGTCGACGTATACCAAATCTTTATCGACTTTAAGAAAGCATAGGACAGTATCGACCGTGGTGCACTATATAGCATTATATTGCAATTTGGTATACCGGCTAAATTATTGAGACTCATAAAGATGACGATGACCATCTCCACCTCGCAAGTCCGTATCCAGAACAGATTGACAGATCCTTTCGAAACTCTTGATGGAATGAAGCAGGGCGATGGAGTAGAGTTCCTATTTCCGACGCTCTTCAGCCTGGCACTTCAGTTCGCTACTCTGGCAATGAATCTGAACACTAGCGACACGCTACTTTTTAAGTTGACACAATTGGCAGCATACGCGGATGACATTAACATCTTGGCTCGAAAACTGACCGATGCAAAATAATTTCTGCTTAAATTTTAAAGGTTATGATGCAATCTAGGACAAGGACGCCCGCGCACTCGACCATCAACTTAGGGGACCTTAACATCAAATTCGTGAACAACTTCGTTTACCTGGGTAGCAACCTATCGAATGACGCCAACGAAACTGACGAAATCAAGCGACGGACACAATTAGCAAATAAGACGTTCTTCTCGGTCCTCCCCATTATGAAATCGAAGTATGTGCACAGAAAGACTAAGCTCTGTGTTTATAAAACTATCATAACATCTGTGTTGTGCTATAGTTGCGAAACATGGACATTGACCCAAGCCTCCGAAAATATGATTGACACATTCCAACGGAAAATTCTACGGCGAATTTTTGGGACTGTTCGCGACCGAGATGGATGACGCATCAGGTACAGCAACGAGTTGCAAGAACTGTACGATGAGCTGCAAGTCTCCAAAATCGTCAACCTACAACGTCTACAATGGGCAGGGCATGTACAACGCATGGATGACGACCGCATGCCGAAACGAGTTATGAACGGAAGACGAGTCGACGCAGCGAGACTACGAGGAAGACCGAGAGCTCGTTGGGAGAGCTCAGTATATGTGGACGCCGAGCAACTACTGAGATTCCAAGACTGGAGGACACGGTCACGTGACCGAGATAAGTGGAGAACAACGATCCAGGCGGCCAAGGCCTGGCGTCGGGCTGTTGTGCCACGATGATGATTATGTTGTCGGCATACGTTACCACTTTACAGCTAGCTTGATTGAGTTTCCTTAGAAGCCCAATAGCTGTCAAATTCCAATACAAGGGAGTCAAAACATTGATTGCTCTAAAGAGTGCCCGTACTTACCAATTCCTTGATGGTTGAGCTACCCAAAGATGAGTTCCTATTTCTGAGTAGCTGATTTATAAATGTAACTAACTGCATACTGACATTCAAGTTTTGGAGAGAATTCACAATCACCTGAGGCGCACATTACTGACCGGCTCCCTCGATGTCTATAAATGCAGCCAGCCTGTACTCCTTGCTTGCAACTAATTTTTCATCCCGCCCTACTAGGGTGTGTAGCGCAGTTTTGATAGATTTACGCCTCATACAAGCTTGTTATGATTTCGAGATCAGATTAGTGTCCAATAAGCCATCACCCTCTTTCAAATCTTCAATAAAAAGGAGGTGAGACAGACCGGTCTATAATAGTTTCGTTTAGCGTGCGATGCTTTGCCTGCCTTAGACATTCAGAAACCTTAAATAGGTAATTAAGAATTCTGAAGTATCAAGAATTCCTGTGGTAATTAAGAATTCTGAAATATCAAGAATTCCGAACGGTTCCTAGATTTAGCTGTAAATTGTTAGAAAATACAAGAATAACACCATATGATTTGTATATTTTCAAAGTTAATAGCTTATAGATATTTTCTAGTGGTTTTTGTTTGCAAAATAGTTCTTAATCGACAGCTGCTTCTGCGATTTAGTAAGTTGACTATCGATGTCACTTCTAAGGTCAAGAAGATTTGACATATGTTTGTTTGTGTAATCTTCGTTTATCTGGTTCCATCTTATTACATTATTCACCGCATTTATGGCTTCACCATATGGAATTCGGGGGTTTGGTGGTGTTTGCTTCATGAGCGGGTCTCATCACTTTCACTGTCAACTTGAAGAATTGTGTCCGTGTTCCATTCTTCAACTTCTTCCGTAGAAACAGGACAATAGACAGCAACCCTTGACAATAGCATCTGTGATTCCTGCAATGTTTCACTGTATTCATTGAGCGTTGGTAACAGTCGTGCCAATGGAGCATCATCCTCTTCTTCTAATTCATTGTCATCCGAATGTTTTATTTTGAATTAGGACTTTTCAATTACACTTTGCGGTCACTCTCCAAGCAGATTTCAAAAGTAGAATTGCATCACGGATCGAATGAATCGCAAGCAAGTCGTGTACCGATGTGTTTTCTTGTGCTACAACATTAAGAGAGCAATCGGTTTCGGTAAATTAACCCTTCTGTAAATACCCTTCCTCACCTATTTCAAATCATAATAACCCACCACCAACCTACGCTAACGTTTATATACAGTGGATTTATCGCATAATCGGACAAGCTCTTTTTGAATGTTTGAGTGAGTTTAAATTAAGTTGAAATAGACTTTTTATACTTTTTTCGCATTTATATATTTTTTGGTATTTACTTAGCTTAGTTTCAAAACAAAACAAAACATTTATCTTCAGTTATTATAATACAAATAAGTCAATTTTTGGCGCGCAACGAATAATCGGACAGCGCCTTAATTAATCAAAAAATTAAACAAAAAAAACCATTAATATTTGGTTGCAAGACCCTTGCTTGCCAAAACAGCTTGTAAACGCCTTAGCACTGATTTGACCAAGTTCAATGGAGTTCAATGGAGTTCCAGCTCAATGGAGTTCCAGGCTTCGACTAATGCAACTTTTAGTTGGTCTATTGTATTATATTTATTTTTGTAGACTCTCCTGGCCAATTCTTCCCAGAGATGTTCAATAACATTGAGGTCGGGGCTCTGGGCAGGCGGTTGAATGAGGCGTGGGCAGTTGTTGATCAACCAAAGCTTCGCTACGCTGGAAGTGTGTTTAGGATCATTGTCTTGGTAGAAAGCAAAGTTGCTGGCGATACCCAATTTCTCAGCACTTTGCTTAACGTTTTTTTTTAAATGTCAAGTTAGACAAATCTATTCATTTAACCATCTATAAAATGTAAATTGCTTGCTCCAGCGCTAGACATATAGCCCCAAACCATGACAGAGCCCCCTCCGTACTTTACGGTCGCCTTAGTGTTTTTTAGATCAAATTCTGTGTTTGGCGTACGCCACACATACATCTTACCATCCGACCCATGCAAATTAAATTTGCTTTCATCAGTGAACAAAACCTGAAAATATTGCAAAATATTAAAAAAAGTTGATTTTATATACGTATTCCAGGAAATTAGTTGATTCCAAAAATCTGGTGCTTTTAACAGGTGCTCCTTGCAAATCGCACTCTAAAGTTTTTGTTCTTAGCAACTCTTCCATGGTAGTCATACTTGTGCAACGTGTTTCGCACAGTATTTAAAAATACATCCTTTCCAGTGCGGTCCTTCAAAGCTATTTTTAATTCTTTCGCCGTTTTGAAAAGATTTTGTTTAAATTCTCTTACTATAATTCGCTCTTCTCGCTCTTTTAATATAGTGCCTTGCCCTTCTCGACTCTTATTTTCTATCTTGAACTCATCACGGAATCGCTTAATAATATCTTGTACAGTTGATTTAGCTTGAGTAGCCTAGTGGGTAGAGCACTGGCTTCTTGCGTGTGGGGTCCCTGGTCCAGGTTCGGACCAGTCCAGGTTCGGACGAGGGTCCGCGCACCAAGCTTTGAGTTCACCTAGCTCTGATTAGGTACCTGATTTAAATCAGGGGTAAAGTGAGTCGTGGAATTAATCATTCCACACTCGTATCCACAATGATTAAAAAAATTGTAATGAAGCTCTCTACCAGCTTCAACTCCTAGACACGTACGAGGGTTGTCGTGGGATTGCTTTACTTTTTTTTTACAGTTGATTTGCCTCTACCGACCAGTTCAGCAATTTCTCGGACAGTTTTTCCTTGAAAATTCAGCCTGACTATAAGTTGTCTTATTTCCACCGTAGTTTGCTTTCCGTTTGGAGACATTTTAATGAACTTTCTAATGTGTGGCACTGAAAAGACTAACCACAACTCATAACGACCGACAAAATGCAAGTTCCAGGAAGGAACTTGCAAAACAACGGAACTTTTCCATCTGTGTTTTGCTCTGTCCGATTATTCGTTGCTGGCCACAAATTGACTTATTGTTGTTTTTACTCTTCTCTAAAATCATTCATATTTTTTTTCGGGTAAATTTCCAGGGAAAAATCTAGAGCCTTTGTTTCGTTCGCGTTGCTTAAGAAAGCAATCGTACAGTTTCTCCTCTAGCTCCGCATATTCTAACTGTTCATGCGATTTCGAAGCGGCTGAATTAATTTCTACCTTTTGTTTTTTTATTTGTAAGATTGCAGCCTGAGATACACCAAATTTCAACGGTAACCGATTTGCCCGAACACCGTTTTCCAGCCGATTAGAGATTTTACCTTTTTCATTTAAACTTAACCGTTTTTTCTTTACGATTTTAAACAGAGAATAACGGACAAAAATTATAACACTTGCACTAATAACGTTTGCGACTTAAAATCTGGACTTAGCTTTTAGATAAAAGAAAAACACATAGAATTCGAGTGATCAAATTTGTTAACGCGTATTTTAAAATTGCATTATTATTTATTTCAACCAAATAAGGCGTACAAAAAAAAACCCTTACAATTAATATTTAACAATTTATATAAATTTGTACAGGAAAAAGTTAACACCATTTCTATTAGCTAATCTACTACAAGAAAAAGCTAACACCCTTTCTATTAGCTAATTTATTTTTGCCGGTAATTTCGCCATAGATTCCTAAATTCCAGCAGTGTTCATGGATTTCAATTCTTTTCTTACCTTTAGGAGCAAGCTGTTTACATTTTTTCCTGGTAATTGTTGCTACACACCTTCCTTTTTAAGTTTGCCCAGAAAATTTCCGGGCTATGTTAGAACAAATTTCTTCTTTTGAAATGAAAACAATTTTTCGCCGCTGTAATTCCATGAGCACATCATTGGCGTAGTATGCGGACGCTAGATCTGGCCAAAACACAACTTTATTATATTTATGGTATTTTTGAATAAACTTATTCAAAACTGGCAAACACTTTTTGGTATAATTTTCTTTATTCGCTGCTAAACGCGATTTGAAAAATACCGTTTCGCTTATTCCTGTCTCACTGTCCACACTAACACCTTACCTGGAAACTTTGATTTCTGTTTAAATCGCACACTGTCGGTTGCAGGACGATCCTTACACTCCAAATAATATTTCTGTTGCCACTCATTACCTTCTACTGCAAAATACGATTCGTCCACCACACATTTGTAAGTCGATTTAGCAGAAAAATAAGTCTGAGAAAGTACTTTGAGTCTCTTCTTAGTTAATAACTTTTGTGTTTCTGTTTGACGCGGAGCTGATCTTTTTGCCACACGTTGTATATCCATTTTTTCTAAATACTTTTTGATAGTTTTTTCTGCCACATAAAACTTTCTTCCTAGTTCTCTGTACGATTTTGCACTCTGGCTCACAGTTAGTGCTTTCAATTGCGCTCTCACTTTGCTATCATTTAAGGCACATTTCTTTCCCGAACATGGTTTTTTCTCTGCTCTCTCATTAATCTCTAATAAATTTATTGGATTATAGATAAAAGAATTTTTAAAGCCCAATGGTTTAAAGTAGTGAAAAAATTTTCTTTTCGTTCGGATTTTCTTAGCGAATTTTTTTATAACTATTAGGCGATCTACTTGTGACACATCCATTTTGCAAACTGACTGGCAACATATGCGGAGGCAGTTATCTAAGTTTAAGAGAGGGTAAAATAAGGTTCTTTTTAGAACAAGCCGGGAAGTGTTTACGTTCGTCTTAAGGAGATAGCAATTACCTGAAATTTGTTTGTCACATTTTTCTATTTTCTATTTTTTACTAAAATTTTAAGATTTTAGAACGGACCGTGGTGTTTGTAATGAACTTAAGTTTTCTGAAAAATTCAGATTCGTGAACTTAAGATTTCTGAATGTCTACTGTATAACATTTGCATCCCGCCAACTGATAAGATTGTATTGCCAAGGCATAATACCCTCTAATGTCCGCTGAAAATCAGCCGGGATGATACTATCCGGGCCTGGTGACTCGATTGAGCCAAAAAAATAAACGACCCATATTATTTGTGCGCTAGAAACGACAGAAATTGAGCTTGCATTCTCGAATGATTCTAACAATAATGTTGGAGATTTTTCCTCACTACCACGAAAGTGAGTGACCATCAAAATACTAAGCTTTTCCCAGATGCTTTCGGGCAACATCGGGCTTTTGTATACAACCTGGATCGACAGAATTTTCACTTACAAGTTTTCGGAGGCGACTGACTTCATTGATACCTTCAATATTTGAACACAAAGATTGGTGAAACTCGATTTGATGGACTCCAGCAGGGAAATTTTACCACTAGAGGGCATTTAGGTGGTAGCAGGGGTCAGAAGTTGAAGAAAAACACAAATAATAAATGCATGAGAAGTCAGCACACTTAAGGAAAACAAACAAGCAATCAAAAACAATCAAAAACATCCCCAAAAAACCACAACTACAAAAACACAAACATACTAGCCAATCCATTTATCAGCAAACGGCTATGGGGACACGTAGTCAAGCTTAGCCCAAAGATTTCCATGAAGTCTTTTCCGCTTTGCTCACGGCATTTTCGACTGGTCTTAGTTTAACTTTGAGTTTGACCAATCGTTAAGCCTTTTGGTAAGATTGCACTACTTCTTCCATTCAATTCGAAGAGCCACAATCTGGGGCTTCTTTTCCGCTATGGATCTAGTTGGCCTGGAGACTTTCTCAGTAGCATTTTTGAATGCATCTTGGGGGTTCGGTGTTACGTGCTTGTTTCCGACTTGGCCATATATATTGATCCAGCAATTGATAGCGTTGTTTTGGCTAAATATTTGAAATATAGAGCACTTGAAACTTCACATGTAAACGTGAAGTTTCAAGTGCTCTATATGTGAGTTATATGTTTGTTGTTCATTTTCCAAAGAGATATTGTTCTCATTTTATTTGAAAGGATGACTTTCAAAATTGTGGAGCCAAAAATTGGCTACAAACCTTTTGGATACACAGCTCACAGATGTAACTACTACACCGAGAGTGCTTGGCGATACTTTAATAGCTACAAACAATTCTTATATTTATGGTATTGACGTGAAATCAGGTGTAACTCAAGACAAAAGTTAGAGAGCACACTGCCTTATTCAGATCTTCCTGATTATCGCGCGCTGGATAATTTCAACGAAAAAAGTTGATCGGAATTTTTCGCGATCAGTTCTTCTCGATTTCAAGTAAGGAGTTGCTTCACTATGAAGCAATCCTCGTAATGTAAATGCCATGTACATGTGGTCTAACAATGAACCCTGCAGCAAAACTCTCCATCTTGTGAGAAGGTCTGCAGAGTGCTCACTTATAAGTGTTATGTCTAGAGCTTCACTTCTGTTGGGAGGTTCTGGAGGTAATTTCTTCGCCAATGTTTGCACTAGAAAGATTGTTAGACACGATAAACTCATATAATGATTCACCTCTTTTGTTCGTATACAAACTGACCCTTAGCTCGTTATGTCTAGGGCATTAATCCCGAGATTGAAATGGAGATCCCGAAATTCGGGATTAGAATTTTCGGGATCCCGAGATAATCTCGAGATTTCGGGATTTTATAAAAAAAACTATATTAGGGGAATTTGAACAGATATATTGGCTTATTCGTATTCAATTAAAACTTTATTTCAATTATATACACATAAAACCGGAAGCTAAGTTCATTATAATGTTAAATTTATGCACATATGTACATGGGTACTAGCAAGTAAGACGTTAATCTATAATTGCATCTAAATTAATCTTATGATCTAATTTCTTCTTATCTTTTTGTCCAATAAAGCTCTTTATTTGGTCATGATAGTTAGTTATAAAATTAGTTAAAAACGAATTGAGATTTAATCAGCATAACGGATGTTACGATAATATAATAAAAATACATTATTCTTTTTAGTTGTTTACATATCAAATACAAAATAATATTGCTTTTCAATGAAACAAGTGATAAGTAATAATATCGATTGGTTCAAACTGCTGATTCATTTTGAAAGTACGCTCTTAACAAATATAATTCGTCAAGAGTTTCAAAATTTAAACTAGACCTGATTTCGCTGCATATATATCCAGCTGCTGAAAAAGATATTTCGGGTACACTTTTTGGTGGGATATTAAACATGTAATCATACGCCAGTTGTAATTCATTATTACAACTGGCTTCAGCCTCCGTTTTCATAAAACAATATTTCTTTTAGTATTAAGTTCTGC
Source organism: Nemotelus nigrinus (assembly GCA_947369275.1). Lineage (NCBI taxonomy): Eukaryota > Metazoa > Arthropoda > Insecta > Diptera > Stratiomyidae > Nemotelus > Nemotelus nigrinus. The sequence goes on from OX376375.1 coordinate 83,094,972, forward strand.
TTTCTAATTCCCAAAATGGGTTGAATTTCATCAATCCTGAAATCTCGGGAGTCCCGATAAAAAATTCGGGATCCCGGAAATGTCCAAAATGTGTCGGGATCCCGAGATCCCGAAATCTCGGGATTGCATGCCCTAGTTATGTCCGCTCGCATTGGCACCCATTTTCAGCGGATTCCGTGTTTTGCGACTGCTGTCATCTCCTTTAAGCTACGATCAGACATCGCTACTTTTTGCGCTGCGCAGCACAAAAAACTGCGTTGATAGAAAGTAGCGATGTGTGATCAATGTAGAAACCTTGAAAACTGCGCCTGCAGCAGGCTGCGGTCGCAACTTGCAGCTAAAAAAGTAGCGATATATGAAGAGCTTTTCAATGTGTTGCAAGTGCAGCAAAAAAATATTGGTTTGGTTGAAACTTTGCTGCGGCTGCGTCTGCAGCTTTTCGTTTTGTTATTGCCGATTCAACTAGTGCCTTGAGAAGTATCAGTATTGTGTGTACGGTAGTGATAGCAATTTTAATATTTTTTACGGCAGGTAAAATTTGTAAATGGTAGAATATTAATTTTGTTTAACCAAAAAGGAAATGGCTAAAGACAATTGGACGAAAGATACAGCTCACAAACTATTATCTTTGATTGAAGGAAGAGCATTTTTTATTAGTTTTAACTAAAAGAAGTTATGGGCGATACGGTTTATTCTAATTATGAGTCTATGTTATAGCTATTTTGCAAAATCGAACTTAAATATTAAAACTGATAAATAAAATTTACGTAAATCATTCTATTCTAATGTTTCAAAACAAATTTGTTTAAATTTGTTTAGATAAGTCATCCAAGTATCTTTTTTCTTTATTAAAGGAGTCACCAGTTGCAGGAGTTCATCAAAATCACTACCCGATATTCTCAAAAATTTTTTCTAAAATGCTTCGTCACCTAAACGCAATTCATTTAATAAATAATACACAGCTCCACAGTTTTCTCTACTTGCGATCCACGTCCTCACCCAGCAGCTTCTGCCTTTGCTTTTCTCTTTTCATTTATTTAAAACTATAACTAAACAAGCCGCAGCCAACACTTCTGAATCATCGAAATACATACTAACACAACTGGTTGAAACTTCATAACAACCTAAGTAGTAAAATACTGCAACAGAGGTTGCGCGCAGCAAAAACTGCGAGTTATGTGTGAACACCTTTGCAGTTTTCTTCGTAAGAAGTTGCAGCTACCCGGTTGCGCGCAGTAAAAGTAGCGGGTTGCACCCACTATGTGTGAACAGAGTTAGCAGTTTTTGCTTCTGCAACCTAAAAGCTGCGCAGTAAAAGTAGCGATGTCTGACCCAAGCTTTACATGGTTACTGGGAGGTAGCAAGCCTTGCTCGTGTGCCGTGTCATGACGCGGATGAAAATGACTTTAGCTTCGCGTCGCCTACTATAGGCACATTGCACGTGGCCCCTATGTTTTTCGTTAGGCCAGCATATTGGGCACTTAAACGGACTTTCTCAACCAAAATTACACCGAAAACCAACATCTTTATCAACTCTACTGAATTAATTCCTTAAAAATTTTATTTACAAACGTACCATTTCGGTAAAAAAAACATACGTAGAAATGTAGTCATCGAAATTATGGAAGAGCTTGTTCATGGTGATTCAGAACCCTGACGGCAAGTGTGCTAATTCGAACACTGATACACTGACCCTCCTCACAGACTGATATTTCGCAGGGTATTTCACGCCTTCAGCACTCATGGTGCATCAAATGGAGCAGGCCAGCATATTTTTCCTACCTTTAACTAAACTCCCAATTGAGGAGTGCCCTAACCTGCTTCGAGTCGTTCAAATGACCGGGCCCTGATATTATTCTTCCGGCTGATATCCAGCAGTCTAATACTCATGCAGCAAGTTAATCTTGCTGCTATGAAACTACACTGTATGGATTAGAAGCTGAACGTTGCCATGCTAGAATTTTATCAGAGGCAGACCTCGTGCCAGCGGACGTTGACTATATAACTCCGGAGACTTTACTGGGTCTCGAATTTCAAACTTGCATTCTGGGTAGAGGTGAATGGAATTATGGTACCACCCTCGAGTATGGGTTTATTCATGTTTAAACGGATGTCCCAAAATTTAACAATAAATTTTGTAGCGGTGTATGCTTGAAAGAGCTGAATTTTGGACTGTAGCTTCACCTCCCGCACCATTGTAGTGTCTTTCAGGTGGCAGTGGTGGCTGTTTTTCAGACGTCGACTGACTTCTGCGTTATCAAATATTCGGAGTGCATATATGAATTTGAACTATTAATTCCTTTGCTGGTCCTTGTACAGTGCCCAGATTTGTTTTGGAATGCCCTAAATCTCTTAGGGAGATGCCTTTACATTCAATGCAATTGATTTGGGTACCTGGATATAGGCCTGGCACCTTGTCACCGGAGAAGTTTTGCTTTACAGAAGTACAACGGTGCCATCGGTCAAACTCACCCTTACGCAAAAATATCTCAAGAACACTAAGAATTCTTGGGCTTACAAATCATCCTGTGCGATTGCAACAATGTCCTGCACCTCCAAGGATACACGTCGCATCAGTTCGCTGTTGAATTTAACCCGTAGTGCTCTCCGCTATGTTGTGTCCGTGCCAGTGCCAATGTCCGGCTCTCGCAAGTTGTTCTAATTCTTAAGCAAATATTATATTCGCATCATAATGCTTTGTTTATTTAGATTATCAGAGTATGAACGTTGGATCTTGCTTCTATATTGAACTTTGTTTTCAATGTGCTACAATAAAGTAACTGAATCAAATCATAGGAAAGTTATGGTTTTAAAAATTCCACAACCGCTATCTATAGTATTATAAAGCAGATAACTTTGCCATTGATGTTATACAATTCGTCACCTAGGCCTTCAATAGAATTATACATTCTGTTCTCTATTACCGCATTTCTGCTCTAAGTAGCCGATTAGTTAGGAGGAAGTTTGCATGCTATCTGTGTCATTAGAAGTTTGTTAGAAGTTAGTTTGCCATCTGTATCACTAGAAGTCATCAAGTAATATTTGTTTTGGCCACTTTGCGTTTCCAATGCAACAGTTAACCTGTGATTTTCGTATAACAAGGGAATTTCGATTTTATCATTGATAGCTTCCAATCGTTTTTGATGAAGTACTTAGTGTTCTAAAGATATATTTTGAAACTTACCCCCGACTTCCGTAGTTTCGTTTTTGTATGACCGTCTTATTTAGGTCAATCCCTGAAATATGCAAAACGAGAGCCAAATTAATCAATGAATAATGCGTCAGATTATTATATTTTTTAGGCAAAGGTTCTCAGATATGAAAAATGGTCAAAGCCATGTTAATATTGGCTACGCTTAACATCGAATCGCTAGAAAATAAATGCTCAGTCTCACCTGAAAAAGGGTGCGTTATCGTAGACATGTGAATTATGAAACATTGGACACACTAAGCAGTCAACTACTGCACAATCCCGAGTTTTACACTCCCGGACCGATTCAATTTCTCATTAACGCTACACACAAAACACTCGACTCGATCGTACAAACAAGAACACGAGGTCCGAAAACGATAGTTCAACACTTTACGCCGAAAAATTGAACTCGTTTGTCATTTATCAAATATTGAACTTCTGTTTACAACAGCACTGCCATTAGTTCGCCATCTTGGACAACCATTTTGTTTTTTGTGAGAGTTTGCGACAGAGGCTCCACTTCGGATAATGGTGGCTGAGTTGAAATTTAACTGGACATATGTCAAACTGACAGTAAATATTCACGATCCACATTTATTTTGTGGATTGTATGTTAAGTTAACGGCCAAGAATCAATTATGGTGCAACGTATTAAAATTGCATCAAAACTAAAAATGAAAAGAATTATACATGTGAGCTAAGCCGCATATTTGGTAGAATTCGACTTAATGGTCGAGATTAAAATTATTTCAACTTTTTATCACTTTATTTGAATAATCTGCGATTATAATACATACAGCGTTACAATAATACACAATTCATACAGTCTATCGTATCCTGCTATTAAGCCCATCAAACACCTTCACAATTAAACTTATCAACTAAAATAAATCGCTTTAGAAATCTATCTCCGAGCTAGATGGCATACTTTGCCGATTAAGTAAAATAATGTACTTGGGGGAAAAATAAGGTTGAAGTATGTAGATATTTAAATTGAATTTCAAATATGAAAATATTCTTAATGCAGCAACTATCGAAATAGATCCGACAGATCTATGAATTAACGCGATGGGTGCAAAAGCTCCAAAGCCTTTGCTATGTCACCGTCGACCGTTGCCAGAAGATTCGTCAGCCAGCCGCCTTCGTTACTAAAGCCCATCGCCATCATGGCGATAACAGCGTTATTAATCTTCTTATCTAGAAAGTGAGAAATTGATTGCGAATGTTAGTATTACTGTCATTAAGATTAATAAAAGTTAGCAAAACAAAAAGTTTTCGATTAATTTCATGATTCACTCTGGTATCAGTAAAAAAAATTACCTGGGTGATGCACTATGGTTACTGGTGGTTTGGGGGGATTTGGTTGTGGCTGCGGAGGCATCGGTTGCTGTTGCTTAGCCTTATCTTCAGCTTGAATGTGGCTGAAGAGGTCCTTGCTCAGCTGAGCATAGTCTACTTGCTTTGGCGGCATTGAAGCTCCAGAACTACTCATTGACGTTTGATTACCAGCCTCAGCCTGGCCACTGAGTCTCAAGTCGTCGAATTGCTTGTCGATCATTGTCCAACCTGATTCGATTGGTGTTGAACCGCGTTGTTTGTTCGCTCCATCAGTTTCGATATTCTGTTTTGTAGCTGCAGCAGCCTCTACAGCGTCCACATCAATTTCCATGTTTGCTTCTTGCTGTAAATGCTCTGAAGTGTCAGAAGCTTGCGAAGGGGTAGCACTTGCAAATACCCGAATTCCATCGTTGACCAGTACTGACGCCGCTTCCTTGTCCTTGGAAGTCCCAGCTCCAGCTTCAGCGGATACCGAAGACGGTGCAGGAGAAGGCGTTGAAGCTAGATCGATAATAGGTGTTTGCGCCCCAGATGCCACCGGAGCCTCTTGTTCAAACACGACATTTGATGGTTCAGTGTTAGATTCTGCGGTTGGTTTGGTTGTTGCTTCTTTTTCCTTTTCAGTGTTCTTATCTTTAGCATTAACGTCAATTTCAACGGTGATTCCAAGAGGGTCCAAAAACTTTCCAAGCATTTCTGAAAATCCTTTCAATGCCTGAACTCCAGCACTGGCATAGTTCGGATCAATCCCTGCAAACAGTGGAGGCACATTGCTCGAGTTCTGAGTATTACCTGCATTGCTTTGCGTGGAGTTGCTGCTGGGAGCTTCTGCTGAATTCTTATTAGCCTGTTCCTTGTGGGCTTCGGGTTGAGGTTGAGGACAAGTGTCTCTAGCATTCTCAACTTCCTGACTATCCATGCCTTCAGCCAAATCACACATCATAGTATAGAAGTTGCTGAAAGCACTCGATGCTCCCGTCGTGTTGCCGTGTCCACTTCCGTGACGACGGCGACCGCATTTGCGTGGACGTTCACCTTCACTTTCCGCTGGACGGCCAAAGCAACCGTGACGCATTTTCTTAAAGAAACGACGATTCATGTCGGTATTTCGCGGCAATTGGACCGGGAACCGGTACATTACATGATCAGGATGAGCTTTCTTCTGCTCACAATTTTCGCAAAGATCAAAGTCATAGCACTGGGCACATTTGTAACGAAAGCCAACAATCGGCATGACGTCACAATTGTCACACTGAACAGCCTCGTGAACAGATGATTGAGTTTGGCTATCAGGCGAAGCTGTAGGAGCATCAGCTTTTTTCTGCGGCTGTGATTGCGATTGTTGCTGAGTCGATCGAGTTGGTGGCGACTCAGGTGTCGGCTTATCTTTTTCAACGATGTAGACTTTTTTAACACCGTTAGTCCTCGTCAAGAAGATTCGAAGAGAATAGTCGCTATTTATCAGCACTTTGTCGTTATCTTCGTCTAAAATGAAGAAAAGGTATATTTTATTGAAAATTTCAATTGTAGTGAGTTTTTTATAATGTAGAGATTGAGTTGTTTCAATGATGCCCATGGTCAATAGTTGCATAGGGTGGGCATCGAAAAGGATTATACCAGCGGAAAGAACTAAGAATGAAAATCAAGAATCACTTTTGTACAGACTCAATGCGATCTATATGCTCCTGATTTCTTCTCCAGCTCCCGTCAGATAGAGACGCTCCTTGATACAAGAGAAAGTTACATTAAAGTTCTTAGAATCAAAAAGTGTTGTGCTTTTCATAGAAGAGTGGTGGCAGCCACCTTGGAAATTTTCGCAAATTCAAGTTGTGAAGTGAATTTATTGTGTCACGACGGATTTAAGACTAAAAGCAGTAATTTTGTTATTCTCCCTGGGTTTTTTTGTATATTAAGAGGGAAGGGTGAGATTAGTGGTTTGTAGAGATTCGCTTAGGGTTATTTTCCAAAGCATGAATTGAGTAAAGTGCTATAGCCATGCGGGTGGATTCTCCAGATAAGGAGCCTTGGTGAAGGCGGTGCAGGAATAAACAGGAAAAAAATGGCTGATGCCGAAAGTAGTTCAATGTTAACCCAAGGAGCTATGAAAGAAAAAAACTTATAAGGTATTAATGATGGCTAAGGATGTTAACGAAAAAAAGGGTTAGGTTAGATCCATAAACGTATATAAAATGCAAAAAAAAATCTTAAAATAAGCTACACATCAAGGTAGGATATGTAGGATATAACAAGGTTAACATTTATTTTGAAAAAGCTGGGGATGCGAATAACCTTGTTGATGATTTCTCCAAGACTCTGATAAACTATGGGCTTCTGATACCGAACAATTTTGTGTACAGGTGTGGTATTATTAAGGGTATAGCTTTAGATATAGACGTTAAGGAATTTATTAAGGAAGGTATTCCATGTAATACTTATGGTAATGATCTCAAAGGTCATAAAATAATAGATACGTATAGAATTATGCGAAAAGATAATGAAAATGGTGGTGGTTTAGTGCCTACAGCTACATTTGAAATTACATTTGATGTTGAATTAGTATCTGATTACATAAAAATTGATTATCTTAGACTTAAGGTAGAATACTTCGTACAAAGACCGAAGCAATGTTAAATTGTTCAAGCGAGAAGTGTGATGGTGGAGCATGTTCAACTAAATTTATACTATGTAACTCTGAAGAACACAACGCTACATATAGAAAATGTGGAAAATGGATTAACGAGAAAGAAAAATTGGAAATAGTATCAAAACTTAACACATCACCTGTAAAAGCAAGCAGGGTGTTGAGTAAAACTAGATTTGAAGACTTAGAACAAATTGAATTGAATAACATGAAAGAGTATCCAATACCAGAAAAAAAAACAAAGAATGAAAACTTCAGAAATCCTAATACAGACGTAAATGCATCTAGATAATAAGATAAGTTGTAGAAATGTGGTAGTCGGACAAAAAGTAGTCCCAAATAAACTGATGAGAGGAGAAAGGATGGTGGAAGGGCCGATTGACACAGTATAGAAAAGTGCAATTAAAAAATAAAATCACTGAAATTGAAAGGCTGTTTACTCAGATTAAAAATATGATGGAAAATTTAAAAATGGAGTCAATGAATACAGAATACATGAGGTAAATGAAAGAAATAAAGATTCGATTATAGATAATAATGAATTATATAATATAACAACAATTATGAAAATCAGACAGGTGATCACGTGATTAATACTAGAAGAAGGAAAGTTTAAAAAATTGTCAATAGTTGAGGTTTAAATGTGCTCAATAATGGTGATTTTACTTTTAACCCTTTCAGCCGTAGTGGTTCCAACACGTAACCACTTAATAAAACTATCAGTACACTAAGCCCGAGTGGTTTTTGCCTACGAACATTACACATATTCTTCATTCATTTCATCATCCTTCAAATGTAATCATTTGTATGTGATTTGGGATTGCTGTTTCTCACTGTAACGACTTAGCATGTAGCAAATACGTCCTTTGGTGAAAGATATTTTTTGAATTTATTGCATTGTGTAAAACACTGGAGTAATGCCAGGTAAATGTATGTTTATGTAAGTTTTGTAAAGAAACATTAAAAATTCGCATAAGATTTGATATTATTGTTTAGCTAACGTCGAAAGTTGGTGGTTTCGAGACGTAACCACTATGCATAAAGAGGCTTTTCTTTTGTTTTAGGTGCGAGTACGTCATGGAAAATTTCTGAATTGGAAATGCTTTCAGCTGAATAGTTTCAGAAACTTTTTGATGAAATATCTTCAGATATGGAATTAGTTACCTCAGACCTATCAGTGGATCGTATGAGTGATATTTAAAATGAGTGATATTGAAAATGACTATGATATTCCTACAACGGATTTTGTAACTGAGCAAACTAATTTTCAATAAGTTGGATGCGACAGCGAAGATGACCTTCCTCTGGAGCAACTCAGACGTGAGCTGATAGAAAAACGATATTTATTTTGGAAGGAGGAAAATTGATATGGAAAATTGAGAGGAAAATTGTCTTTTTTCCCCAATAACTTTAATAGAAAAAATTGTATTTGAAACCAACCTCTATGCGATGCAGAAGTACTGTGCTGATGGGAAGCCATTTAACAAAACTGATATTGATGAAATCAAAATATTTCTTGCCATCAATATTTTAATGGAAATTAAAAGTTTGCCTAGCTAAAAGGATTGCTTTTCAAGTAATTTGACATTACGAGATCAATATATTTCAAGTCTTATGTCCAGAAATAGATTTTCTTGGCTTTTAGGACACATACATTTGAATGACAATTCTCTTCAATCGAAACGAGACGACAACAACTTTGATAAATTGTACAAAGTTGCCCTTTACTGGATTGCCTTTCGAAAACTGTACTGAAGGCTTACAAACCCGACGAGTTTCAATCTATTGATGAATCGATGATTCGGTTCAAAGGTCGATCGACTTTGCATCAGTATATGCCAATAAACCCATCAAACTGGGCTACAAGGTATGGATCAGAGCAAATAAATCGGGCTATGTGCCACAATTTCAAATTTATACTGGCAAAGTAGGTGACTCGGTCGAGAAGGAGTTGGGGCCAAGAGTTGTGACAGATCTCACCAGAAGTATTGTCGGAAAGTTCCACAGGATTTATTTTGATAATTATTTCACGACGGTAAAACTAATGAAAGACCTGTTGTTAGATAATATATATGCTTGTGGCACAGTAACAAAAAACAGAAAAGATTTACCAACGAACTTTGTTGTTGATAAATCCATGAAAAAAATATTATGACTGTCGTATGAGAAATGATGGCCTTACAAGTTTAAAATGGATGGACCGGAAAGCAATTTTACTACGAAGTAACCACCATAATCCTGAAGAAGTCACTTGTGTAAACAGAAGGAACAAAACTGTGAACCTCGAACCAAATAAATTCCTACAATTCTCATATGGGATATGTTGATAAATTCGATATGTACAAAATTTGTACAAAAAGTAGTAAATGGTGGCACCGAATGTTCTGGTACTTCGTAGATTTAGCAGTAGTTAATTCATTTGTTCTATTCAAGGAGATGGAATCAGAAGACACATACAATTTGAAGGACTTTCGACTTGCAATAGTTGCTGGATTAGTGGGGGCAGAAGTGCAAAATCAAACTAGACGTAAAAGTTTCAAGAAGACCTTCAATTTTCGTGAAGATGTTCCTAAAGAAAAAAGTTATGACCATGTCGCGCACATGCCGATACATGGAACATCGCGCAAATGGGTTCAATGTAGTAAAAACTCTCATCTACATAGAAACAGGTGGGCCTGTGAAACCTGTGACGTTGGCTTATGCTTGACAGTTAGCAAAAACTGTTTCACTTAGTATCAGTCAATAGGCCCTAGTGGTTCTAGCACATAACCACCTCAAAACTCACATTTGGAACTTTTGAAATTTTTGTGAAATATATAAAACGTTTTTTTTATAATACGTTTTTTTCAATATTAATATAAAAACTGTTAAAAATCGTTCGTTGTTTCGGTTCAGGGCTCAAAGGGTTAAGAATGGAATTAACATGATCCAAGGTAGATCTGTCTCTGACTTATCGATCACTAATATCAGTAAATTGGAATTTTGAATGTGTAGTAAATGAAAAGAAAGTTAGCTATAAAATGATTATTAAGTCAATAATTGAATGTAATGTAAGAGATAATATATCAGAGATTATGGCGGAATTTGATAAGATAATTAGAGAAAACATTAATCTAAACAAAATAAATTTGAGCCGGTTTACTGGTGGAATGAGGAACTAAAAAAACTTTGGTTGAATAAGGTAAGACTAAAAAAGGATTTAACAAAAAAAAGTACACCTAAAAACTACAGGTTATGGTGAAAAGCGTGCGAAACATGGAAGCTAGAAGTGAAAAATGCGAAAATAAAGACTGGGAGAAAAAAATGACTGAACTTATAAGTAAAGGTAAAATTATGGAATTCTGGAAATTCAACAGATACATAAAAAAAGGATGTCTCAATACAAATCTGTCCATTTGGAATGAAGATAATAGCCTAAAATACCTACAAATGCTTGGAAGTAAAATTACAAACATAGATATTAGAGTTCCCAATCTTAAAACAGGCATTTCAATTTCCTTTAAAGTCAATCAGTAAACACAAAAATTCCGCTCCTGGAATAGACAAGATCACATACAAGATGCTTAAAGCACTAAATGAACAATTTTAAGAAAATATAATCATGGCAATCAATAAAATAATAAATAGAAATTACCCTGATGTCAGTCTATTTACAATTAGAATTGCATCTATACTTAAACCGGGAAAGGATCCGATGGAATTAGATAGATGTAGACCAATATCGTTAATCAATATTTTAGCCTTGTAAAAAATGAAATTACAATAATAAAATCAGTTCTGGAGTACATACCAGGAAACAGTCATGCAACCTGTTCAAACGCAATAGATAATTATATCAAAGACAGAAAAGCCAAAGGAAATAAGGTAATGCTTTTTAGCATCGACATCTCGAATGCATACGAAAGAGTGGATGGCTGCATTACTACAAACCTTGCTCAATAATTTAAAGATACCAACCAAATACATCAATTGGATTATGTTTTTCCTTAATAACATAGCTTTAGCAATAAAAATAACACATTAAAAATAGGAAATAGCATACAGCAAGGAGATGTCCTCAGTCCTCTACTCTTTAATATATATACGGCTGCTCTGTAGAGCATACGAAGAATAGAGAATATACGCGGATGATTTTGTTATCATTTCAAACATGGAAAAACAAATAGAATACTTCAATACACTACAAGATGCAATTAATAAATTCATTGATATAGGCAATAATTTAAATCTACCTATAAATTTCAATAAATTTACTGCTATAAACTTTAACTATAACCAACATTTTCAGAAGCATGCTCAAATAGGTAGAAATCAGGATCCATGGGGAAAACAGCTGAGATTTCTTGGTAACACTATATACCATTATCTAACCCCGTTCAGGATGCACTATTTCACAAAGTTACAGGTGATAATAAAAATTCTGCCCCGCTGAAATTTATTACTGCACTCAATAGAGGACTAGATGTGAACAGAAGTATTTCTGACCTTTAAATCATTTTACAGAACTAAATTTGAAGCACAAATCACCAGCTTTGGAGGAGCACCACATTATTTCTATAAAAAGGTTGACTTACTTAAATGTAAAGTTTTAAAGAAATGCTTAGGAATGCCGCAGAATATAGCCAATATTGTAACAATGAAATTGACAAATGAGCTACCAGACATGTTTCGCGCAGACCTTCTTTCAGTGAAGGAACTATTAAAAATAATAGTCAAAAACACTGTCCTCTTTGAAGAAATTACATGAAGTTTAGATAAGTCTAATTATAAAATTATATATGACAAATTTAAGGATATAATTGATGAAGTAAGTGTTGCCAAATTTGAAAATCTAAGTGTAATATATAAAATGATGGTAGATTTAAAACTCAGGAAGGGAAAAATGTCCTCCTATGTGACGGAGCAAAGAACATACTTGGGGCTGGATGTGCAGTGGTGGCTTCTAATCATATGATATATAGGAAATACAGTTTAAAATATCATACATCTATTTTGAACTGTGAATTAGCTAGCATTTTTAAGGCAATTGAACTAGGAGTAAGTTTAGACTTAATAGACTTAAAAGACTCAGTAATATTTACGGATTCAAACCTTGCATGCATTGAACTAGCAGTGAATGAAAATCGCGGGAAAATAATTGAAAAAATATATAAGCTACTAGATTCACACTATAGGGTTAAAGTTGAAGTCATATGAAAGACACGAAAGTATTAAAAAAAAAACAGATGAGTTAGATAAACAGGCATATCTTAGTGAACAAGAATTAGTTTTTGAGTTTGAAATAGATGAAGCTATTGAAGAGGTTAATAATAGAGTTTTCACTTAGTGCAATAGAGAATACTCTAATATTAAGATAAAAAAATCTCAAAAAAAAAATGCACGGACGAAAACAGATCTAGCGTTCAGAAATAAATTGTGGCACAAAGGCCTGAATATAGAAAATAGGTCTACTAAAATAATAAACAATTTATTCGCAAATAATGCAATAAATAATGAAAATAAATTTAGAATGAACAGAAATATTGATGAATTATTAACAAAACACAATAGAAGTCACTTGAAGCAACTTGGTGAGTTTAAATTCAAAAAATAACTTAAATATATAAAAACAAGATATAAAATACTTAAATGTTTCAGGTGACTTAATCTTCTCCCAATCCCTTTCCTTACATTAAACTATCTTTTGCCCAATATCCATTATCCTAATTCCGTATAAAGCAAACAGCAACTATTAAAATCTGGACAAAATAAACAAAACTAATAGTTACTATTATGAATATGGCTGATGTCTGCTAGTCAGGAAGCTATAGCTGTTTCTGGGAAAAATTCAGAAAACCTTCAGCGAAAAAAAAATATGCGCCTTATAATATGGATACTGCATCAAGCATCCATATTCTAGGATCGGACGAATCGAGAGCAGAATATGATTTTTGTCTTTGGATCGTCTTTTTAAAAAGTCAAGTCCAGAGTTGACTTCATATATAGCACCCGAAATCGACAGTTACATATGTATATCACTGGCCTCTTGAAGATTAATATAAGCATTTCACAAAAATAAAATACTTTTGTATGCAACTAAATCTCTCTTGCTTGATAAGCATTTACGTGATAACATATCTAATTCTATGATATCAGTAGATTAAAACAAAGACAAAACAAATAACCCAGTACAAAAGTAACTTACGAATACTTGTAGCGCAAGCATTTACTAATGAATGACTCATACACATTTTTTTTTCGCATCTAAAATTTGATGGGCTAGTTATGACTCATGATGAAAGTGCAAATTAATACAAAAGATATAAATGATATGCAAACGATTTTTGGAGGTTGTATTAGTTGTTTTGCTTGTGATGAGATTGCAAACCAGATTTGTCAAGCCGATTTCAATGTTTTGACTGACGTGCTAGCGACTAACTAGATTATTCTCTATGCAAGGAAATTCGTTGTAAAGGTTGAACGTAAGTTTTTTTGTTATTTGGGATCAACCAAGTAAATATAGAGCTACTGATATTAAAACTTCTACATTATAAGATAGATAAGCGTATCATCAAGTAAAAAACTCTATATTTAACTAGGGAACTAAATTTTGATTTTCGATACATGATTGTAAACCTGTCTACTATCTTTGCAAACCAAAATAATTAATTATAATACTGTAAACAAATGATAGATATCAACTAATAATTTGTGTATATTGGAAGTTTCGATGATTTACTTAATTATTTTGCATATTGAACCCCTCTACCACATTTCGAAAATGAAATGAGGAAAATTTTACTGTTATTAAACTCGGGGAATACAGCTAACTATCGCAGATAGCTTAAGAGATATAAGATGAAGATTTGATTTCGAATTTGTTGGGAATATTGGAGCGAGGGGTAATATTTTAATAAGCTGAAAAACAACAGATAGAAGACAATCTGTTAGAGTTCTTTTAATCTTCTTGCTATATCTATTAATTTAAAAAATTACACTCGAAATACTTGTTGTCTAAGCTGCTAAAATTAATTTCAGTTTTTCTTTTGAAAACACGACATCGAAGTGTACCCCATAATATGTTCCTATTTCCATTGATAAACAGGTGATTGATAAATTGCTGGCATATTCGGTGCATAAACAAATAAACGTTGATATCTTATCGATATTTTGAGCAACGTCAATAATTCTAAAAAAAAACCTGTTCACTCTATAAAAAAAGTAAGCGCCGATTTCCAGTGATTCTCCATTTCAAGTGGAAAATATTTTGCAAAGTTAAGTATTATCAAAGGCTGCATACTGAGAGAGTTTGATTTAATTTTTTCCACAAAAGATGGCTTCAGTCTGAGGTCCCAGCATTTATAATCATTCCCCGGGAAGGGAATGGGGAAAAGTTAAAAATTTGAAACATAAAAATTCGAATTGGTTTGAAATTGAGATAAAATAGAAATTTAGACGATATGGTGTAATTTTTAAGGGGAAGGACACGATATGAGATAAAAAATTACATCTCCCGCAAAATCTTAATCAAAAATACATAATAACATATAACATATTTTTTAGTCGCTAAAAAGCAATAGAGTAAAATGCGAAAATAAAATTTATTCCAGAATGCGAAAATAGTTGGAATATCATCTTCTTCATCTACGAGGCATTTTAATTCTGGTTCGGCAAGGAGGTTAACGTCCTAACTGGTAGGTTAGCGAACTACAAAGAATGCCTCTTCCTATTCAAGAATGCCTCTTCCTATTCAAGTCTGCATCATGAGGTTAATTTCATAAGGCAAATCGCCATCACCGTTCAACTTTATTTCTTAAAATTTGGTCAAAGAGCAGGCATGTTTTTAAAATAGCAAAAGGTATTTTATAAACATTGTGTTTTCATATTGGACATCATGAGTAAGTATTAAGTTCACTACATGTCTAATTCGAATTTCATAGATAATCATAGTAAAAAATCGACATAACTTGGAAATAAAAGAAGCAACCGAAAACAGTTCCGCCAAATGCACCGCTGCTGGACGAGTCTTTTTTTAGCAAAACTCAACTGCGCAGTAGATATGAAATAATCAACTATTCGACCCGGTTGGAAAATTCAGAGCCGAATGGAATCGAAAGCACTGCTCGAAAGCAATTCAGAGAGCCTTGAATGTTGTCCAATCCCGTCAGCAATATTTCGTACAAATGTTTCGTGTAATTTAAATCCCTTTAGAACTTACCGATCCAGTACATCATGTACCGCTGATTAGCATTTGTTTCCTGGAATGCTTCCGACACCATATCTAACCGTCCGACAAAGGAGTTTATATTTTCCACAAAATAGTGAAAATTACCACGAGTTTCACAGTACGCAAACTGCATGTTATTAGTGCGATCAGGATAATACACTTTTACAATTTCGTTCTCCATCTTTGTTTTTTTTATAAGCTTTGTTTTACACAACGAACTCTTTTACACCAGCCTTGAAACTAGAAAATACTTTGCTGCTACGCAGACACTTCACTCCGCAATGAATTTACTTCGAGTAATCACCTCAATATTGTTGCACCAGTTTATATACCAAAGTTCTCAATTTTCTAGAAAACACTCGTGGAATTTAGATTTTTGTTTGTTGTGAAATACGATTGGTGAGCGATCTATCTATGACTTGCGAGTTAGAGCACGGTTTCCTCCCTTCTGCTGGATGAACGACTTGGCAGCTGGTTTTCGTTTGTCTTGATAGTGTGTCGATTACAGCGATGATTCAGAGCATGGAACAATATCTCTCTTGGGCCTTGTTACACTTAATGGGCCTTTTTACACTTGCATTCTTGACGCACTCCTGAAACTGGTTTTACACAATCAACATTTCCACACTTGGTGTGTATCAGCAACGGAAGCGTTCATATACCGATTATGCATATGAATGTGTGCGTGTTGTTGTTTTCTCATTTCGACTTGAGTGTTTCATGAAAAATTCCTGAACCGTGAACTATGTTTATAGTTGTTTTAGTGATTTGCAGCAGTTTCAATCAGTTTCAAACGTGAGGAAAAATTCTCTCCAAGTGCATCACTTTTTGTAGAGATTTCCCCTCGATTCTTCTGCCTCTTGCCCAGATAACCGGTTATAGGACTGTATCAAGAGTACAAGTGTAACAAGGCCCAATGGGCCTTTTTAGACTTGTATTCTTGATACAGTCATATAACCGGTTTTCTGGGCAAGAGGCAGAAGAATCGAGGGGAAATCTCTACAAAAAGTGATGCACTTGGAGAGAATTTTTCCTAACGTTTGAAACTGATTGAAAATGATGCAAATCACTAACACAACTATAAACATAGTTCACGAATCAGGAATTTTTCATGAAACACTCAAGTCGAAATGAGAAAACAACAACACGCACACATTCATATGCATAATCGGTATATGAACGGTTCCGTTGCTGAAGAATACAAGTGTGGAAATGTTGATTGTTGTAAAACCAGTTTCAGGAGTGTATCAAGAATACAAGTGTGAAAAGGCCCGTACTCTTGATACAGTCCTATAACCGGTTATCTGGGCAAGAGGCAGAAGAATCGAGGGGAAATCTCTACAAAAAGTGATGCACTTGGAGAGAATTTTTCCTCACGTTTGAAACTGATTGAAACTGCTGCAAATCACTAACACAACTATAAACATAGTTCGCGGTTCAGGAATTTTTCATGAAACACTCAAGTCGAAATGAGAAAACAACAATACGCACACATTCATATGCATAATCGGTATATGAACGCTTCCGTTGCTGATACACACCAAGTGTGGAAATGTTGATTGTGTAAAACCAGTTTCAGGAGTGCGTCAAGAATGCAAGTGTAAAAAGGCCCAAATAGGCTAACTTTACCACTCTTGAAAAAACGAAGGCTGCGGAAATCAAGCGAAACAGGTTCGAAAGCACGAATGACATGAATTGACAAGAGACCAAGAGACCCAACGACCCAACTCGAAATCAGCTGATTCGCAGTATTCTCGTATTCTCAGTCCATGGAGGAAAACATGTTGAAGGGCAAATGGGTAAAATTTGAGCCGGGAAACTTTACCACCAGAGAGCGAATAGGTGGTAGCAGGGGTTAAAAATTGAAGGAAAACACAAAAATATGTTTAAAATACACGAGAAGACATCACAATTAAGATGAACAAACGTTAAAACTTGACTTGATGAATTTTGCCGATAGATGCCAGGCTAGTATGTTTGTGTTTTTGTGGTTGTTTGTTTTTGTGGTTTTTGTTTGTTTTTCTTAATTGTGTTGCCTTCTCGCGTATTTTTTTGCGTAATTTGGTGTATTTTTCTTCAATTTTGGTCCCCTGCTACCACCTATTCGCCCTCTGGTGGTAGAATTTCCCGGTTGTGGTACATGAAGTCGAGTTTACTCAAACAAACAAATACCACCCCCTTAAATAAACACTTGCAGATATCTTCCAATTAAAGTATTAGGATCAGGATATCACAACTTGCAGATATCTTCCAATTAAAGTATTAGGATCAGGATAAAAGAGCGCTTGCTAGCTTAACAAACTTCGTGTTCATTTATTATCGAATTACCTTCTCTACTCAATGATTACATCACTACAGATTTTTGAAAATTCCGAACTCGTTCGCCCCCGATTGCCAACAGAATGAACTTCATTATCGCTCGCTGAATTACGTTGCCTTTTTCCTTTTTGCGACCACGACGCCTCTGACGGAAGACGAGAGGCAACATGTCGTGCTGCCACATACATAACCACAAAAACACCATGTGGAAAACTCATAGTTTCCTTACACAAGAAAAAACGTGAATTGCGTTTATGTCTTTTTATTAAAATATGCAATGGCACTTAAATAAATCGCGGATCAAAAAGGATGTCGTGTGGTCGCAATGGCAGCTGTCGATCGAGTCAGTAAAAAACGTTTTACCATGGCCTTCATATAAAAGGCCTATCGCGACTTGCAATCTGACAGGTATTAAGCTACTTTTTAAAATGGTGTAGTCCTCTCGTTATTAAGATTTATTGGGAATTGCACAATGACAATTGTTTGACATTTCTCTGACAATTCGTAATGTGAATGGTGCTGCTCGGTTGAATCAGGAAATAGAGTCTATTTTCCTATTATCCGGAGACTGGTTTAGAAGTTTTTGTCGCGTAAAAGATATTTCGGATAAGTGTCGTGAAAGTGATGTGTTTATTGTGATGTATACGCGAGAACTTTGCAATTTGGGATACCTACCACCTACTCTCGGCAATGTGAATTATAAACAATTGCCGATTGTGGTTGGTAGGATTTATTCCACTTTAAAAATCATCAAATTTTGATAATCTGCAAATTCTTCTATACAAACGATATTTCGGATAAGTGTCCCGATGAATTGAGGTCTGATGTTAAAGGCTTTTTATATCTAAATTGCTTGTGAAAGATCCCAAAAAAATATTGATTGACATGACATATGAGTTTCCTCATATCTCCTGTAGGTGGATCTCGTGAATTTCTTTATAACCATAAAAAAGCATCACTGTGCGGACTGGTTGGGAAAAGTAGCTTAGGTCCGCCATCTTGTACGTTAATTGCTTTTGCGATAGGCCTTTTATATGAAGGCCATGGTTTTACCGCCAACATCGATTATAATATTCGCCGGTGCTCTCCAACAGATGTGCTGGTGTCGCTGTAGAGTCACCACAACGGCCACAACCAACATACTAGCCAGACATCTATCGGCATAGTTGTACTGCGGCTATGGCGACAGTGTATGGGGAGCACACACAGATATAAGAGAGAATGGATTAGAAATCGCAGCTGAGAAATGATCCAATTTTCGACCTACTGTCTATTGGTGTGAGAATGAGATACGAATGTATGAGACAAGCCAAACCGGCGATAGGGGAGCATGGTAGCATGGGAAAACATTAAACAATTGTATGAACTTCTTGCACCTTGCTTTCATTTAATGTATTTGCATGTACATGAATGCTTAATACAAGAGCATTTCTATCACAAATTAATAATTTCCTAATGCTTAAACACGCTTATGCAATTGTTGTTCTCAGATAACTGCAAACAATTACATAAAAATTTGGTTAAAATTGGAATAATCAAACTGTTGTGAGGTTTATACTTACATAAATACTTGATACAACATATAAACGCAATATTAACATGCATTGAATGCTTTTTGTGTGTGCATACAAAATATATAAAATAAACGCCTTGTATCCGATCTTACCCTACAATCAGAAAAAACACGTGTGAATTTTGACAAGACTTAGTTCACCGCGTGGAAATTGACTTTTCTTTTTAACATGCGGCGCTTGCGTTCGTACTCTGGTAGCATTTCTCGTAAAAAAGGGGGAGAATTAGGGCTTTTCGGTGCTGAGTGCGGTAGAACGGGGCGCACTGAGCGGTATTTTTGTGAGAGAGCAATGTTGTGCGTGTATTAAAAAAGGCACATTCACGTATGGGTACACGGATAGCCATTTCGTATCCATATTCTTTCATATCTATGGGAGCACACTATTCGCATACGTTCCACAAACTGCTGTCATACTACTGTCAATGGGCCATGTGTTACCTGTTTTTGAATTCTTCGATCACAATTCGACTTTAAATAATTTCCAAACAATTATTATTCATACAGAGTATAAAATGCCGTCCGCGAACAATTCTGGTGAGGACGATTCCTCGCTAGATGCAATTTGCAAAAGTGTTAGAAACTCTATTAAAACCCCTGAAGTATTCCTAAGGTAAGTTGAAAACACCGAAGCCAATAGAGTTTATGGAAATTACTATTTTTCGATGTCAACAGATTTGAATAGGGAAATATACTATCTAATAGATACAATTACTGTCATTTATTCTAGTGCTCAACCCAAGAAAGAAGATATATTCAGGAATATCACAAAGAACTTATATGACTTGACCATTAAACTACATAGTGGGAAGCAAGCGGACCCAAATATTCTGCCCGAGTTAATTCTTGACAGCATGGACGAGGAACAAATTTGGCAGCAGCTGGAGCTGCGAAATAATCGAATCATGTCAACCTTCTTGACTGAAACATCTCGTCTTCTTTCTCTGAATAAAAATGCAGTTTCATTCAGATGTCGTTTAGCAGATGAAGCAAGCAGTGATGCCGAAAGCGAACAAGTTTCCGATGTTGCATCCGAAAATGGACGGCATGGCGAAGACATTCATGACTCTGAGGAGGAAGATGATCAAAATAAAAAAGTCCCACTTATGAAAACTCAGAGGAAAGGCGGCAGAAAATCTGTTGTTGACGATCAATTTTTCAAACTTAGTGAGATGGAAGAGTTCCTGGCCGCTGAGGACGAAAAGGAAATGAAGAAGCAACGCGGCAAGCAGACTTATGGTGAAAATGGAGTCGACGTTGATTATTTCAAAGACAGCGAAAGCGAGGAAGAAGACGATGAGGAGGCTAACTTGAAATATTCTGATTTCTTTTATCAAGACGAGGAGGACTCGGCAGAAGGAAAAGGGAAAAAGAAACGAAATCAAAAAAAGATTTCAGTTGACGAAATCGAAAAAAGTGACGATGATGAATTCGCCGAAAATGAAAAGGATTCGACTGAAAGGGCGGAAGACGAAAGTAGAGGTTCTTCTGAAGAAACTGAAGGTAGTGATAATGGACAATATTCTGAAGAGGAGGAAAGGCTTCAAGCAAATGATGATAATGCAAAATCTTCTTTCGAAGAGCGCCAGGAGCGTTTACAGCAACGTATTAAGGAACAAGAAGAAGCTGCTTTGGGCGAAAAGCCATGGCAATTAAAGGGTGAAATAACATCCACTAGCCGCCCGCAGAACTCGCTATTGGAGGAGGTGCTCGAATTCGATATGACCACGCGTCCTGCTCCCGTTATCACCGAAGAAACAACAATGCGACTTGAGGACATAATCCGGCAAAGAATTAAAGATAAGGCTTGGGACGATGTCGAGCGGAAATACAAACCAGTGCAAACACCGCAAGAACTGCGTAAGAAACTGGTTCTGGATCAAGAAAAAAGCAAGGAGTCGTTGGCGCAAATTTATGAGAAAGAATATCGCAGCGAAATCGAAAAACTAAATCCAAACGCAGCGGACGACAAGGAGGAAGAATCTGAAAGTCACAAGCAAATTCGGAAAATAATGCACTCTTTGTTCGTTAAGCTTGATGCTCTATCAAATTTCCACTACACACCGAAGCCGGCTGCCCCGGAGTTGCGAATCATCACTAATACTCCAGCGATCGAAGCAGAAGAAGTTGCACCAGTTGCTGTTAGTTCAGCAAAACTGCTTGCACCAGAAGAAGTTCGTAATCGAGCCAAGAGTGAGGTACTCGGAAAAACTGAAAGGAGTCGGACGGATAAAAATCGGGAGCGGCGCAAGAAAAAGCTGAAGCAGAAGATGCTTGCAAAGGCAGAAGAAAGCAAGCTAGCGGCTAAGCAAGAGAAGGGCGTACCGTTGTCTAGCAAAGAAGAAAAAAGTAAATTGATGAAGACCGTCATGAAGCACAGGAACGTAACACAGGTAAGTGTTGTTTGCTGAATCCTTTTGGAGTGCCATTACGTTTGCGAATTATTTCAGATAACCGCACACGGAACCGATGCAAAGGCTGTCAAATCATCGAAAGCCTTCTTTACACAGCTGCAGGATAAATCAGCTGCTAAAGTGGATGGCAAAGATATTAAGGCGAAGAGGAAAAAACCTCCCAAAGAAAACATATCAGCGAAAAGGTTTAAGTTGTAGAATTAATTTAGTTTAAGTGAAATAAACATGTTTTATAAATATAACGTAAATATTAGTTATGAAAAGCAAACATATTTTACTTCCGAAACAAGAGTTTCTGTGGTTGCGGCGTTTTAAATTGTTTGATTTGAACGGTTTAGGCTGTTAGGTTTCTTCCACCGCAACATTTATTTGGATATTAATTTCTTACAGAATTTTGTAAAACACTCGCGTTTATACACCATTTACGACACACTCTTACTATTTTACTTTAAAATCGCTTCACCCCATTACGGATGTGGTACTTTTCACAATTTAAAACTAAGACTTACCCTGGCTAACTCGTCAATATTCCCTTCTACTTTCTATATTCTGCCTGGTCCTTGTAGCACTTATCCTAATTTCAAGTATGATCTCGTAAAAATCTTTTACAACACGGAGAGTGATGATGGCGAAACGAATCACAGTAAAGACAAGTCAGCACCATTAGAATACGGTTAAATTCAAAACAGTAAAGCAATTAATTTTTAATGAAATAAACTTGCTTTGTTTCGGATGGCAATAAGTTACACTAACAATGAGGAACAGTATGTTATGGCTTTACACTTGTTTTTCTTCCTTTTGTGTACTGAACCAATGATTGTAGTCGAGTCGGAGCAGGAACTGAGAGAGTGGTGTGGATGTTGATCCTAGAAAATATAAATGAAAATGTTATGATAAGGAAAATAAGTTAAATTGCGCGTTTGTGGAAAATATTCGCTATTAAATAAAAGTTTTAACTAAACTATTGAATTCGTCGGCGACAATCAAACACATGTACATGTACATATACACATATATATGTCTAATTTCTTGACACACTTCTTCAGATAAGCAAACTAACATTTAATGAACTGAAGAAAAATTCACCATTTCATCATACTCAAGCATGTATGCTGAAAGAGGGCTCAATTGAAAAAAAAGAATATCTGAATATGTGTGCACTTTTTATCCACCACAAACTGCAAAGTAATTCCTACTAACTATGGACAATATGGGGTAAGGTTGAATTTCCGCTAAGTTAATAATAAATTGACCATTCCCGAGTAGGGAATGAAGGATTTATGGATGGGTCCGAACCACACTCTCATGACGATTTTTTTCTTTCTTTAACAAAATGAGGGTACATTGGGAGTGACTTAACTGGCTAATTAGTTGTGGTATGATCGTTAGTTTCTTACATAAATTCACAACACCCATGAATAAAAGATTATTATATTGCATGCAGTTAAATAATCCCATTTGGCAGCACCCCATCCAAATAACATAAGAAAGGCTCCAAATCCATGCTAAACTTACACTAGACGCTTATAAGGAAAATTTCCCCAAAAGCACCTTTCGCCCAAACACCATACTCAGAAGACAACTAATACACTCTCAAGCACTCAACAGACACATCATTCACAACGATAGCAGCTCTGGCAATGCCTGAGCTACTAAAAATTCGCATGGCGCCGCACGCGCTCTTGCAATGCCAAGGCTCCTGGAGAAGTGCAAAGGTGCACTTCCTCTGGCACATATAAACACCCAACTCACTCATGACGGGGGCAGACAAACCACAATTCAACTGAAGGAGTCGATACTCTGCCATATTAATATCTCGCATTAGCTCTCGCCACCTGTGCTGCGTAGACAGGACATACTGGCGAGTGCATTAAATGCGACGCTGGGAGACCCTGGAACGCACAGTTCCGGCAGTGCGGCAGATTAACACAACCATTTGCCGAGTGGCCAGTCTGCCAGCACCGTGCGCAGACTAGCTCCGTCATATGGCAGCGCGACACAAGATGGTCGAACCCCAGACAACGGTAGCAAGACTGTACTGGGTCTCGTTCCATAACACGGAACGAGTACCACTGCACATAGACTAGCTCGGCTGCCAACAGTACAGTTGCTGCTTCTTTGGTGGCCTCCAATATGAGGTTAGACACCGCATATACTCCGGCCACAATGGGCCGGCTTACAATTAGCACGCTCTTGGCAAATCGTGTCTCAGACATTTTTCCTTTGAAGTTGTCGTCATAAATGTGCTTAATCAGCAGATCATTGCTGATGGCACACAGCACCCGATTAACCATTAGTTTGGGGCCAAACTTGATAGTCGCATTGGCCTCCAAATCATGCTTCCCCAAAACCTCACTGCTGATCAGCTTTCGCTGGCTCAGCCCTTGTTAGTACCCTGAACAGCACCGCCTCCTTAGTGGGGGCGGGCACTTATCACCCTTGTACCAGCATTCGGCAAAACGTTTAGCTTCACCGACTCCAGGACCTCCTTCACCGCCTGATTCTTCCTACCACGGATAACCGTGGAGAAAGACTCCGCCGGTGTAGAGGCAATCGTCGGCAAAGCAGCCGCTGCAGCGACACTCGGCAGCAGGCTAATTGTATCCTGCTCAGCTATAACGCTTCGATAGGAAGCCTGGCAAGGAATCTTTATAGCAGAGGAAACTGCCGAAGCGCTGGCTCCAGCTTACCAACATTGACACACAGGCCAGCAACCAGCCCACCCATGTCGCCAATGAAGGCACCAACCTCTGCCACTGTCGCCGCACTCGCGCCACCATCAGCAATGGTCAAAAAGACCCGACTGATGGCGGCCTTTGTGCTGGCAACTGGGCCAGCAGCGCTCTCCTTCCTACTAATGGGCGCCCTATTAACAGACGCATTTGCGTAGGAGGTGTCGGTGTCAACTACCATGACGGCAGAGCCACCTGACCCACTACTCTTCCGTTGTCTCTTCTTCCTACTACCAGAGAGGACATTGCTTACCTCCACATCCATTTCGGAGGAGGTCCCCATCTCAGAGACCGGATTCCTCCTGGAGGCATTCGACGCCACGCTATCTGATTTCGGAGGCCGCATCAACGATGCGTCCGATTCCGAGCCAGCCATCTTTACGTCCTCCAGAACCCGTGGAACTCTTACCTCTATCTTCTTCCCAGCAGCTATGGACTCCGCAGCCTTCAACTTGAGATTCATGTCATCACGGGACTTCTTAAGGGTAGCCACCTGCTCCCGAAGCACCGAGGACTCCGCCGGCCCGCTGCAAGGCACCGATTTAACGGCAACCTTCGCGCTGGACTTGGCGACCTCCACGGACCTCCGCAAAACATCCTTCGCCACAGCGGCATCCCCCAAGGCCTCGTCAGACGAAATCTCTGTCTTCATCTCCGGTTCTGTCGGCGCAGCCTTCTGCTGCACTAGAGTCTTGGCCCCCTTTGGAGGCGGCATCTATTTGAAACTCTCGAAAAAAAAAGAAAATACAAAGACACAATTCGTGAGTGTAAATGAAAATGAAATGAAAAGAGTAAAACAACAAAGGTTTGCAAAAATACTAGTAATTGTTCTGAAAGCAAAATATTCTAATTCCGGGACTTAGAATATATTCGGTACCAGTGGGCCAAAGTTCAAACAAAAACTCGGACTCAGAAAAATTCTGCGGCGAATCACATAATTTTTCTAAGTACCAACAAAAATTCGGACTTAAAAAAATTTCAACTTAAAAATTTTACAAAAATTTTTTAAGTCCCGAGAGATTTCGGCACTTAAAGAAATTTCGAATTATAATAAGAAACAATGAAAAAATTGCACTAAGTCCCCACCAGATTTGGGACTTAGAAAAAGTTTCCCACTTTATCGCAGACAAGAGACGGTTTCAAAAACCGAGAGATTTCCCGCGGAAAATACACTCGCGCTTTCCACCAAGACCAAAAATCTTCTCAAAATAATTCGCTTTTCACAAAATCAAACGAAAAAAAGTATACTTTCGAAATCAAAAATCGGGTCAATAACGGTGGTTCTGACTAGAGGCAATCTATAAGAATTTGCTAATCTTGTTTCATAGCTATGCATTTCTTTGGTCATTGTCAGAGAACTAGAGGATTTATTCTTTCCGTGGACGATTTTTCGTCTCATTAGTGGGAGTCCGTGGACTCAGATTGTGAACAACCTTAACTTAAAGTTCTTCTACTCAGGATGGCCAGATTTGTTGAAGAAGTTTGATTCCAGTTAAGCATAGCATAACTAATAGATGGAATTACAAAAGCATGGTAAATCATGTTTTTAAAACAATGTTCAAGTAGCATCGTCTTCTTAGGAAACCTACAGTGGGACAAATCTTGGCTCTGATTTTTCTAATTTGATCCGGCCATGACAATGTGTCACAATTATTATTCATAAATATTTAGTTTTTTCTAGTCTATCAATGGGTTGGTTATTAATGAAGATATTTAATGCTATGTTTTGTTTATTTTTCTGTTTGAAAATCAAGAATGCGTTTTATTAACATTTATTTTTAATTTATTAGTAACTAGCCAATTGAAATATCTACCTAAATCATCATTAATCATCCGCTCTAATTCGATGGAATCTTAATTTTAATTTAATATAAGGGTGTCATCTGCATAAATTCCACATTTAGATACTAAATCAAGATTATTCAGACTCTAGACGTAAAGCAAATAAACATTTGGTCTCAAAATGGATCCTTGCAGAATGTTTATGCTTATCACTCTCCTATCACTAGTTTTTATCAGATCATTTCCCTTTCCTCGAATACCTAGTTCATTTAAAATATGGTCTAAAATGGTATGGTTAACTGTGTGGAATTCCTTTTTCGGGTTAACAAATATGGCTGAGACATATAAACCCTTATCCAGTTGGCTTGTAGTATAATGTTGCGCATCTATGAGGGCAGCACTAGTATTGCTGCTAGTAAGGAAAACAGATTGATTTTGATCAAAGCCTATCGTGTTGTTAATAAAATGAATAACTTTTTCCAATATCTTAATGAAGGGCGCTTTCTAATGAAATTGGTCTATAGTTGTTCGGATCCTCAATATCACCACTCTTATAGATGGGGGATATAAGAGAGTTTTTCAAAATATTAAGAAAGGTCCCTCCGTCCAAGTGCTTTTTAATTATAGAAGTAAGGAGTGGAGCAAGGATATCTTCCGATCCGATTAAGGTATATGATTTATGTGGAATAATTAGTTTTTCTAATTAAAAACTGTACAGCTTTTTTATATTCTGGGCAATTTTTATTATCCGCTCTATGATTAGGGTTGTTCTGACTCTTCGCGACACCATCCACATATTTTTGTTTCGGAGGTAGAATCCTAGGTTTTATGATCGCCAGCGCACTTGGCACAAATATCATTTGTCCTAGTACAATATTTTGATGGGTTTTCGTATTTCTGGCATTTAAAACACCTTCTAACGTTGATGTCTTCCTTACAAAAGTAGCTGTAAAGTTACATAACATACTTGTTAACTAATTTGAAATACGTATCAACCGGGGCCTCAATGAATGCAATATACTTGCCATTTCTGTAGCTTTTTTTTTATAATATTTGACACGAATTTCGGGATCCGATCCCAAGTCATAATTCAGAGATGAAATTTGGTAAGTCAGCACTTCCTCCGAGTGTTGTTTCTTTAAACCAAACAAAACTAAGATTGGAAGTTGCTGTTTCGTGTTCCCAGCCGTATACTTTTGCTCAAGTTTCTTGTTTAAGCTATCTATGTGTTTTATTGTTAGCCTCCCGTTTTTTAGCGGCTTTAGAAAACGATGTTTTTATTTACGCAGGACTTATTACTTGCTTTATTTCACGTATGGTAGGTGAGCTATCCTGAGCAGCTTTGGGCCTTACAACTATACCCACATTATAATCTTTTTTAACATGCTCATGGGGCGGACTGAACAACACTAGAATAAGATGGTCTATTCTGTTCAACTTTGAAATAATCTAGTTCAACTTTTTTAAGGATGTCAGAAGTGAAATCCTTAGTACTGGGCTGCACCTTTGAGAGGAAATTCATTTTATACTTAATTTGAGGTGTCATGGCCATGAGTTTGACAAGAGGAAACTCATGCTTCTTGAATTTTGCAAACAGCTTTACATGAATCGTAAAACCAGAAAATATTCCTCTAGAACTTTATTGTATGCAGGAATTCATATTCCTGGTCCGGAACCTTCGCACATTTGGTGTGATACCACTTGTCACAAACGCCCTCACATTGTACGGCTTTGTCGGTATCCACCACCCTTACTTTGCATTTCATGCAATCTCCAGGGCGTTCGATCTGGTTGGAAGGCATTTTGAAATAAGAAAACTGCTCAGTGTGTTCAAATCGTATCCATACTTTCAACCGAGCAAATACCCAAAAATACAATAAAATCACTAGCCTGATATAACGGTATCGCTGCAAAAAATTATTGATATCAATAAGGAAGCCGAAGAAGAACTCACTGTGTGACAAAAGAGAAAATTTCAAGTTCACCGTATGCAACACTCAAAAGTTAATTTTACAACAGTTTTCGTTTTAACAATTAAAAAAATCCCGCAGAAATAATCAATCTAGTGATGCGCGATTACGAGATATTAAAATCCATTGTTTCGATTGTTCAAATATCTCGAAACATCTCGATTATTTAAGTTGGACTCGATTGTTGCAATCGAGATAATCGAGACAATCGCGCGATTCGAGATAATCGAGACAATCGAGCGATTCGAGATAATCGAGACAATCGAGCGATTCGAGATAATCGAGACAATCGAGCGATTCGAGATAATCGGCCGATTCGAGATAATCGAGCGATTCGAGACAATCGAGGCAATCGAGACAATCGAACATATCGCAATCGATCATTCGGTCGGTCAAGTCATCGACAATCGGTTGACAGCAATTGAGTGGGCCATAAAGCACGTTTCGTTGGCGCAGCCAATAAAAAAATGTTCAAATATTTCAGCAAAAATATTAAGTGTTATTATTTGATCAAACTGCATTTTTTTGGGAAATATTGATGTATAAAAGGATAAGTTTATCTTAAGTTAAAATTAAGATATCTTTAACTCTTTGGTGGCGGTGGGCATGTTAGTGTTTAAGCACACCAGTATACACAGTACGCTTGTAGAACCGCTTGTGAAGAATAGATTTGAATGGATTGGATATACTATTTAGTAGATTTTTTTACGTGTGCATACATATGGAATGTAATGATCAGATATGCATGGAAATTTGTATGGACATAACGGGCCAAGACCTATTGCTGTGATACAAAGATTTCGGTTTTGTAGGGGAGTAAGGGGTTTTTTGGCCATAGTTTGGCAAAAACTGCCTTTACCGAGCTTTCAATGATTGAAAGTGGTCGGGGAGTACAATAGTGATATTTTAAGGACGAAAAAAAATTTTTATGGGGAAAATTGGGCAAAAACGTCGAAATTTTCCAAATTTTTTTTTTTTTGCGTAGCTTGAATTCGGGGACATTTCTGAGCTGTTTCGGGCGAAATGTCCATACAAGTCTGTGAAAAAGTGGCCTAGTTTCGAAGATATGGCAAAATGAAATCCGCCGGAAAACCGACCGGAAAAACTGAAAGTAGCACTAAAAGTGCTAAATAAGAAAAGGTTGAGATCCTTTTTGGTTCGATGATTGGCTTCTCTGGCTGTGCATTATGCCGTATCTTCGAAACTAGGCCACTTTTTCACAGACTTGTATGGACATTTCGCCCAAAACAGCTCAGAAATGTCCCCGAATTCAAGCTACGCAAAAAAAAAAATTTGGAAAATTTCGACGTTTTTGCCCAATTTTCCCCATAAAAATTTTTTTTCATCCTTAAAATATCACTATTGTACTCCCCGACCACTTTCAATCATTGAAAGCGCGGTAAAGGCAGTTTTTGCCAAACTATGGCCAAAAAACCCCTTACTCCCCTACAAAACCGAAATCTTTGTATCACAGCAATAGGTCTTGGCCCGTTATGTCCGAAACCACTCTAACCCAAAATTGGCCGATTTCAGGTACTTTTGCCCTAAAAACTTTTTGAATATTTGAATAAAATACTCGCAAGTACGAAAATACTGGATAAATGATATGCTTTCAAACTGCACTATCTAAAAGCAGATTTTATTTTAACATACTTAACAGCATGACAAAACTCAACTTCATATAATATTTGATCATACGCTTTGATCAGACTTAATAGTTGTAGCAAAACTACCAGCCATTTATACATGATAAATGCTAGCCATACAAATTTCCATGCATATCTGATCATTACATTCCATATGTATGCACACGTAAAAAAATCTACTAAATAGTATATCCAATCCATTCAAATCTATTCTTCACAAGCGGTTCTACAAGCGTACTGTGTATACTGGTGTGCTTAAACACTAACATGCCCACCGCCACCAAAGAGTTAAAGATATCTTAATTTTAACTTAAGATAAACTTATCCTTTTATACATCAATATTTCCCAAAAAATTGCAGTTTGATCAAATAATAACACTTAATATTTTTGCTGAAATATTTGAACACTTTTTTATTGGCTGCGCCAACGAAACGTGCTTTATGGCCCACTCAATTGCCGTCAACCGATTGTCGATGACTTGACCGACCGAATGATCGATTGCGAGATGTTGGATTGTCTCGATTGCCTCGATTGTCTCGAATCGCTCGATTATCTCGAATCGCTCGATTGTCTCGATTATCTCGAATCGGCCGATTATCTCGAATCGCTCGATTGTCTCGATTATCTCGAATCGCTCGATTGTCTCGATTATCCTGAATGTCTCGATTGTCTCGATTATTCTCTCGATTGTTTTGGCGCATCGATTGCGATTCTCTCGATTGCGATTATCTCGATTGTTTTGTGGCGCCGATTGCGATTATCTCGATTGTTAAAATATCTCGCAATCGCCCATCACTAAATCAATCCCAAAAAACTGACAAAAATCACCACACCAGTTTATTATGTGTCAAATTTGACCAAGATGAATAACACTTACCAGCCTTTAGTCCAATTAATAAGTTTAATAGTTTTTCAACTAAGCTCTCGAACCTGAAATAAGATAAGCCTTATTTATCAAACTATCTTAATTTCGAAGTGGACGCCTTACTCCTTCTCTAGTATATTGTAATCACCGCTTTCATCTTCTGTAAGCGGACTATGAGCCGTCTTCACAAAACTGCAAAACTCATCGCAAAGGTGAAAAATCTTGTACAAAATCGAGAGAACAGGATTTTCTACTGGGCTCATAACACTTGTTTTGGACGGTT
Organism: Nemotelus nigrinus; assembly: GCA_947369275.1. Taxonomy (NCBI): domain Eukaryota; kingdom Metazoa; phylum Arthropoda; class Insecta; order Diptera; family Stratiomyidae; genus Nemotelus; species Nemotelus nigrinus. The sequence goes on from OX376375.1 coordinate 83,125,932, forward strand.
CTTCCTGTAAGTATAATATATATTTTAGGAATTTACACATGTTTTTCATGAATAAAACCGCTTACATCAGTTAACAAAAAACACAAACTTAATATGTTAGCTTGAAAGATACAATGTGCGCGTTGAATGTGTTCGAAATCCGTCGAGTTCAATACTGTGTGCATAAGAATACTAAACTGGCCTGCGAAAAAGTCTTAAGGTTGGTAATTAACAGATAAATATTTTAGCCGAATATACTTTCTAAAACATCGATCAGTATATAGTATTGTAGATTATCGACAAGAAACATTAGCTGATTGCGCAACTGCAAAACTTTAACGTCCGTCGTGTTGATCTTATGCTCCCGATGGAAGCACCAAACCATATGTAAATCATATTGTGTGCGTTTGATCAGCATCAAGAATCGAAACAATTCGTTATAGCGTTCCATGACTTTGGGAGAGAAGAGTAAATGAAGTGGCCAGTTGATTTTATACTGCAGTGTGATGTATTGCAAGTAGCCAAAACTCCCAAGATCGTCATTATCTATCCGTTCCTTTGGTATGATTAGTGTGAATTGTTCTAGATCCTCTGTAACATTCACGCCATGGGCAGCCGACTGAAATATGAAGAAGGGAGCATCAAGCAGTTTTTTTATAATGCGATATTTTCCGAAGGCATTTAGACTTTCATATTCACATACATCAAACGCCTTTATTAAATCCCGAACATTTGCGTCCGTAACAGAAGATCGATTTATAACGTGCGTCCTCTTAATAAATTCCAAAAACAGTTCTCCGCGACCCAACAGATAGAAATCCTTTATCAGCTTCAACTGTTTCACCAAATCTGCTTGGTCAACGGCGATTTGTGATAGGCGTTCAGTTACGAAGGCTTTGATTTCATCAATAACACGTTCGTAGCGAGTTACGTTCAAACACGGATCGTCCTGGAGTTTCTGGATCATTTTGAAAAACTCGGGTTCTTTTTCGTTATATAGCGACTGTCCGAAACAACGTTTTTCGGAGTCGTGCCAACTGTAGGCGTCTTTTTTGTTTTTGCTGGCGTCCACTTTAAACATGAGAACTGTTTGCCCAATGAATAACACCTTCTCTGCCCAAGTCGGCGGAAGGTAGTGTGGCAAAAATTCATAGCAAATTTCGTAGTGCCATATATCTGCATAAGTGCTCGTTGCGTCCTAAAAACAGAATATTAGACGACGGAAAAAATTAAAGGGAAACTTTTGCAGTTTACTGATATAGTGGTTGCAGTGTGTCGCCCGCTACCAGCACTTGTACTGCCAAGTGTTGTGTTTCGCGATTCCGAGCATTGCACAAAGAACTCTCCATACGTATCCACAACCTTCCCATAGAGAAGCCAATGTGTCATTTGCTTGAAGAACACAACATTTACTGCCGATTGAATTCTAGAACAAAAATCTCTGTGGAAAACAACGACAAACAACAACAAATCAACCAACATTTTTACGGCCTTGCTGATTTGTTCGTTTCCATGCAGCATGTTTTGGTGCAGATATTGTAATATTGCACAGCCGTGCAGTCTTTGTGCTTTTATATCACGAACCATTTTCAATAGAAATGAAAATAACGGCTGAAACGTATCAATTTTGTGAAAAATGAAAAGCAGGGAATGCGACGGGTTCTGCAAAAAGCTGCGCTCCAGTTCCGCCACACAATTCAGATATTTGTCCATAACATTATCTATACCGGATGCAAGCGCTTGCAAGTACAAGCCCTTTTGCAAAGGATCTACATCAAATCGTTATTTTTTAATCTATAATGTTCGTATCAGATTTGCTCACCTTCCAACTCCAGACTTCCTGCCATCATATTTGGGCCGTAATTTTTAGTAAACGTTGCGATTTCCCGATGCTGTCGCATAATTTTTAGTATTTCTTCCAATATTTTCTTTTCGCATGGATGTAAAAATATAGAAATAGCATCGGAAACCTAATTAATTAAATATATTCTTTAGTTCTTATTATCATAAGGTAATCAAGTAAACCACTCACCATCAAGTCTTCGATAGGGATTCGCACAGAATGTGGATTGAGAAGCGATAGGAGTATATCATGGATCATTTTCGGTATTTCAGGGTACACGACTATCTGAGTTTTAATTGAGTGCCAAAGGGCAGAACTTAACTTTAGGGGAATTAACGGCGAATATATTCGAAACCAAACGGAATGTCATTTGGGAAAAGTTAGCTTTATATCTTCTTCTTGTTCACTCATTGAATTATAGAATTGTTCTGGATCAAGTTGCGTGCAATCAGCTGGGGCGGTCGAAAACTTAACCGGGCATCGAAGTTCCTCCGAAATTTTTCAATTCACTGGTTAATATTCAAGGAATAGCTTGAAGAGTTGAGATTTAGAGTTAGTTTCAGCACGTTAATCTTCGACATCACCGATTCCTCGTGAAGTTCTTTTGGTTTTGTGCAAATGTGTTAAATTATCATGCATTCTCCACGGTAGCACAACTCCCATGTGATATTTGCGTGAATAAGTGAGTTAATGCGACTTTTCCAATAAATTTGGAGTCATTAGAATCATCTTTGATAGCAGACAATCAATCGTAGAGGAAAATCCACCTTTATAAAATCCAACTGTGTACATAACCTAGTCACTGTCACATTTCTTTACGATGTAAACAATTTAAAAGCTAGGTTTGTTTTGTTTACGGAGGGCGTCGCACGTGCACAATGGGAGATTCGCAATATTTTCAATCGTACGAGGACCTCGCAGTATGTTATTTTACCATTATACCATAGTTTCACCGTTTTTACAATCAGTGGTTTGTAGGTCCATGAAATAATGCTTCGCGACAGGCCTCGACAGGAAGCCTACTACAATGCAATTATGACGAATAAGTCATTATTTGAAGGCAAAGTAGTATTAGATGTCGGCGCAGGAACCGGAATCCTTTCAATATTTTGCGCAAAGGCTGGTGCTCGTCTAGTTTACGCTGTAGAGGCGTCAAAGCTCGCTGCTCTTGCTGTAGAAATTGTTCGCGAAAATGAGCTGACTCCAGTGATTAAAGTATTCCAGCAGCGTATAGAAGACTTTCAGTTGCCTGTGGACACCGAAAAAGTAGACATAATCGTTTCCGAATGGATGGGTTTCTACTTGCTGCATGAAGGGATGCTTGATTCAGTTATATATGCTCGAAATAAATTTCTACGTGACGGGGGAAAAATGTTTCCCGAACAAGCTTGCATTTATGTCGCACCATGCTCCGTACCCTCTCGTTTCGATTATTGGACTAACGTCGATGGAGTCCAGATGTCGAGCTTTGCGCATTGCTTACGAATAAAGAACTCTGGTAAACCGGAGATATTAAACGTCAAGGAGGAAGATTTGTTGCACGAAGGTGTCGTCATGTCGTGGATCGATCTGAACGAGGTTGGTTCTGATGATTTGAACGAAATCAGCATTAAAGAAGTAGTGGCGGTACGACGAGAAGGAAAGTATCAGGGCTTGTGTATCTGGTTCGATTGTAAATTTCCATCAGAGAATCCTGATGAGGGAATTATTTTATCAACGAGTCCCTGCAGCCCCAAAACGCATTGGGAGCAGTGCGCTGTTGTCCTACCGATCGAAGCTTGTGAGAGCCTGACGGCCGGTGATGCAGTGGCATTTAGTCTTGTGATGAGCAGAAACCCAATGGACAATAGAAAGTACGTTTTAAAAACCAGCATGCATTAAGTATAAACATATTTTATTACTCAACCGACTTCTACATTATCTTTCAATTTTTTGCCTAACAAAACATCTGGTTATTTTTTTGATCAAATGATACGCGTTTCACTAATTGAGTAAAATTTTAGATATAACATCGAAATGAGCATTCTCGACCAAGAAGAAGAGGAACATCCGCTGCCATGCGATTGCAAAATGACAAAATGTATTATAGCCAAAGCACACTTAGCATCGTTAGAAGATGGCCTAATGGATTGTAATTAGGCAAGTAAATGTTTTTCTTTTTTGTGTAAATGATATATGCGTTTTATTTCCGCGGGTGGTTATACTATAAATGATGATAAAGCCGGAACATTCATCTTAAACTATGGAAGGATTTAAGATAAATAGTTCTCGGTAAGCTACTGGCGCGTTTAAAATGGGAGAAATTAAATAGTAATTATTACTGGGCTGTTTTGGTTTTTTCCCAATGAAATCAACATATAATTTTTAAACAAATATGTGTTTCGATGTTTTCAACAGATGTTCTAAACACGGAAACCAAATTTGACTATGTTTAGATTGACTAGAATCAGCTACTTTTCTTTAAAGTTTTCCCCTGTTATTCTTTGCTCATAACAGTGACATAAAAACGAAATACCTTTAATAACCAACTTGTTTAACCAGTTTCGAAAACTACTGACGAATGTTTAAGCGAATTTTACAAAGGGTTCGTTTCGGCAGCCAATATATTTGAACGAAATAGTAAATGCTGATCAGAATATTCCCACAAAGACCGATGCAGTTCATAGTCAGCTTTATTCATAGAGTGCGCAACTTCTTCTGAAATGTCAAGAAAATAAAGTATCGTATGGCTCGCATTGATTCATAAATTACCCATTATTTTGTGCTTTAATAACATATCTGCGTCAATTGTCTCCAGAATATATTTTGTGTGTTTTATGTAGTCCTCAACAGACCATGATCTACTCTGAAGCTCAAGACTACTGAGTTTTTTCAGTCCTTGTAATTCACCGAGACACTTGCTGATGACATTCTGTGCCACATTGAGTCGTCTCACATGGGATTGCAACTGTTCGCATAGCATTTGCAACTTATCGTTATATATATTAGCATCCGAGTTTTGGGTTCGTTCCTTTCTCAGTCGACTGCTTTCAACTTGAATTAAGTTTATTATGGCGAGAGCTTGATGCGATTCAGTTTTATACTTAAACTGTTCATTTTGAACATTTGATGCAATTTGATATAGACAATTTGTGACTATTAAATCTTCAGGAACTTGTGTTCTTGGAGCTGGGCAAAGTAAACATTCATATGCATAGAATTTGATATGTTTTTAGTATCAACTAAATTTAGCAAGAGCGTTAGAATTTCAACATTTTATTGCCAACTTTGTTTCCGAGGAAATGTTTCGGCAGACATTTATATGCAAGCATGCTTTTGTTCTTATGTCGGTTTAGTAGCAGATACAACTTTAACAAGAATGAAGTGGAAGCTCACGAAAGATTTCTCTGTTTTTAAATATGCTGTTTCAAATTCACTGAATGTACGTAATTATAAAACCACGCTTTTAATTTACATTTGACTAAATTATATATTAGCAAAGAAATATAAATTAGGCACTAGAAAACATCTGCAATCTTCCCTCTGTGCTACCAGCATCAACAAAAGATTAATATATCTTTACATACATCTTATTGGAGTCAAGCTGCTATTCAAAGGACTTCTCACCGGGGTCACCATGTGAATTGTTTCATCTCACAATTTCAACGATGTACCAAATCATAAGGCCACTCGATTTCTTACTTGTGTTATTTTTATTTACGATTATTCCTCGGATTATTCCAGCTGATGGCCTGACGTTTCGGTGTCTAACCTAATTCACCATAAGTGTTTGGCAAGAGATGTCACTGTAATCGTCAATAAGAAAATTATTTGAAAATTAATGAAATATGGGCGTAGCTTAAGAACTATATATAAGGTCTGTTTCCGTACCACGATTAATTGCAATTAATCGCGATTAATTGCAATCAAGCCGTTCCCGTACTCCGTTTTACTGAAAACTGAAAATTTCCCCTCTTTCAGTAAGTACGATGACATTTCAGTAGGGTCATGGCCTTCATATAAAAGGTCTATTGCAAAAGCAATTAACGTACAAGATGGCGGACCTAAGCTACTTTGGGTAAACTGGACTTGATGCCCCACACCCGGGAAATTCCACCAGCAGAGGGCGAAAAGGTGGCAGAAAGGCCGAAAAAATGAAGAAAAGTAGACAAAATTATGCATAAAGATAAAAAAGAAGATAAAACAATTAAGGAGAAGAAAAAAAAGAAAGAAAAGAAGCCCCAAAAGCAAACGCAAAACCACAAAAACACAAACATATTAGCCCGACATCTATCGGCAAAATTCATGTAACAGCTGTGTGGGGCATCAAGTCCAGTTTTACCGCTACTTTTCCCAACCGGTCCGCACAGTGATGTTTTTTATGGTTATAAAGAAATTCACGAGATCCACCTACAGGAGATATGAGGAAACTCATATGTCATATTAATCAATGTTTTTTTGGGATCTTTCACAAGCAATTTAGATATAAAAAGTCTTTAACATCAGACCTCAATTCATCGGGACACTTATCCGAAATATCGTTTGTATAGAAGAATTTGCAGATTATCAAAATTTGATGATTTTTAAAGTGGAATAAATCCTACCAACCACAAACGGCAATTGTTTACAATTCTCATTGCCGAGAGTAGGTGGCAGGTATTCCAAATTGCAAAGTTCTCGCGTATACAGCACAATAAACACATCACTTTCACGACACTTATCCGAAATATCTTTTACGCGACAAAAACTTCGAAACCAGTCTCCGGATAATAGGAAAATAGACTCTATTCCCTGATTCAACCGAGCCGCACCATTTACATTACTAATTATCAGAGACATGTCAAACAATTGTCATTGTGCAATTCCCAATAAATCTTAATAACGAGAGGACTACACCATTTTAAAAAGTAGTTTAATACCTGTCAGATTGCAAGTCGCGATAGGCCTTTGATATGAGGGCCATAGTAGGGTCCATGGTCAAACGGTGTGGCGCGAGCAAATATTTTCAAATGTGCGCGGCAAGCAACATCTTTTTTTGCTATGAAGGTCGAATATTTTTGTGGCGATAATTTATCACTGCTTAGGATGACTTTATAATCACTACTGTTTTTCCAAAAACCGAAAACTGACACTTTTGGTTGTCAATTTTCAGGAAATTCAATGAGAGCGTTCCCATACTTTCATGAATTTCCCCCACCACATAATTACGGATCTATAGCTGGGAAAGTACGTAAATTGCGATACAATTTTCGAAAAGTAAATAGCAATACCTAAGTCCAAGTTGAAAAAAGACAGAAAGTACCCCGCCAAGATAAGACACGCCCCCTTTGTGCGATCAGATACGTTTGTCATTCCCACTAGGCAATATGCATGTGCTTTACCAAAGAGACTATTTTAACGAATGGCAATTTATGCAGCATTAGGCGTGTTTTTATGCTCCCCTTATCCATAACAGAACAATACTAACCGGTGCAGACACATTGGCAACAACAACAACTCCTGTTATGGAAAGGGGGAGTTGTTGTTGTTCCCAATGCGTCAGCATTGTTCTGTTATAGATAGGGGGAGCAAAAAACACGTCTATTGATTTCCTGAAAACCTATTCTGCGTATAACAATTGTTCTAATTAAACCACTATAACCACTCAACCATAAAATATTCTAGATACAGCCAATTCTTCAATTAAACTCCGTCACTGATTAACGATTTAATAAATTTTTATTGTATTGGAATTTCAATTTTTCAACAAACGTATAGATTTTTCTAACAATCAATTTTCTTCTGCACCATCTAAATTCAAAGTCAACTGTTAAGTGAAAATTTCGGTACTTTCTTTTCTATACAACTTTCTCTTAATTCTCTTATTATATTTCCAGTTTTACCAGTATTTCTTTACTGTGAATATTAAATGAAAAAACAATTGTGAATAGACATTTAAACATGTAATGTCAAATGACAAATGTCAAGTGACAATTGTCAAAATCATCAACAATCATCAAAATACTAAGCTGATCGATAGCAGACTTTAGATAAGTATATATTTTTTTATCTTTGAACTCGATTCTTTTGCTGTTTTTCGTTTCAGGTTCCTGCGTTGAAGAGGCCGCCGTTGCGTCGCAACATTCTCCCCCCGATGAGGCGTGTGTAGTGCCTCAGTATTATCTATTGGGCTGACTTCTGAAATGGTAAGTATTAATTGGCTAATCTATTTGATATATGTTGTTTGTATGTCACGTCCGGGTCTGGATACTATTTTGATCTAGATTCCTATCGTTAATGTGTTGTCCAATGTGCCGGTTAAGCTGATGCATTCGTTCAACTCAGTTTTGGCATGGTGAAGTTGTCCCACCTATGCTGGGCGTCCACCTATACCATCACTGATTTGTATGGAATTCCAAAGACGTCTCACGTTAAGTAGTTTCGCGAATTTATTTGATATGGCAAGGTCTCATGGAGGAAAGGGATGTGTAAGGAACAGTTTGATAGAAGGAATTAAAGGTGCATTTCTCATGATATATTTTGCGTAGGTACAAGTGCAATTTTTGTAACTGATCGTTTGTATGTCTTTCCATTTGACCATACGGTTACTACTCGTACTAGGGAATCGTTTCCTGGATGAACTTCTATAATTCTGGCTAATGGCCAACGATAAGACTGTAATTTTTCATCTTTTAGTATACACAAATCGCCCACTTTGAAATTGTTTTCTGTTGTATTCCATTTGGGTCTAAGTTGCAAGCGATTCAAATATTCGGTTTTCCACCGTTTCCAGAAATCTTGCGTTATCTTTTGCGTTGTCTGCCATCTATCGAGATGGTTGATATTGTCGCCTTCGAAATCTGCTTCGGGTGGTGCTAGTAGTGTATCGCCTATCAAGAAATGTGCTGGAGTAAGTGCCGTCGTGTCTGTTGGATCGTCGTTCAAGGGGCACAGGGGTCGAGAATTGAGGCAGGCTTCGATTCTAATTAAGATGGTGGACAATTCTTCATACGTTAGAGCAATGTTGCCCACAATTCGGCGCAGATGAGACTTGATAGATTTGACTCCGGCTTCCCAGAGCCCACCAAAATGCGGCGACGCTGGAGGATTGAAATGCCACGTAACGCCATCATTGGCAATTATTTCGGCAGCCCTTTTGTTGATTTCTGATAATTTGCTCAATTCAGCATATGCCCCGACAAAATTTGTTCCACAATCGGAATACATGTGTCCACTAAATCCTCGTCTTCCCATAAATCTTCGTAATGCTGCAAGGAATGCTTGTGTCGAGAGGGCACTAACAATTTCGATGTGTATAGCTTTTACTACTAAACAAATAAATATAGCCACGTAGCCCTTCGATGTTTTACTACCTCTTCCTCGCCTGTCTTTTATGTCGAATGGTCCACAAAAATCAACACCCGTATGTGTGAATGGACGAGAAATAGTTACGCGAGCTGCTGGCAAGTTTCCCATCAGCTGAGTTGCACCGTTCGCTTTGGCCCGAAAACAGCGGATGCATTTATGTACAAAATGTTTGATCCGGTTGCGACCATCTATCAGCCAAAATCTTTTTCTTGATGTGTTCAGCATTAGTTGAGTTTGTCCATGCAAGGTTGCTTGATGGACTTGATGCAACATTAATTCGGTGAACCTTCCATTTCGTGGGAGAATTATTGGATGCCTTTCATCAAAATTCAATTGTGCATTTTTTAGACGACCTAGCACACGTATTAATCCAGTTTTGTCTATGAAGGGGTTTAATTTGATCAATTTACTTTTCTTTTCAATTGGTTTGTTATTCAAAAGACAGGCTATTTCTTGTGAGTATTCACTTTGTTGAGCGTGTTTGATCCAGAATTCAAATGAGTGTCGCAGCTCTTCACTGGTTAAATATGGTGGATTCTTTATTCGATTTATTTTCGATCTGCAAAAACGGAAGCAGTACGCGGTAATTCTAATTAGTTTCGATAATGTTGAATATCTTTGTAACCAAGTGTCTAAGAAACTTTCTGTGTGTATTCCTACATTAACAATGTAATGTTTTCGTTTTTCGACTTCAACTGATTTGATATCTCGCATTTTAGGCCATGCATCGATGTCTTCGGATAACCAGCTTGGTCCGTGCCACCATAGCTCATTGCGTATTAAATCGATTGGTTTTACTCCTCTGGAAGCTACATCTGCTGGATTACATTTAGATGGAACATATCGCCATGGTATGTTATCAGTGTTCTCAAGGATGAGAGCCGTTCTGTTAGATACAAATGTAGTCCATCGAGTGGGGTGACCTTTCAGCCATGCTAGCACGATCTCTGAGTCACTCCATAACCAGGTAGGTATGTTTTCAATTTTTAATGATGCTGTAACTTCTTTTAGCAATCGAGACAATAGTACAGCTCCGCATAGCTCCAATCGTGGAATACTAACTGGCTTCACTGGTGCCACCTTGGTTTTAGCCATTAATAGATGACTGTTAACAGCCGAGCCTGCACGCACTACCACATAGATTACTGCTGCGTAGGCGCGTTGAGAGGCGTCACAAAATCCGTGAAGCTCTATTTTCGAGTTTTGTTGGTAAGCTACCCATCTTGGGATTTTAATGTTTTCTATTTCCGGTAATTGGCTCAATAATGTCATCCATTCCGTGTTTAGTGCAGTTGATATTGGTTCATCCCAATCTTGTCCAGATAACCATAGTCCTTGTAGTAAAATTTTAGCTGATACCATAATAGGTGCTATCCAACCTAATGGATCGTAAAGACGTGCAACTTCCGATAAAATCGAGCGTTTTGTGTACGTTTCTAATTGCTTATGCCTTTTCAATCGATAGGTGAAGAAGTCTGCTAGCGGATACCACATTATTCCTAGCGATTTGTATCCATTATCCATATCCATGTTGATCGCATCTTGCATTTCGATGTCTTCAAATGGGATTCCTTCTAAAATTCGTTTGTCGTTTGTTATCCATTTTCTCAATTTGAAACCGCCAGAATTCAACAATTTAATGAGTTCGTCTCTTTTGATAATACATTCTTGTAGACTATTTCCTCCAGATAATAAGTCGTCTACGTAAAATTCTTCGAAGACTGCTTTACTTGCATTTGGATAGCTTTCAATTTCATCTATTGCTAATTGGTGTAAAGTTCTGATTGCTAGAAACGGCGCTGAAGTAGTTCCAAAGGTTACGGTAGTCAGAACATAGTCTTTAACTAGATCAGCTGGCTGTTGCCTCCAAACAATTTTCTGAAAGTTTGCATCTTCCGGATGCATATCTACTTGTCGGTACATTTTAGCAATGTCGGCCACCATTGCAAACTGCTTTAATCTCCATCTTATGAGAATTGATGTCATGGTGCTCTGAATGGTCGGTCCTGTCAATAATATATCATTCAGAGACACACCAGAACTCGTTTTCCTTGATGCATCAAACACCACTCTTAATTTTGTAGATGTGCTTTCTTTCTGCACTGCGTGATGTGGAAGGAAGTTAGCTATGCTGCGTATGTTTCCAGATTCAAACGTGACTTCTTTACAAACGGGAACTTCCTTCATGTGACCTAGACTTATATACTCTTGCATTACTGCTGAATATTCTTCTTGAAGACTTCTGTCCCTTTCGAAGCGTTTCTCCATCTGTATTAAACATTTGATTGCATTTTCTCTGGAAAACCCTAGTGAATGTTGACTCTCTGTGCTTATAAATGGCAACCGAACTTGATATCGACCGTTTTGCTGTCTCTTGACATTTACCTTATAGTGTTCTTCACATGCTTCTTCTTCTTGAGTAATGTTTTTTCCCGTTCCAACTTCTTCAATCTCCCAAAAATGTTTAAGTTGCTCACTAATTTTCACGTCCTCTTCTATTTGCACATTAAGTGTGTGCACTACTTGCGCGTTGTTATCGCTGAATCTACCTGATATTATCCAGCCTAGCTTAGTAAGTTGTAGCACTGGACCTAGAGTCAATTTTCGAATTTTTCCAAGTAATAACTGAGCGTAAGCTTCAGCTCCCAATAAAATGTCAATCTTGCTCGGTTGGTCAAAGTGAGGATCAGCCAGATCTAAATTTCCAATCTGTTTTCGAATTGACGTGGAAATTGTTTGCGATGGGATGAAATTTGTCAACTTTCTCAACACGAGAGCATCTACTTTCAAATATTCGTTTTTTTTGGTGCGAAGTGTAATTTCCAAATTTCCGTTCGTCGAAATACCCTTTGTCTCTCCAATACCAGCTACAGTGATGTTTGTCGATTGCCTTTTCCCTCCAATTCTTTGAGCTGCACTCTCTGTAATGATTGACGCCTGTGAACCTTGATCCAGCAAAGCGCGTAGTGTTATAAATCCAGTCGAAGACTCAATCGTCACTAATGCTGTTGCTAACAATACCGTTTTTGTAGCATTGCTAGTCGAAGAGTTTATCTTCGTGACTGTTGTCACTGAAGTCGAAGGTCTATGATTCAAAGAAGTCAAAGTCGATGGTCGAACATTGTGTGAAAACGAGGTTGAAGGTTCTTGATTGAATTCTAAGGTCGGAGGCAGGTTATTTTGAGTAAATGAATTTGACGTCTGGTTTCTATGCCAAGATGAAGATTGCGACTGGTGCGGAAGGACTGCAGTTGTAGATACATCAGGTTTATGTAGAAGTGTGTGATGTGCTTTTTTACACTTGAAACATCTTGAAGTGCTGGGACAGTTTCCTACTAAGTGTCCTTTGTTCAAGCAATTGAGGCACAAACCATTTCTTTTTACCATATCAAATCTCGTCGCATGATCTGATTGAAGAAAAGTGGTACATTGTCTCAAATGATGTGGCCCCTTACACGAAACACACGTAGTATGCTGCTCGTGTTTTGTCAAAAACACATTATGTGAAGATCGAGTGGGTTTATGTTTTTCTACCCCAGCAGCTTCTAATGCTCTAAAACGACGCTGCAAGAACTCTGTGAGGTCTTTAAACGATGATGTTTCTTTATGCGCGGCTTGCTGTTGCTCCCAAATTTGACGCGTCTCAGTTGGTAGTCGTTGAGTTGTCAAATGCACTAACATTGCATCCCAAATATTCGCTACCTCTAAATTGACGATTGCCTGAACGCTGTCGTTAGTTTTATCGAGTAACATTTTAATAGACGAAGCGGATTCATTTGCATTATTGATGGCCAGCAACCTTCTAAACTGAGTATTTAATAGAACGCGCTTATCATCATAACGTTCTATGAGCAACCTCCACGCTGAATTATAATTGGATTCAGTGATCGAATAATGTTTGAGAAGTTGTTCAGCTTCCCCCGAAAGACTGCATTTTAAGTAGTGTAATTTCTCTACTCGAGATAAATTAGATTTGTTGTGAATCAAAGATACAAACAGATCTTTAAAAGAAGTCCACTCCCCATAGTTTCCGTTAAACTTTGGCAAGTTTATGCGTGGAAGTCGAACATCCATGTCATCGTTTGATCGACTGGATTGATTTTGTATCTCATTGTCAGCCTGCGCTGCCTGTGCCCCTTGTTCCAACTTCAGATCTTCTAGATCTGTTTCGAAACTCAAATTGAGTTCTTCAAAGGATAGATACAGTTTATCTTTGAAATATTCTAAATCCACATCGGTTTGCTCTTTGACTAATGAAAGTATCTTCTGATGCGTTTCCAAGAAAGTTTGCCGAATTTCTTGCACTCGCTGGAGCAATTTCGTGGCATAAGCAAGAGTTTTCCGTGCTTTAGCATCCTTTTTGAAGTTACTTTGCATTTTATTTAATTGTTCGAGTAACAATTTCTGCTGAGTTAGCAACCGATCCATTTCGTTGGATTATAATTTTTGCGAGTTTCGATATATTTTCAAGTATATTTTGCACTATAAATGTAAATATTGTACACTACAATTGATTACTGACACACTTAGAACTGAATGAATGATGGTGAAATCCTCCTGTCTGTCTAACTACTATGCCTCAATGACCCAGCTTATTGATTTGCTGATATCACGGCAAAATTGTCTCAAATCTATGCTATATGATTTCACACCATCAATTCGCACCCAATTAGCACTAGTATACTTAGTGTCAGTCAATCACGAAATTTTCATTAATCAAATTAACGAATGTATGTTCAGTCCTTTGTAATTGAGCAAGACTGATGTGTTTCTAATATTTGATATGAAATGCGGGAATATGTATATTGGCATATATGTAGAAGGATAAATGCAATGGAATGTAATAAAGGAATGGAATAAGGACTTACCAGACCTTCTAATTGCCGTTGCTATCCGGTTCGAAGGACCAATAAAATGTTCTAATTAAACCACTATAACCACTCAACCATAAAATATTCTAGATACAGCCAATTCTTCAATTAAACTCCGTCACTGATTAACGATTTAATAAATTTTTATTGTATTGGAATTTCAATTTTTCAACAAACGTATAGATTTTTCTAACAATCAATTTTCTTCTGCACCATCTAAATTCAAAGTCAACTGTTAAGTGAAAATTTCGGTACTTTCTTTTCTATACAACTTTCTCTTAATTCTCTTATTATATTTCCAGTTTTACCAGTATTTCTTTACTGTGAATATTAAATGAAAAAACAATTGTGAATAGACATTTAAACATGTAATGTCAAATGACAAATGTCAAGTGACAATTGTCAAAATCATCAACAATCATCAAAATACTAAGCTGATCGATAGCAGACTTTAGATAAGTATATATTTTTTTATCTTTGAACTCGATTCTTTTGCTGTTTTTCGTTTCAGGTTCCTGCGTTGAAGAGGCCGCCGTTGCGTCGCAACAACAATGGTAAGCTATGAGATAGTTAACGCGGAATACTACTTTCGATACCATTTGGCGAGTAAAAGGAATATCTTTGACACTTTTATGCAATCCACTACAGAGAATTTCGTGGTAAAACTGGACCTGATGCCCCACACAGCTGTTACATGAATTTTGCCGATAGATGTCGGGCTAATATGTTTGTGTTTTTGTGGTTGTGCGTTTGCTTTTGGGGCTTCTTTTCTTTCTTTTTTTTCTTCTTCTTAATTGTTTTATCTTCTTTTTTATTTTTATGTATAATTTTGTCTGTTTTTCTTCATTTTTTCAGCCCTTCTATCACCTTTTCGCCCTCTGGTGGTAGAATTTCCCAGGTGTGGGGCATCAAGTCCAGTTTACCCAATTTCGTTTGTTGCTAGCGAATGTTCGCTTACTGTTTCTTGATGGGATTATACGCACGCCAAAACACTCTCACCTATCAGCTAACACGGATATCAATATTCTCACCTGTCGTTTGAGAGTATGATTTTCTCACTTTTGCATATGATAAAGTGAACTTATTATAATATGCGTCTTTTCAGTTAAACCAGAGTAAAACACGTGTGTTCTCTTCGACGTCTCGTTTTGATCATTTTCTTTTCTTTCTCATTGACGTTTCACATTTTTCCGTTTACCGTCATTAGCGGCATCTCTACTTAAACCTAATACTTATATTCGATTATGTGGCCGTCAGGGTACATAATCGTTGTCGCTGTGACGTCATGGCGATAGACAAATTTGACATTTCCACGAGGCAGTGCCGACACACACGTAGATTTCACTTGCGGTTTTTAAGCTAAAATATGATTAAAACGTTAGTTTTTTGTACGTGGGTGCGTTGTAGTAATAATATTTAGTCATAACTTGCATTTTGTGTCAATAAATTCTATCGAAAGTGTCAATCAATTCTATCGACACAAAACAACACATAACCTAACAACAACTGATAAACATTTCGTAGCGAATTTTTCTAATTATACCGCGCGCACCGCATTAATTTGTGTTTTAACTGTTCACCAGCATTGTTCCGCACATCTCACTTTATTTTCATTTCACTCACTTTAACACAACCTGTACTATTAATATTTTCTCGCGGTCGTCCCATAAGACTGCGTGTGTTTTTCACGACATTTTGGCCTATTGCTGAGACGTCATTATTCTGCATTACGGCCCGTACTTCAAGGAGGCATTGATACGGCATTGATAGTACGGGCCGTCATGCTACGTAATCGTTGTAGCTTTGACGTCATTTTTGCTGGTCATGTTGACATTTCCACCTGGCAGTGCCGATATACACCGAGATTTCACGTGCGGATTTTAAGCTAAAATATAAATAAAATGTTAGTTTCTTTTGCGTGGATGCGTTGTAATAATAGTATTTAGTCATAACTTGCATTTTGTATCAATCAATTGTATTGACAGTAAATCGACACGAATCATCACATAACCTAACAACAACTGATACACATTTCATAGCGAATTTTCCAATTATACCGCATGTATCGCATTAATTTTTGTTTTAGCTATTCACTAGCACTGTCCCGCAGATCTCACTTTATTTTCACTTCACTCATTATAACACAACCCGCACAAATTACGATTTCCCGCGGACGTCCCATAAGACTGCGTGTGTTTTTCGCGATATTTTGACAGCTTTCTCTGACGTCATTATTCTGCATTACGGCCCATACTTCTAGAAGGCATTGACTTTAGAGTTGGTTCGTACTCGTATTTTCACATACTAGGTATTCCTAGTACGAGTACAAAAAATACCTGTTCCAAATACCACATAACCTAAACACCAACCGATAAACATTTCGTAGCGAATTTTCCACATTATACCGGACGCACCGCATTAATTTGTGTTTTAGCTGTTCACTAGCACTGTTCCGCATATACCACTTTGTTTTCATTTCACTCACTTTAACACAACCCGTACAATTAACGTTTTCCCGCGGACGTCCCAGAAGATTACGTGTGTTTTTCGCGACATTTTTCCCGATGCTTTGACGTCATCGTTCTGCATTACGGCCCGTACTTCTAGGAGGCATTGGATATGCCCTCCCCATAGGCGTGCCGTGGCCTAAAGTCTGGCAGGGGCCAGGGACCGAAAGGTTCAAAAGAAGCGATGATTTTGTTTCCCGTAAGGGACACGTACTGTTCATACAACTTATATAATTTACTAATACATTTTATGTTTATTAATTTATTCTTTGTTATTTGCTAATGCATAATGCATTATCAAATAAACTTCGTGTCTGTGAATACGTATGAGCTACTACCACATGCATATAATGTGAATGGTAAGTAAGAGTTACACATGAATTATCCATTAGCACTAAAAAATGAACGCTTGTATGAATTATTCGGGAATATAATGGAAATAATTATAAATATAAGACAATTTTTTTGTTTAGAAGCTAAATATGTTGCAATTTATACTTGAAGAAGAGGATAGTTTACTTTCAAAACATATTTGAAGAAATTGGAATATATTAAACTTACAAGGAAGAAACTGATCTTTTATTTCAAATTTTTGTTACCTAGAAAACCTATGAAAAGCATAAATAATTTGCCAAGACGAAGAGTGCTGTAACTTACTTTTTTCGAGCCATTTGATATCTTTGTAGCCCTAACTGCGTGTCCGAGGCTAGATGAAATATCAAAACTTTTCAGACTTGTGCTTTTTTCTGTTTCCCGTTTCCGTGATCCCCTGGGAAATGTGAGATCCAGACAGTGCCTCTCTGCGAATGATTTAATTTTTTCCCAAACTACATAAGAGTTTTCTCGCTCACTTATTAGTGTTTTAAATGTTCCAGTCATAAGATCCATCCCATCCCAAAGAATTGCATTTTTAGTTTAGAAATATGTGCTTAACATGTTCGTTATAAAAAGAACATAGTGAAAGAAGAAAATATTTGCTACAAACTTAGGATTACTGATCGAATAAAAGATCGCCAATGCATAAACTGAGTCGCTGTATTTTCCTTCATTCATTTCTTTTCCTAAAGCCTTTTTTATAGTCCCATAGCTATTAATCACATATTTGCAATTATGAAATCTCATTGACTAACGAGTCGAGCTTAAACTTCATTTCACGCCTTGTATTTAGATCAACTGCCTCTTCAAGCTGCTTGAACAATTGGTGTTGTGATGACTTCGAAAAGTATAGGTTAAAGGATTCGATGGCATTGAAAAATGATGTACACGTTTCGATTGTGAAAAATGTGTCCATCACAACAAAGATAATTTTATGAGCTTGACAGTGTACAAATGTGGCTGCAGGGTGTTTTATCTTAATTTAGTTTGGAAACCACCTTTTTGTCCTGACATGACACTAGCACCATCATAAGACTGTCCAATAACAGGCAATTCGCTAAGTCCGTAGCTGTCTAACAGGCTCAAAATTATATCGGCTAAATACGAGGCATTTCTAACTCCTGAAATGTCCAGCAAATCTGAGATCCACGGAGAGTTGTTCCTTTTTGTGGACCCTTGCTTCGTCTGCCATAATGGATATCAGTCCGCACTCTTTTATTTCAGCTGTAATGTCCTCGCGAACGATTTCAGCAATTGTTTTTATTAATTCATTTTGTGTTTTGCCAATGCAGTAGTTCGCAGCCTTGCTTTTAAAATGTTTTTCAAAAGTTAAATAATGCTTCGCGAATAATTCACAAAATTCCAAAAAAAAATTCACAATTATCACTGGGACCACTTTCATCATGTCCTCTAAAAGCAAGTCCTTGGCGACTAAGGCACGTTGTAAGGTCAATAACCTTTTCCAAATAATTTCGGTTCATCTTGATAATATTCCAAGACTGTTCAAGCACCATATCACTTACTGTCTTCCAAGCACTTTTAGAGTTTTATTATTGTAGAGTTTTTATTATTCTAGGCAATATGGGCATGAATTTTATTATCCGGATAATTTATCCGAATTGCGAAGTTTGGTCGAGCTGAAACTTTGGTGTATTTTTGGCTACAATGGAAGTTCTATGGAAAATTTTGCATTGTGATAACTTCACACCGAGTCATCAGATCATCATGAAATTTACAAGACGCATCTATGGGTATAAAAAATAAGTTTCTGTCGTTTTGAAATGTCTGGGCAACCTTGTAGCTACCATAAGTGCGTAAACACAAATCTTTCACACCATTGACTCTCTGGTGTTTTTATCGGTATTTAGAATAAAATGCAAATGATTGATGAATTTGATACTATATTTATACAGTCAAATCTAAACTAAACTTCTAAAATTCCCAAACGCACACAAATCGTAACCCTTCACCGAATTATTTAAATTTTTATCTCGCGATCGAATAAAATTCACTGGATATATTGGTCTTGAGTAGATACAGATCTGACAAAAATTTAATGAAGATGATTGGAACCATGAGGCGGTCGTGTCACCATGAAAAAACGCTCGCTGAAATTGAAGTGCTGTGCCTTTTACCTTCCGATGCAGTTATCAAATTATAATCAAATTCACACACATTTAACCTGAGTGTAAACCAAGTAGGTCACTCACAGTTTTGGTTATAATGTTAGATCTGCGATGCCAGCATCAGCATTTTTGTCCTGGAAATCGTTACTATTAAACTTTCAAATAATATTGATTTCGTAGTGAAAATAAACCGAAAATAATTCAATTTAAAAAAATTTAACACATTCGCGGAGAGTAATAGTATAACTTCCAACGCTTTCAATGAATCAAGAGTTGTAGAGAAAGTTATTTTAACGGGATGCAAATTCGGTATAGTCTTTGTTGTGGTGGTGTCAAAAGGTTGGTGGTGGTGTCAGCAGCAATACTGAACCTTCCGAGCTATTCAGTATGGAGTTTTTTACTCAAACGTAATAAATACACTTTATCATACGCAAAAGTCCAAGAAAAATGCTCCGAAATATGGAATGAGACTGTGTTTGTTTTGCTTAATGTTAGGTAGATGATCCCATCAAGAAAGAGTAATCGCAGCGAAAATTGCTCGCAAAAAACAACATTGTTTTGAATAGATAGCATAAACGTGGCAGGGATGCCATTTTTATTCTCCAAATGACATCAAAAATTGTATTCTACGTTAGTGATCTTCTTGCCTACCATTTTAATACTCAGACTATGCTTTGTGAAAAACACTCAAAACATAGAGATCTAAGGAAATGAAACAAGCGTATACATATACGAAATTTAGTGAAGCAATTTTACTACAAAGGTAAAATCTATAAATAGAACAAATTGAGAGAATTGCTACCTCAGATATTCCCCTTGGTTTCCCCGATACCTGAGCTTTTGTTGTTGCTGAGATAGTAATTGTCAAATTCGCGTGCACATGGCCAACTATTTTTCTCTATCTATCTCACTCTATCTTTCTGTTCGGCATAGCTAGTGTATGTCAAACTCGCTTACTACTACTAACGCTCAGCCTAGGCAAATTGCTTCACTTCTCACTGCCATTTTCATTTCCTTACATCTCTCTCTTCTGAGGAAAAACACAATTGCATAAAACGCCAGTTTACAAAAGTGTTCTTATATAAATACCTGTATATTGCCTAGTAAAAATGAACAGATAATCTTAATAAAAAAAGGATAATTGGCGAGGGGCTTTTCGTTTTTTTCTTGACGTATAACTTGTCGAAATTAAATATTGCGGTCCATTTCCTGAGATAAGTCCCATAACATGGTAATTCATATTAATTAATTAGTCTCTATGTTATAAGTAGTGTGCATGCTTTGGTATAGGCTTTCACGACTACACTATACGGCTCTTGCTGTAACAACAAAAACCAAAGAGGCGAAAACTTAAGTGTATGTTGTTAGAAATATGTATTTTTCTGGGAGGGGCCAACCTAGGGTCTGGGGGGGTCCCGGCCCCCCCTGGCCCCCCTGGCCCCCCCTACGGCGCGCCTATGGCCCTCCCCCACCCACCAGACACAAAGTTTCCAGGCTAGAATGGTGATGGTGCAGATGACCGTGAAAGGATACCGAGTCATTAGTCCGTGCAGCTTGTCCGTAACTTTTCAATGGTTGGTCACTTATTTGGCAAATCTTTCTCCAATCTAGGAGCCATCTAAGGGAAAACAATCAAATTCAATCAATTTAATTTGATTTTCATTTTAATATATGCATAAAACACCTCCTGTATTCGTTCAAATTACCAATGTCGAAAAATTTACTATGATAGGAGCAACTAATCCTGTTGCCATCTATATGACTTTTCATCGATCGGTCTCTGATACCAAACTTTTCCTGGCTAATCTAAAACTGTTGGTTTTCCACTTCGCCTCACTGAAGCATGAAGTTTCTCGAAAATTTTATTAAGAAATGATAAAAAAAATGTTACGCCTATTAAACATGCACCCACTAGGGGGCCAACCTCTTCGGCAAATCTGGACATGAGTCACGACCCCGGTAGGGTTGGAGTGCAGTCACGAGGAGGGCTTCAGCACAGCAGGAGAAGCCAACTGGCGAACCAAAAAGGTTACTTTCAGTTTTTGCGGTCGGTTTTCCGGCGGATTTCATTTTGTCGTATTTTGGAAACTAGACCGCTTTTCCCAGATTTGTATGGAAATTTCGTCCAAAACAACTCAGAAAGGTCCCCGAATTCATTCTAGACAAAAAAAAAAAAATTGTAAAATATGGGCTTTTTTGCCCAATATCACCTATCAAAAAATTTTTTGTCCTTAACATATCACTATTATATTCCCCGACCACTTTCAATCATCGAAAGCGCCGTAAAGGCAGTTTTTGCCAAACTATGGCCAAAAAACCCCCTACTCCCCTACAGAACCAAACTTTTTGTATCACAGCAAGAGGTCTTGGCCCGTTATGTCCCAAACCACTCTAACCCAAAATTGGCCGATTTTGTCCGATTTCGCCTATTTTTGCCTTAAAAACTTTTTGAATAATTGAATAAAATAAATGCAAGTCCGAAAATACTCGCAAGTACGAAAATACGCGATACGAAAATACTTGCAAGTATTTTCAAACAAGTATTTTGGAACTATACGAGTATAAATATGGAGTAGCCCTTATTCTTTTCGCACCGATGAGATTTGACAACCCGCGGAAAAGAGTCGACTCAAATTGAGTACCTTGGTCCGTGGAAATTGTTTGTGGCGTTCCATAGCGAGCAACCCAATTTTAACAAGATTCAGTAGCGATAGTGTTGGCAGAGATGTCCTTTAGAGGAATAGCTTCCGGCCAGCGTGAAAATCTATCAATATTTTTGATTCAAAAATTTTCAAATATGTTTTGGCTCCATATACGTTTCTTTTTAATTCAAAGATGAAAAATTTTGATTTGAAAATAAAATTTTTATAAGAAAGTGGAATTCAAATAAGATTCGCTTTTTATTTAAGAGAGATTTCAACTTTTGATTTAAATTTGATTCTATTAAATGACATTTTTCTGAGTGTAGGAAACTGGAAAATGTTAATATTTTTCTTCTAGACTGGCTTTTTAATTTGATTTCTAACGATGCATTCCTTTCTATTATAAAGAAGGATAAAATAACACGAAGGTTGCATTTAATACTTGAATTGATTTCAACTATTAGTCTATTTTATAGATCCTGCAATGATCTCTTCAGTTTGCTGTCTAAACAAAGACTGACTGCTTTGATCCACATCGATCCACACGCACAATGGCGTAGCCCACTTGGATTTGACGCGTGCAGTACTGGTACTTGAGAGTGGTGCAGTCACGATGGTGTTTGTAGCGGAGGCCGATTCTGCACTACAACTCGTCCAACCTGACAGCTGATCGTCCTCGATCAGGGAAGTATTGGGGTCAAGGGCTGCAGCTGGAGTATTTAGCGTAGACTCCTCGTTTTCGGGTTCGAGATACTCTGGGTCCCATTCGTCTTCTTCAAGCCATTCTTTATCCTGGTATTCTTCAGTGTCCTGTGCTGTTGGAATATTATGATTTACAGGGGGGTTAGTTTGCCATCTCCTCAACCTACCTGCCTCGACTATGCCATCTTACGGTAACTGAGATTGCTGGCAATCTTCAACATCTCTTATTACATATCTGTCGTTTTAGGAAATACTCCAAATTGTATTATTGAGACTTAGCTTGATTTTCTGCGGCTATGCTTCTTATTTGCTGCAATGTTTTGTCCTCAGCGCTTACTTTTTCTTCCAGGTATTCATTCAGTTCGCTTATTAAACTACCTCTCGGGGACACCACGAACAGCAGTTGACTTGGAGTAAATCCAGTGGCGGAACTAACATAATTATTTATAGCAAACTCAACTTCAACTAACCGAGAAACTCAATCTGCATGGTTGATTTCTTCTGTTAACTTTTCCAATATGCTTTTCAAGGTTCTATTGACTCGTTCTACTTGTCCGTTGGCTTGTGGTGAGGCAGTGGCAATCTTGATGTGTTCAACATTATGACGCTGTGTAAATGCAGCGAACTCCAAAGAAGTAAAACAAGTACCACGATCTGAAATGGTTCGTCTGGGCCTGATATAATAAACGAAAGACTTTTCCAGGGCTGCAGTAACTTCTCTGGAGCTCGTACTATTAGTAGGATACAGTTTAACGTACTTAATGAAAGCGTCCACAACTACCAATATGTGCTTTCTCTTAGACTGTAGTGACGGTAATGGGCTGAAGTGATCAATGTGTAAAGTGTCAAAAGGCAACAGTTTCTTCGGGATATTATGCAGGTCACGTTCGGAAAAACTAGCAGCAGGGGAATACATAATACACGAAATACAGTTGCGAATAAATTCTTCCGTCTTCTGTCGACCTCCGGCGAACCAATAATTGTGCTTGATCTTTTGCCAACTCTTCTCGACACCTTGATGACCAACTAATGATGTGCCGTGGGAACATTCCCGAGTCGGAAACTTCCTGTTCTGGGCATATTCCCGAAATTTTCCAATGTACCGAGAATATTTCCGAAAAATTGGGAACTTAAACAAATTTCATAAATGTTTGTTTCGTTTACTTTTTGCTTTTAAAGCTTTTTGTGACGTCATTTCTGTACACAAAGCATTTAAAGAACTGGAAGATCTCTTTGAAAACCCTTCTGATAGCGACATTTTCGGCGAATAGTCTCAGGAAGATCTGAAACTAAAATTTTTAGAAAGAAAATCAACGGCCTTGAGACCATTACATCTAGCCACGGCAGCGTTAGATCCACAAAACCGAGGTGCGTCTTTAACGACGGAGGAACATATTGACGGGTGTGAAGTCATTATGAATATCGCGGAAGAAAATAGGCAGACTGATGTACAAAAAGTTTTTAAAGAGTTGTCTGACTTCAAGTGCGGGAACGGCCTTTTTAATAAAAAGTTTATGTGAGATATGGCGGTCAAGGTTAGTCCTATAGCTTGGTGGGAGACCTTATTTAAAAAAACTGATTTGGGCACAATAGCAGCGAAAATTCTGTCAGTGCCTTCAACGTCAGCTACGGTGGAAAGATCGTTTTCAACATTTGATAGCTCACAATTGGAAAATTGCGAACAGAGAGCAAGGAAAAAATAAAGATGGTGATGATAGTGAAGATACACCAAGTGAATTATTATGCTCAGATTCTGAACTTGATTTGAATACACTCGTGATGCGACAACCGCTGAAATCCATCCATTGGACGACATTTGATTAAAATTAAAAAAAATTTATGTTTAGTTTAAGTATAAAATTTTTTGATTTAAATGATTAATTTTATGATCAAAATATTTGATGTTGAAATTTAATGTTTTTTCTTGTATGGAACGATATTTTTTTTTTTTACATAATAATGAATAAACATGAAAAATAAGTTATTGATTATGACTTCTGTAGCTTCATGTTAACCCCAAACCTCATAAAAACTTACCGCTTTCATTTTAAATTCCCGGAAATGTTCCATAAATTCCCGGATATATTCGCAATCAGGGGAACTTACCGGGAATCTATTAGATTTTGGATTTAAAGATAATTAGAACTAATAATCAGACGTAATTTTGACACTGTTCTTTAAACTCAGTTTTAAATTTCCGTTAAATTCCCCAAGTGGAAATGTTTCCGGGAAATGTAGCAGGAATATTTCCATTTCGGGAATATTCCCGGGAACGGCACATCATTATGACCACAGCGTAAAGAGTTAGTTCCTAACCAGCGTGCGGACTCCGTATATGTATACGGTCCAAAACTTCCAATGAACTGGCCTGAGATTGTATTGTTGATCAGCCTGGAAAATTGGAAGAAATCGCATGGAACAGAAAGAGGTGCAAGATAAGATTCGACAACTACATACTCAGGCTAGATTTTTCATTGCTCACATACGACTCACTCTCGCAAAAAATACCAGAACACTCTCAGGTTGCTTTGACAGATAATGCATTGCGTAAATGGAGGCGCAATTTCAAGGTCGAATTGTTTTTTCTGGAAGATGGAAGGAGTTCACCCACTTATCATTCTATACACTTTGATTATGACCAACCAGCTCGTGAGATTGTCTGATGTGGGAAATACATATTGGCCGAGCCCAGGCGAGATCTGGCGAGCCCGAGTGTGTGGACGGTCCAGACAAGCGACTTTGACAGGTCTCGCCGGCGCTCGTGCCACATCCGATCGGAATGGATTTTGAGCACGAGTCAAAGCGATTTCGGGCGAGCTGTCAAATGCCGTCCACATGTTGGCGGTCTCGTCTGACTTCGGCTCGTTTGGCCTCGGCCAATATGTATTTCCCACATGATAATATTAGTTTCCATAGCAGATGGTACACACAGCAAATGGTTTTTATCTGTTTCTCTTCGGAAAACCACTCCATCTATTAGCTCATAGCTGTCTACGGGAGTGGTCTGAAGCTTATTCTGAAGTGCTTTGACAGCAGCATCTTGCGCCTGAGCTTTTGCAACCGATAATCTATATTCTCGTCTGTGACTGCAGCGATAATTGGAGCCCAACTAAGGGCATCTACATGTGGCATACGAGTTCCTTTACGATGTTGGATTGAATAATCATAATTCTCCAATTCTAACGCCCAGCGTGCAATTCTTGGATTTACCTGTTTTCTCATCAGTGCCTGAGTTAGAGAATTGCAATCAGTAATTATTTGGAATCGGATCCCTTCTAAGCATATAATAGCAAGGGTGTCCAGTTCAAAACTGTGATAGCGAGATTCTGGTTCTGTAGCTGTTCTCGAGTAATATGCCACTAGATGGAAATGTTTGTCTGCCTGTCTTTGCATCAATACGGCCCCAAAACCAATAGAACTGGTATCAGTATGCAACTCTAGAGTCTTAATTGTCAGCATAATGTCATCCATATAGATAACAATTTCTTTGTTTCCTATTGGGTCTAAGAATACTTCGTTAATAAACAGTTGAAAGGCAGCAGGAGCATTTTTCAGCCTAAAAGGCATTCTTACGTATTAATATTGACCTATGGGCGTTACAAATGAAGTATACTTTCGGGAAGTCTCAGCAACGTGCAGCTGATGAAACCCACTTTTCAAATCTAATACTGAGAAGAATTGTTTTCCTGCTAAGTACTCCAAACAGTCTTCTATCAGTGGCAAAGGGTAACTGTCCCTTTTTGTAAGTTTGTTTAAACCGCGGTAATCAATACACATATGCGTCTGTCCATTCTTTTTACGCACCAAAACGACAGCAGAGGCATAAGGAGAACTACTTGGTCGAATAACGCCCTCATGTAACAATTCATCGCTAATTCTTTTGACCTCATCCTTTTCCCGCACTGATAATCTTCTCGGTGGACAGTGGACATCTGAAATCAGATGAATGTGCATCTCATAATCTAACGGTTTGATATCTACTCCTATACGACGGGCGTATTTCTACTCAACAATAGACAATAATTGGTTAACCTGATTTTGAGAAAGCTCAGTATTCATTTCAGGGAGGCTTATATGTTCATCAATTTCAATGTTGAAAATGTCCGGTAGGCTTGCATCTGAGACGGTTGAGGCAGGCTGAGGTGACAACGCTTTATCATTTAACCACTTACGTACTAAATCAAATTTTTCCAATATATTTAAAGCACCCGTCTGAGCACAAGGAGAAACACCAGACTTCAATTCGACATAAGATTTTATTTCTTCTAATTGCGTTTTGTCATGTGCGATTTTTCTTGACATAGGGTAAATTTTATTCAGATTACGAAAATCTCGGCTTAAGATCAGTGTTCAATTGACTGCTGACAAACGTTGCTCAGCCAAATCAATTGTCCTGGTTTGTCACCACTCGACTAATCACAAGAAGAGTTACTAGCAGCCTCACCAGCAACTTTAAACCAATAAAAAGGCTATGGTACTTGTTGCGATCAATCTGATTTATTTCGTGTTTCAACTGTTCTTATATAGTAAATTATTACCTATAAATCGATTACATGAATTATTTTTTGCAGAATCCAGAATGCATACTTAGCAGATTTACATTAGCATGTGCAAAACCATACATGCTTTTACATTTCAGTTAACTAAGCGTTATTTACAATGAATAATATTGTATCGAATATGCAATCAATACTTAATGTGCAATATTTACGAATGATAAATACAATCGATGAACAATTACTGACCTACTTTAATTCTGACTATGTTGAGTATGCAAATGAACAAAGTAATTGGTTAAATGTTGACTCATAATTCTGAACATTCTGGCCACCAAGAACTACTAGTTCTTAAATTTAGTATAAAGTACTTGTAAATAATGATAATACACATAACTGCTTCCTGCTTTCAAGGGTCGTACCATTTCGTTCCTGAAGGTTGTGTGATCGTTAGTGTTTGGACTCGCTTCAGCTTGCAGAGTACAAACGTGAGACATGCTGCGATGATGATAGCTCCACTGCCAATGCTTGATCCGACAATGATTGTAGGTGTCCTCAACTGATGCCAAGTTTTTGAATTAAGTATCTCCTTGAGGTTGGCTGCTTGGTAATCAACTAATTGGACAAAAGTTTCATCTTGCTGAAGAATTGGTTCTGGATCTATAATTGTGTATGGCTCTGTAAGATGACCTGTAATGTTTTCAAGCTGTATTGGTTTTATATGCGAAGATCGGATGTATATATTGCCGGAGCCTTCGTCGCTTGTTTTTATTGTCGTTGTCGCAGTTTCCAGGCTACAATTAGAAGCCATTTCACAAATTCCGACTCCTTGTATTCGTACATCTTCACGATGTCCATTGCATATAAATGCGATTCTCTGAAGCTTTGAAGATAGAAACATCCATGTGTTCGTGCGGTATAATTTTTTCCACAATACAGTTTCTATTCGGAATCTGTGTTGAGGGCAACCGCTTTTGTTGACTTGATTATATATTTCATCCAGTATACGGCTGCGTTTGGGCTGCGTTTTCATATTATGCAAAACGCTTACTGAACAGTAACGCACAAAACGCGAAATTTTCTGACACGCTGATAGCTTATCGTCGAATATCTCGAAATATATTTGTTCATCATAGTTTATGCCCATAAAAGATGCTGCTATATCCATTACTGAATAGATTCCGTCACCTAAGCTGTGGGGAATACCAGTACACCGGATCAATTCGAATGACTTTCGTTCAATGATTGAAAAGACTCCAGATACTACGACTTCTGTCCTCGTTTGTTCAATCGATGTCAGTTGTGCCTGGTTGGTTTCGATAAAGAGCGTTTTCCCTAATTTTGATTGGATTTTCGCAAATGTTTCTTTTAACACTTTTTGTGAACAAGCCTCGAAAATATTTGCTGTTCCATACTGAATCTTGAAGAAAATTTCGTATCTTTGATGTATTTCTTCCAGCAGGATTCTTGCTAATTCGTGTGCGGATAAAAACTGACTAGCTATGCGATTAGAATCAATTGCACTAAACCATTTACTCATATCATTTATCACGTCTCCTATGTGGTTAATTTTCTCGATTAAATGATTCAGCTTTGTATTGATAGAAGTACGCGTGTTGTTCATCATTGCTGTAGCTGCTAGTAGTAAATTGCCTTGATGCTGGATAGTTGCAGATAATTGATGTTGGTTGGCGTCTAGTGCATCAATATTAGCATAGACTTCATCATTGACTCCAAAAATTCTCTGCAAAATGTTCCCTAACAATCCACGTTTGATTCTTGATGCTAACCAGGGACGTATTAACTCCATGGTATTTTCGGTGTCATGTTGCAGTTGTTGCACTAACTGCGTACACTGTATGTCTCGATGTATTTTAAGTTCAGCGCTGCAAATATTGGAGATATTATATATTCCTTTCACAATATTCAAATCAGTACGAATATCGTCAGATGGAACGTTGACGTTTATTCGGATCTGCCCTCGAATAATGTGAGTGTCTCCCAAGTGCTCGACATAGATACCACCGTCAGGGTATTTAATCGTATAATTTGCTTTTGCTGGTGCCATGCATATGAGAACCGTTAGTAATGTCGCCATTATTTTCGAGAATTTCGAAGCAATGTTCTTCGGTTCGGCTTTCCGCTTCATTGGATCTCTATCTTGAATGTTATTAAGAGGTTGCTGTACTGGTTTGAACCCCTCATTGATAGGTAATGGGCAAATTTTAGTTATCGGTCGTTTGATGATGTTGTTTACAGTTTTGACTGTTACCACTCTCGTTAACCCGTCTTTGCCAGGATGTACTGCAACAACTCTGCCCAATGGCCAATGAGTTTGAGCGCAATTTTCATATTTGATGAGCACTAGGTCACCTGCATTCAGTGTGCGGGTTTCTGAAAACCATTTTGCTCTTTGCTGTAATTGGGTTAAATATTCGAGGCTCCATCGCTGCCAAAAGTGCTGCTTGAGCCTTTGCACTAAGTGCCATTTTTTGGTAAGATCGTTCTCACCTATTACCTCCGGTACTTCTAATAAATGTTCACCTGTCAAAAAATGACCAGGTGCTAATGCATTGAAATCATTTGAATCGTCGCTAATTGGTGTTAGTGGTCTGGAGTTCATGCAAGCTTCGATCTGCGCCAATAATGTGTACATTTCCTCTACGTTTAATAAATGAGAGCCAATCGTTCTAATCAAATGCCGTTTCATTGATTTCACAGCGGACTCCCAAATACCACCAAAATGAGGGCTTCCAGGAGGAATGAATTTCCAGTTGATGTTGTTAGAAGCTAACGTTTCCTGTGCTTCTGTTATCATTTTTGTTGCACTTTGGCGTAATAATTTATCGGCTCCTACAAAGTTGGTACCATTGTCGCTAAATAACGTGTGGCACATACCTCGTCTTGCAATAAATCTCCGTATCGCTGCAATACAGGTTTTTGCAGACAGATCACTTGCTAGTTCGAGATGAACTGCTTTCTTTTAAACAAATAAAAATCGCTACGTACGCCTTAGTCGTTTTAGCTC
Source organism: Nemotelus nigrinus (assembly GCA_947369275.1). Taxonomy (NCBI): domain Eukaryota; kingdom Metazoa; phylum Arthropoda; class Insecta; order Diptera; family Stratiomyidae; genus Nemotelus; species Nemotelus nigrinus. The sequence goes on from OX376375.1 coordinate 83,155,827, forward strand.
CTCTACCGCCATTCCACTTGATGATGATAGGCCCAGCATAATCTAAACCACTTTGTGCAAAGGGTTTCCCAGGATGAATGCGCACTCTTGGTAAGTCACCCATTAACTGCTGAGCTGGCTTTGCGTTGGATCTAAAACATGGAATACACTTCCTTGTGTAAGTTTCTACAGCTGTGAGTCCATTAAGTATCCAATATTTCTTACGGATAGTTGCCAGAACCAGCTGGGCTCCACCATGAAGTGTCAAATGATGGTAGTGTTTAACAATTAGACTTGCTAGATGACCTCTTGGTACTATAATTGGATGCTTTGTGTCATAGTCAGTTGGGCTTTCTTGTATTCTTCCGCCGACCCTGAGCAACTGCTCTGAATCCAGATATGGCTTTAATCGTATTAATCAACTGGATTTCGACAAAGGTTTGTTAGCTCGAAGTAACTTGATCTCATTTGCAAATGCTCGACTTTGAACTACACGTACACAGTCCTTCTCTGCTTCATGCAATTCATCGCATGTTAAAAATTTGCAACTGGATTTTCCTTTCCACTTCTTACACCAAGCAATCACTCTTATCATTCTGGATAGTGATGAGAATCTTTCCAAAATATCGCTTGGTTCTGCATTTGTACAAATCAAAGAGGCGTTATTAGCTCGCACTTCTATGTTGATCATAGCCTGTTCAGAGAACTTAACTGCTTTCGGCCAGTGACTTATGTCTTCCTTTAACCAAGTAGGTCCTTCCCACCATAAATTGTTACCAATCAAATTCTGCGGTGTACAGCCTCTCGACGCTATATCTGCTGGATTTTCTCCACTAGGCACATAATTCCATTGCTTGGTATTGGACTTTGATTGAATTTCACTGACTCTATTGGCCACGAATGTTTTCCATTTCATCGGTTGCCCTTGAAGCCAGTGTAGAACGATAGTGGAGTCTGTCCAATAAAAGATTGGAATATCTTGCCAACCATGGGCCCCTATTGTTGTGCTCATTAAGCTCGTAAGCAATACTGCTCCACATAGCTCCAGTCGAGGAATAGATATAACTTTCAAAGGTGCTACTTTTGTAACAATCAGTGTTACAAAAAGTAACAATCAGTGTATATAACGTGCTGCAGTTATTTATGAGATGTAACTTTACGGTTGTGACTTTTTTCCGATACATAATGCGTGCTTCAATAGTTCTACATATTTCGATGTAATTTATAAGTCCATAAGTCCATTCCTGGCAACAGATGGACGAGCAATGTTCCATTGTGACCTAGCAGCATTCGAAATCGAGCGAGCAACCGGAATTCGTTGATTAATCAAATTCCCTCTTCCAGAGAACTACTTCCTAAAAGAGGTGTTGAGTCAAATCCACTACCCCTTAGTGCATTTTGCATCTTTAGAATAAAGCGATGCAGTGGTTCCTCCGTCTGATTCCATTTCATACTTCTCAGCTGCCGATAAATTTCTTCGATCAAAGTAACCATTTCGAATTCATGAATCAATTCGTTTTTCAGCTCGGTATAGGTCTTCGCATGAGTCAATCTCAAGTACTCCTTGGCAGAACCAGTCAACGATTTCTTTAAGTAAATTAACTTTCTATAATCTTCTATCTCAATCAAGTTTAAGGTCTCCTTGAAATCAGCGAAGAAAAACCGAACCGGCTGCTGGGCACTTTCTCCTAAAAACACGGGTAACGCCGGTTGAATATCCATATACTCGATCCTCGGCGCAACAGCACACCTTTTGGCTTCTTCCATATACGATCCTCCTTCTTCCTTCGCATACGAAACAGTAATTAAGTGATCTTCACTCTTATTTTTTCGGATGGCTCCTGTCCTTTTTTCTGAAATGGCTTCAGCAACTGTAGGAGAGGACTTTTCTTCTCCAACGTCGGCGGCAGTATCGGGGACAGCAATATTATTAGCAACAGCGGCAGCAATGGGGGCGGCAGGATCAGCGACAGCAGTGATGGCGCCGGAGTCAGCAGCGGCAGTGGTGGCGGCAGCGTCAACAGCAACGGTGGTGGCGGCAGCGTCAACAGCAACAGCGGTACTGGCGGCGGTGTTAGCGACCATGACGGCACTGATGGCAGCTTCAATGACAGCAGTAATGGTGGCGGCATCGATAATTCGAGCAGTGGCGGCAGCATTCACAGCGTTCTTTACGAGCGGGGCATCCGGAGTGACAGCAGTAGTACCCCTACTCATAACACTAATAGCATTGGCTTCTTCAGTAATGACGTCTGTTATGGCGGCGTCTGGATTAGTGGCGGCCATCTTGGCCTTCTGCCAAGCGGCATTTTCTTCCCCCATTTCTATGACTTTCCACTGCAGTAATGCAAACGCGTACGGCGTTCTATAATTACGTCCTCCTCCTCCAAGCGTTTCAGCTCCTGCACCGAGGTTTCGTCAATCCATTTACAATCATCGATATCCGAATATGGCGATGAGCACTCCTTTCCTGAGAGCGGCGTTTTGCAATCACGGACCTCGAGCATGGACGCGGCCTCCTCTAATTTCTCCTCGTTTGTAGCAATTGCTATAGTCTTTTTACTTGCCCGCAATACGTGTAGAAAGTTAAAAGAGGTAATTTTTTGCTAGTTCCTTTTCTATTTTTTATCGATTGTGGTGGTTTATACTCGTTACTTTCTCCCTTTATTTTCAGCTGCTTTGCGCTACCACAGCGAATGCAGCAACCCACAGAAAGCTTAACGAATGCTGTGCTGTGGTGGATCGTAACGAATCAGCTGTGCTGTGGTGGATCGTTTTTTTTGCGTCATTGTTCTATTCTGTTCTGTACCGGAGCAGAAAAAAAACGCACCTAGTATCCACAAGCACTGTGAAAGCAAAACCAACGTTTACTCTTCAATTGCAAAAAATAATTAGCTCAATTTAACCCATTGATACTACACACATCATTCAGTTAGCGAGCGACGAAAAAGCGATATACCAGTAAAAGCTTACATTTAGGACTTGGTCCATTGATAACTCTTTTAGTCATTGCGTATGACATGGACACACTTTGCGCTCATTGAATTTTTACATTCGTTTCCTCTTTTTTTTGGGGCTACTGTAACTTAGCCCGGCGCACATTGTATGTAGAACAGAATATGAAAAGAGACTATGAAAACAGCATCGTGCGAGTTTACAATATAACTTATTTTCAAATGAAAAACACTTCTTTCACTTTTCACTCTATATTTCTAATGCATCTCATTCTGGGCCCTACGCATTATTTATACAAAAGATTACATTTTTCACTGCATGTTTGTATGCATGCATGCCAGATAGTATAATTTTGATCTTTGTCCTACAGATAGTTAATGATGTTGTGGTAGCTAATAATTAGTTGTTTGTTCTTATACAATACATTATGTTAAGTACAATACAATGTTCTTACAATACAATAGATAGATAGATAAAGAAATACGTTCTTTAACTCTCCCCTGTGTTAAAATGAAATGTCCTCATTTCAAAACGTCTATGCTTCAAGTCGGCGCATTTCAGTTTCATATGCTTGTTGGAAATTTCTACGTCGTTTGATGTTTTCCTGTAGTTGTCGGAACGTATATATTTTTATACATGAATATATAATTAAAACTAAGGTTATGATTACTAGAATAAAATATATGGTAAATCTCCATGGATGTTCCTCGATTGGTATTAGAAATTTATACATCTTTTGTATGTTAGAAAATTTATAATTAGATTCAGAGGTTAAAATGTTTAGTATTTTCACTTGTTCGCTTTGATGAGCATATATTACATTTTTTATTTCTTGATCATGGTTTATATATGTTTTATTATCTATGGTTGTACTGTAGTTGTATTGGATTAGATGTGGACCATTTATTTTTTGTCCATTCCATGTATGTTCATTATCTACTATAATATTACCATGATCTAGTATTTGCAACGGAAAATTGTTTTCTTGAATAATATTACAATGAGCTTTTTGTTTTAATAATAAGGGAATAGTACATTCATCATTTAGTTCTTGTTTACAAATATTTGTTCCTATATAATTTTTACAATTTGATAAATTCGTAAATTCATTATTACATTTGGCAACTTTTCGTTTAAGTTCATATTTTCCGTGTTTGAATGCTAGCGGGATTAAATTATACATTTGACATTTATTATTGGATATTTATAAATTGTGACAATTGCACTGTTAAAGATACAAACATGGATATCGGAATATTCTAATATATTTATTATTGGGATATGATATAACTGATTGTGAATTACTTCGTTTATGTCTTTAAGATTTAGTGTTCCAGAGAAGAAGTTTCCCATTTTTGCAAAGTTAATTGTGTTTGTGATTGCTTCTAGTTCTTTATATACTTCCTTAATGATCAAACTTTCGGTTATAGATTCTAGGTCTAATGTTCCTAAAATTTTTTCAAATTCTGAATTTATTTTTCGTTGTTGGTTGTTGTTTTCAATAAGTTGGTTGAGTCCTGTCTTTATTTCTATTAGGTCGTCGTGATCTGGTGTTCCTGTTACAAATTTTAATGCTGAGCCTAAGAAGTTAAGGGCGCGTTTTGCACGATGTTCAGGTGGTATCAATTGGGTTTTAAGTCTTTCTATTCTATTTATGAGTATATTTTCTTCTTGGGATTGAATTGTACTATATTGTTTTCTCATTATTCTTTCGTAAGGTGCTAATATTACAGAGAGGTTTGCTACGTGGTAAAGGTAAGCTGAACTGTTATAAGTATACACGTTATCTGATTCAGTTAGTACATATTTTTTGTTGCTTAGATTCGTAATTTTGTCGGAAAGTCCAAGTGAAAATATCAAAAAGATTATCAATCCTATTTCTATGAATGGCATTGTGTGCTTTGCTTTCGTATACTATCCTTGTGTATGATTCTTCCTCTCACTGTAAGAATCGTGTCCCCGCGATCTTCCTTTACCTTATGTTTGTTATATTTTGTTGCGAGTTTATTACGTCGATCTGTTCTGCTGTATATAATATCTCCTTGTTTATATGCTATAACTTGTCTATTTTTATTGTGATTTTATTGAAGTAGCTTACCCTGTTTTCGTCTGAGTGTATCTTTGATGTCAGGATAGTTTTCTCGATTAAAGAATACTACTTCAGGTTTGTATCCTGTGGCGGAGTGGATAGTCCTGTTATATTGGCGAACGGCGTTAAATATCTCTTCACCGGGCGCGGTTTTATTTTGAGCAGCTAGACTTTGGCAAAGTTCGATAATCGTACTATGCAATCGTTCGACTTGAGCGTTGGACGTTGAATGATGTATTGGAGTGACTGAATGTATTATCTGCAGTCGGTTGTATATGAATTTGACAATGCTTCCATTAAATATACTTTCGTTATCGGTCATGAGATATTTGGCGTTCGGAAAAACTTGTGTGAGTACTTCTTCTATATATTCATGACAGTCTATCTTTGTGTCAAGTTTGCGCAAAAAACAATATTTAGAGTATCTATCTATAGAGCTAAGATACTGTTTATTATTAATGTGGAATACGTCCATTTGTATGTATTCTCCTACTCGGCTGGGTATTGGAGTTTTTCCTATAGGTTGTTTATTTGGTTGACGTTCATACTTGTGTTGTAGACAAATTTCACAGTCTACTGCTTCTTTCTTACACATCTCTTTAATGTTTGGCCAGAAATGAGATAATAATATTTCTTGTGCGTTATTTTTGTAGTTTCTATGTGCGCGGTTATGTATTTGTGTGATTATTTCTTTTTGCTCGTTTATAGATGTAACGTCAATTAGTTGATTTTGAGCTAATACTAACTTACAGTCTGGAAAAGTGGTGATAATATCATTTTTTAAATGAAAAAATATTTCATCATCTATTTTCAGTGCGTTAGTAACATTTGGTCTAATGAAAGTTTTTAGTTTAGTTAACAAATCTGGTGCATCTTTAAAAAATATTGTATGTCTAGATTGGCCGGAAAATGTTGTTTGGGACAGAACTTGTTTGTTTTCCTTATCTTGTTGTAGAATTATTTGATTTTTGAAGGAGTTAAGTGGCTGTTTAACTTTTTTAATAATTTCATTTGGTGAGCTTTGTTGTGAATGGTCTGAACAATCTGTAGTGTTATTGATTTGTTGACGTGAAAGTGCATCGGCTACGACATTCTGGTGTCCTGGTTTGTAAACTAATTTGGCACCGCATTCTTCAATTAAATTTTTCCATCGTTTTAGTTTTGTATTGGGATTTTTCTCAGAAATAGAAAAAGTTAATGATTGGTGATCCGTGTAAATTGTTAAGTTTGCTACACCGTATAAATAATTTCTAAGTTTTTGTAAAGACCATACAATTGCAAGAAACTCTTTTTCATTGGTGCTATAATTTTGTTCGGTTTCATTTAATGTTCGTGAAATAAATGCAATTGGTTGACGATTTTGTGCTAAAACTGCTCCAATAGCGAAATTGCTTGCATCAGTTGTTAAATTAAAAGGTTTAGAGAAATCTGGTTGGAAAAGTTCAACCTGTTCTTGTAATGCGTTTTTAATTTTTTCTAAAGCTTCTACTGCTGCTTTGTCCAAATTTACGATTGTCTTGGTACTTTGATTCTTTGATACCATTCCTAATTCTCCTCTCAAATGAATGGTCAACGGTTTTGTAATTTTGGCAAAATTCTTTATAAATTTTCTATAATAGCTGGCAAGTCCTAGAAAAGATCTCAATTCTTTTAAAGTTTTAGGTTGTGGGTAATTCTTTATAGTTTTGATTTTTTTAGGGTCAACTGTTATCCTGTTATGTTTTATAATATGTCCTAGGTATTCAACTGAATCCTGAAAAAAATGTGACTTTTCGTCAGAAATTTTCATGTTTGCATTGTGTAATGCGCTGATTATAATCCGGAGATGTTCCATGTGTTCTTCGGGTGTGGAAGAATATATTAACACGTCATCAATATAAACATATGCAAATTTGCCAATATAGGGTCTAAGAATGTCGTCGACGCATCGTTGAAATATGGATGGGGCATTCTTTAGTCCGAATGGCATCCTAACAAATTCATACTTCGCACCATTGACAGAGAATGCTGTCAATGATCGATCAGATTCTTTAATTAATATCTGGTGGAAACTTGATTCCAAATCAATTGTGGAAAAAATCTTTGCGTTACCTAAATTTTGTATAGTCATATTGACATCCGGAATAGGATATCTATCAGTAATTGTATGAGCATTAATTTTCTGGAAATCAACAACCATCCGTCTTTTGGGTCTGCCTTGGTCGTCGGTGCCCTTTTTTGGAACGGTCCATATAGGTGAATTATATGGGCTTTTGCTTGGCTGGATTATACCGTCATATAATAGTTTTTCAATCTCTTTTCTGACAAAGTCGTGATCAGACATGGGATATGGATATTGCTTTGTCCATATCGGATCTTCCGATTCAGTCCTAATTGATGCTTGTATTGTGGTTGTAAAAGGCAATGTTTCATTAATATAATTATTTCTTTTCATAAGTTCATCTACTTGGTCTTTGAATTCCTCATTATTAATGGTATAATTTATCTCTGCTTCTGAAATTTTCCTTTGCTGATATTTTAAGCTGTAATCACATAAATTTATTTCTGCTTTCATTTGGCGTAGTCCTTGTTCTCCAAGAATCATGTCAAATTCGCTAAGTTCATTGATTTCGAAAAAAGTTAGGTGATGCCCATACATTGTAATTACTTTTTTAGAATCTATGACTGAGTAGCCATGCAAAGTTTTAGTTTTAAAAGGTTTTATTTTAATTGTTTTTCCAATTTTACATGTTGAATTTATATAATTATTAGTAGATCCTGTGTCCACTAATAGTGTAACGGGCGTACCTGTAAGACCGCACTTCGTTTGAATGCAGGGTAGCCCGTTCAATCGCCTAAAAAAGTACTGCCTGATTCAAACTGTTCTACGTAGTTAACGAAATCTACTGATTCTAAATCTTCCTGCCTAGTCTGATTAATTCTATGCGATGTAGTCATGTTTTGATTACTAGGTACCCTATCTCTCTTATTTGAGTTGTTATAGTTACGATTTACAGCACTATTATTTCTATTTGTTTGTACATACCATCTGGAGTTGTCCACGTCCATTGGGACTTGTGTAGGCTGTTGTTGTTGAGGTCGATTGTTGGAATTTCTTGGATCAAAATTATTTCTCTGCATCCTTAAGTTTGCCTTGTATTGATGTTGTTGTCTGTCGTCTCGGTGCGGATTCGGGTGGGTGTTCTGGATTTGATTGTGATTGCTGTTGAATCTTGATGAAGTTGCTTGGATCTCGAACTGTTGATTCACGTTGTCGTGATATATTGTACACGCTATTGCATATGCTGCTTCCAAGTTAGGCCAATGACAAACACAGCGGTTTTTGCGAGGCGTTTCCCGAGAGGAAAACCGAGTCGGTATAGTCGTACATTACTTTAGCATTGTGATGACACACACCGCGGTGCGAACCGCCTCTCGGTTTCGGAATCGCGTCGGTTGATGAGAGAAATTACCCACCGACTCGGTTTTCGAGCGTTTTTCGATGAGTCCATTGCTGCGTAGTCCGATCGAGCTGAAATTTTCTGGATGCATTGATGAATGCATGGGATAGGGGAAGGAAAATCTGATACTCCGACGTAATTTGTAACTGAACCGACTCGATAAACGCTTCTGAAAACTGCTGTGTGTGGCAGCCGACGCGGCAAACCGAAGCGTTAAACGCTTCGGTGAAACCGAACTGTCTGTCATTGGCCTTATTCGGGTTGTTGCTGTATAATGTCCCGCTGATGTATTTGGAATTTAATCCAAGGATAAATGTTCTAACTGCTTCCTGGTTGGCGTAATCTTTCATGGCTTCGTTGTTTTGGTCACCAGACATCTCAATTTTGGATAATGCTAGATTGAGTGCTTTGGATACTTCACTATGAAACTCTGCAAGTGTTTTTCTACCTTGCACGATTTTCTTCATTTCGTCTAACAAAACGTATAAAGGACGTTGATCAGCAAATGTGTAATCTAACCGGTTGATTATTGAATAAAAATTCAGTTTGGTGTTGTGATTGGTTAGAATATCAGCGGCTGGTCCTGTGATTTTTGTTCTGACGATTCCTAGGGCGCTATAGTACCTCGGATGGTGGCTAAAGTTTTTTATTGCCTCCATAAAAGTCCATACTTGCGATCTCCATGATCTATATTGGGTTTTATCCCCGTCAAACTTTGGCAAGGATTTAAATAGTTCCAAATCAATATCTCCTGCATCTTCAATGTTAAGTTGAATGTCTTCGTGTTGGACAATTGCTGTTGTTTGTGGAAAGTTTTATTCCACTAATGCTAGCCTTTGAGTAAATTCTTCCTGTTGTTGTTGCATGGTTCCGATTAATGTTGCGATTTGTGCATGGAGCTGGGCCATTTGCTGCTCCATTTCGATATTTTCTATTGCGTTTCGGTTATTATCAAAAACTTTTTGTTTCTTTCGAGTCCGCAGGCTTCGTAATAGATCCAGGTTTTACTTCTTTGGCTGATGAATTCACTGTCGAATGTTTCAGGATCTGTTAATTTCTGCAGTTGAAAGTATTATCCAATATTTCAGGACCTATACTACGGTGTTTGCTGGTTATTTTTCACTTTTTTCAAGCATGTAGTGCTGGAAGTCTTACTTCCCGTGGAATTTTTGAATTTATTTTATCCTTATTTCATCACCGCAGGATAAAAATGGCTTTAAGACCGGTTTGAGCCCCCAGTTTACAATATAACTTATTTTCAAATGAAAAACACTTCTTTCACTTTTCACTCTATATTTCTAATGCATCTCATTCTGGGCCCTACGCATTATTTATACAAAAGATTACATTTTTCACTGCATGTTTGTATGCATGCATGCCAGATAGTATAATTTTGATCTTTGTCCTACAGATAGTTAATGATGTTGTGGTAGCTAATAATTAGTTGTTTGTTCTTATACAATACATTATGTTAAGTACAATACAATGTTCTTACAATACAATAGATAGATAGATAAAGAAATACGTTCCTTAACTCGCGCATGTTGCATCAGCGAAGTAAGTTCTCTTGAATTGAATTACACATACAAATTTGTGTGATAAAAACAAATTTTGAAGAGATGAAACAAAAATATTTTCATGGATTTTAAAAACAATAGGTAAACGAAATATTTTGATAATTTGATTCGCTTAAATAAAATTTTACAGCTGTTTGTAATAATTGAAATCCATATAGGTTTCTTTGCATTTTGGAATGAAAAAAGATGGTGGGGCTAAGCCCCACTAGCCACATACGTAAAGCCGCCACTGGTACCTAGTAGCAAGATAGGCGATCTTACAAAGACCATGCTACAGTCTTCAGCACGAAGCAATAAACAATACCAACAAGGACTTCAGCTTATTTGACGTTATACTAACGTCTTCTTGACTCCAGACAAAGATTACGAAAGAACTAATTTAGCTACGAATTTCCTCACCGATTCGACAGGCTCCTTGCCGCTGCATTTGACTAAACAAACTGAGGTCACTGATATGATAAAAGGCATGCAAAAACAAGGGATCATTGTCTTTGAACAGCCCTTGGACGTCACCAGTGGTCTGACGTAACGAAAATGGGTAGCAACTCCTTGCCAAGAGTGGACCACATTATGGGTACTCTGGGCAGTGCGAAGTAGTTTTCAACGTTGGATTTGTAGAGCGGATACTGGCAGATTGAAATCGAGAAAAGTGACCGTGAAAAGACAGCCTTGTCTCTGGCAATTCGTTGTGGTGACCCCATTCGGGTTCTGCAATGCTCCTGCAACCTTTGAACAACTCATGGAGCGCGTTCTGCGTAGACTAAGCGTAGATTAAGGTGTGATTCTTTCCTTTAGCCGAAACTTTCCAAACCAGAGCGAAACTACTGCGGCATCCAAAGAAAACTGCTGGCACTAGTCAAGGCTAGTGATGGGCGTTTCTGTTGTTTTCAGAAAACGAAAACGAACTGTTTTTTTCCAAAAACAACTGTTTTTTGAAACTTTTTGAAAACTTTTTTCACTCGACCAGCAGCAGATTGATACTGGGTGTTACCATTAGTGATGGGCGTTTCTGTTTTTTTCAGAAAACGAAAACTATTTGAAAAAAAAACAGTTTGAAAAAAACAGTTGAAAAAAAAACAGTTTTTTTCAAACTGTTTTTTTCCAAATAGCTTTCATTTTCTGAAAACAACAGAAACGCCCATCACTAATGGTAACACCCAGTATCAATCTGCTGCTGGTCGAGTGAAAAAAGTTTTCAAAAAGTTTCACAAAACAGTTGTTTTTGGAAAAAAGCAGTTCGTTTTCGTTTTCTGAAAACAACAGAAACGCCCATCACTAGTCAAGGCTACCAAAAATATTCATAAATACCTGTATACGCCGCATTGAGATGGTTGTGTAATATCAAGAGCTCCGAAGGACAAGTGGCTCGGTGGATTGAAAGACTGCAAACATACAACGTCAACATAGTCCATCGAAAAGGTATCGTGCATTTAAATGCTGATGCCCTCTCCAAACGTCCATGTCGACCAATTCATAGGTCAGTTACATCAACAAAGAACCCAAATAGGGCCAAATTACAACTTAATTTTATGAAAAATGTGTTTCTGGTTTTGAAAATTATTATTTTGATTCAAAATATACTCTGCCCAGTTTTTACTAGACTGTCCATTTATCTAGCGTCCAGATCTTCCACAGAGGAATTAAGATCAGAAACAATCAAAAGTAAAATGTTTTGACTCTGAAATTTTATTGAAATATTCAATCCTATGGCTTCACATAGTGTTCACCACATATTCCATCAGAGCAATACATAGTAAATAACAATTTTTTGCTTCGATTCAATAGTCTAACTCATCTTTTATACAACTCATGTCAAGCTAACGCTACGATTGCTATCGAATGGTCATTCGCAAAGTAAATAAAATATTTAGTGCTTCCTGCCAACATTGTAAAATATTCTGGCATGGTCAATAACGAATGCAAGTTCGAGCTTTGTATTTAGCTATCCTGGGCATGTGTCTGCTGAACTATGTCATATGAGATTTTTCAAAAGTTATTATACTTTGATATTCATACATATTTAAATATATTTTCGAAGTGAAGGGTCTATCTAGCTTGAATTGCAATAAATCTTACATAAGATGCCTTTGGTTAAATGCACTTTTATGTACTTTAGAAAAGAATCATCAGAATACTTTATATACATATATATATATATTATATATATATATATATATATATATATATAAATATATATATATATATATATATATATATATATATATATATATATATATATATATAATATATATATATATATATATATATATATGTATATATATATATATATATATATATATATATATATATATATAAATATATATATATATATATATATATATATATATATATATATATATATATATATATATATATATATATATATACATATATATATATATACATATATATACATATATATATATATATATATATATATATATATATATATATATATATATATATATATATACATATATATATATATATTTATATATATATATATATATATATACATATATATATATATATATATATATATATATATATATATATATATATATATATATATATATATATATATATATATATATATATATATATATAGAATCTGTTAGCTTGATTTGAATTTCAATATTGATTGCTTGGGAATCTTAAGGGAAGCACTGCTTTCTGTGCGTCACAAGCCGCCCCCGGTATGTACTTACATAATAGCTGGCTGTAGTAGGCTTCATTAAAATTCTTTATTACTTTATCTTGCGTACTGGCCTGACGTTAACATTTTCCATTCGCTATTCCGGTGCTATGTTATATTGAACATTTGCATACAATTTCTGTTTTGGTTTAACTGTCCGACACGCTTCCGATGTCAAGTGTTTACGAGTGCAAACACTAAACAATACAGAAACTTTCTGCTCTAAAGGATAAACCTAAAGGATATGCTAGCATTGCTGTTTTTTACGATTTATTCAAATGCTCAACCCTAACTGCATTCGTGGTCGAACGTAAAAGGAGATACAAGAGAATAAGAAGTGATCATGCTGTTCGAAATTTGCATTCACGTAAGCTCAAAGTGTTTTAATGACCGTTACTTACCATTCACGTTGGGCGGTACCAAAAGATCCTTCAATATAGATGTTGCGCATGTAATACCGACCAATAAACGGTTTGTTCGCAATGATTCTGCATGATTAAAATATCGGAAGATATTTTAAGAGCTCGTCACCACGAAAGTCCCTACCTAAAATTCAGAAATGACGTTCTGCGCTCTTCAATATCGATCCACTATAAAAGTTTTAAATGAATTCGTTGTTCTCAACAAAATCATTCGATTGGAACAAATATGTAATTTAAGCGTGAAATAAATTCTTTCAATTTTCCAGAAAATTGCACAGATACAAGATACACTATCACCACAATAAATGATTCCATTGCCGTGTTGACTTGTTCCGCTTCTTGCGTCGCCAGAAGCTCATTTAGCCAACTAGACACTTTGTGGACATCCTCTTTGCATTTTATAGCTATATGTACATACGTACAAGGTTCTGGCTAGTTTTCGTACTCCAAGCGAAGTCAGATGCAATCCAGCCCATAATAGTTCCAGTTCGTTTC